>OU974077.1:8743541-9343541 GCA_918843875.1 Diadumene lineata
TTAAATAACGATATAAGATATATGTCGATCAATCATTCGATAAATCAACAAATCACACATAGACCAAACAGTGAGTCAAATGGTCAATTATATTAACCAGATATTCAATCCATCAATCAATCATTCGATCATTTAATCAATTATTCATTCTTTCGTTCATACCAATCATTAAACAAACAAACAAACAAACCAATACAATCAATCCATCCATCCATCCATCCATCCATCCATCCATCCATCCATCCATCCATCCATCAATCAATCAATCAATCAATCAATCAATTAATCAATCAATCAATCAATCAATCAATTAATCAATCAATCAATCAATCATTATAACAACGAATCTACCAATCTATCAATTAGTCATTTAATATCATTCATGCTACATTTTGATTATACTTGTAATCATTAATGCAATAGATCTGATCTTTGTTTATTGATAACATTGTCTTGTTTGTTTTTAAGAATTTCCTTGAGAGGTTTGAGGTAAGCAGCTGTAAAACATCCCGGATGAAAGGTTATCGTTTCCCTTTAAAAACAATTTTTCACTTTCTCCAATCTCACCGACGTACTCATCTAAAATTATTATAAGATTGATTGGTAAAATTCAAATCAAGTTATTTGAACATCTGTTGTTCATTGACGTGCAATCAAACGTTATATGCATACAATAAAAAAGAATAGGAATATCACTCAATAATGTAAATCTAAATGTAAATCGTCCCCCCTTGATTTACTTTTAGAGATAATTCTTTTAATTTTTGATAGATAATAAATGATATTTCATTTGTGTTCCTCTTCCAACATTCCCGGATCAATTTTCTATTAGTGCCCACATCCCCCCCCCCCCCCCCCCCCCCCCCCCTCCCAGCAGTCCTATTATACATTCAAAAAACTGTCAGTGTTACACTTGTATTATTGCTCTATGCAGGCAATACCACAAATAGACGAGTATCTGAAAAGTGACAGGTTTTTAGCAAGACCCATCACCAATCGTCCAGCTATTTGCAGCGAAGAGAGTGATGAGGTAATAACTGAATTATCCCACTTAAAGTAATAATAAAAATAAATGAATATTGAAAATTATTTTATTGCTCATGCATTTTTTTTGTACCAACTCGTAAATTTGTTTTACTGACTTGTTTGTTGTATTATTTTGCTTATAATTAATTATAAATATATAACTTGCACATATCAATTTTATATATATATCCAATTCCTTGGGAAGTTTATCAAAAGTCCTTGCAATTATCAGTTCCGTTTTGTAAAAAAAAAACCACCAGCGTTTGATAAACAATTCAGACACAACAGGAACAACATGTCCATTTCAGCGATCCAAGTCCTTCAGGTACACGTAGACCTGCTGAAGGTAAACATGAAGATGGAGACTGATCGCCAGTTTATTTTGACAACAAATTGTTTAAAACATACAGATCATAGCAACTAACTATGATTAACATTAGTCTATATGTGTGAGCACAATTTTTAGCAATAAGGGTTCACAGGTGTACTACCTTGAGTGGAATGTTTACAAGATTCTGTTTTCATTTGTATTTCTTGTATTTCAGGAGCAGCTTAAAAGTACTTCACTTGGATAAGTATGAATGGGACTGGACTCAAGCAACATTCACAAGAAAAACTACACAACCTTTATCAACGCATGTCCATATATGGGTTGACTGACAACTTACAAATTAATTATACTTAACCTCACATAGTATATTACTGAGATATCACATAAGATGTAAATAAAACTACCTTTCCCTTTGCCTAACTCTGACTCGTTTATGCGGCCACAGAATGTTTAGAACGTAAATAACGCATAAAACGTTTAGAACAAGTAGAATGCAAAATACGTGTAGAACGCATAAAACGCACAGAACGTATAGAACGTGTAGAACGCGTAGAACGTATAGAACGTGCAGAACGCATAGAACGCATAGAACGCTTGGAACGTATAGAACCTATAGAACGTATAGAACGTGTAGAACGTATAGAACATGTAGAACGTATAGAACGTGTAGAACGTATAGAACGTGTAGAACGCATAGAACGTGTAGAACGTATGGAACGTGTAGAACGCATAGAAAGTATAGAATGTAATTAACACAAATATGGAAAAATCAATTGTATATGTTTTAATATTCCGTCTTTGACTTAAAATGGCTTTGAAAAGTGAAACCCTCAAACCACTTACTATCGCGTGTTATGTTCAAAAGTCATCAGGATGTTTTTTAAATCTCGCCAAAAGAAAGATTTTTACGAAATCTTCCAGAAAAAATGAAGAAAAATATAGAGTCCCGCGCAAAAAAATGAGGGTTTTGGCTGGTTGAAGCATAATTTTCGAAGACTCCTTGTGTTATTCTTATGTTGCCTTTTGGCGGGATTTGGCGCGCGCGCAGCGTTTTAAGCGGTAAATTGCAGACACACGTTTCAAGCGTTGTTGTTTTTGTAAAGTGGTCAGGTCCCTTAAACTAAACATCCTTGTATCATTGATGATAACACATTGTTTGAATAATAAAAAAATGAAAGGTTTGTTTACACATCTTTCAAAAATGTGCTTTGTAAATTATTATTTTCTTTTTTTATTTCAAAAATTAATTTCATTTATGACACATTAACGGGTGTTATTTGAACATCTGAAAAAAATTAAATGCGCTTGATATGCAAGTTCCTAATAATAATAATAAAAAAGTTGTGAAATGAAATAGAAGGCGTATGTGGCATGTAATTGCTGCCAATTGCAAAAAGCCAGTAAATGTAGGGAAATCAATTTCATTTCGTCGGTAGCTCCTCACCACACCAAAAGAAATGCCAACAACAAAAAGGTTTTTCTTGTTACAAATTTGGGGAACTTGGGTGGAACTTGGTTGAACCTTTTGGCTGTTCTTGCCGCTTGGACGTTTGGGGAACTTGGTAGTACACTTTGTGGCTGATCCTGCTGCTTTTCTGTTTGAGCTTGACGTAAAAAATGAAGCATTTGTTTTAAACATTTGTAAAACTTTCAAATTTGTGATTTTACAATACTTTAAGACAATTCATGGAAAAATCTGAATAAACAAAACAACTAACCTTCCTAAAGTGAGTTTGCACTTTAAATGAGTGGTTAAAAGTAATTCTTCGTTAATTGTTATAATTTTTCATAAAAATTAAATCATTTTTTTCCAAAACTAGCTATTCGAAATGCAGTCGATTGTCGGCCATTTTGATTTGGTTAGTCACGTGATCAAAATCTCCAAAAAATCTTGGAGATTTTGATCACGTTTCAAACCAGCCGGTGCCAGGGTCAATATGTGAGCGACCGACATTTTGAAAAAAGAGCGAACAGAGTGGCCCTGGGGACGAGGTTGAAACTCGATAAGTTTTCAACTTTGTAGCGATGGATGATTTCCCATAAGACATCTCTACACCATATACCGCCCGTGTTTGCAACTCGAAGTTTTTGACAGAGACGGTACCGTTCTGACAGAGTTTTAAAATCCTTGCATTTAGGTAAGATTAAACACTACGAAAACCATAATGCAAATTTCTCTATTCACTCGAGGAAGTATTCATCAACGATGGTCGTTTTAGCGCTGTTTCTGACGGAGAGACAATGTACTTTTATGAGTCTCTCGGCTTTGTTGACAGTGTGCAAACTCGTGTCCTATTTCACAAAGAAGATCCTAGACTTGAATGTAATGAAGTTTACATACTATACACATAACCTGAAAGTTATTGACATTCTGCCTTTACAACTGTAGTTATTTCATTGTTAAAATATTGGTTGCATCCTGTTTTAACTCTATGCTGTTGTAGATTCTTTACGGCGATAAAAAAAATATACCATCTTAGAAATTGCTTCAATGCAAATGTTGGTGATACTGTTTTATGATAGTTTACATTTTATGAGTTATCATTCAAATAGAATTCAAATAGAATTTGTTGATGACAAGTATTGTTATTACTGTTTAAATTATTGTATATATGATAATATAAAAATTAGGTAAACCTAATAGCGGAGCTCCGATTTAATGAAATGAACTTTTTATTCAATCATTCATTCTTTCATTTGTTCATTCACTACAAATTATCAAATTCTTGATTTTTTTATTTTATTTTATTTTATCTCCTACTAAATTATTTGCGGATGATATGAAGGTCTATAAAGCATTAAGCAATATAGAAGAGGATACCAAAAAACTACAAGATGACTTACATACACTGGAAAAATGGAGTACTGACTGGCAACTAAATTTTAATTCAGATAAATGCGAAACGATGAGAATTTCAAAAAAGACCGACATCTCAAGACCTAAATATTACTTAGGTGGTAGAGAACTGAAGGTGGTACCTGACGCAAAAGACCTTGGTGTTTACATCACATCAAATCTGTCATGGAGCCTGCAAGTTAATAAATGTGCCAGTAAGGCTAACAGTGTCCTAGGGTTCATAAAACGTACTGTAGGACCGAAAAACCCAGATTTGTTTTCCAAACTGTACAAGAGTCTGGTAAGACCAATACTAGAATACTGCTCACCGGTGTGGTCACCACATCTTATGAAAGACATTGATGCGTTAGAGAAAATTCAAAAACGAGCATCCAGATATGCACTTGGTGTCAAAGGTGGAGAAATTCTATACGAAGATCGCTTAAAAAAGCTCCAATGGTCCACATTAGAAGAAAGGAGAACTTTTGCATCATTAACAGAATGCTACAAAACGATAAATGAGCTGAATGGGTTAAATCCCCGTGATTTCTTTACTTTTGCTAGTACGTTTAGGCCATTGCGTTCCAATCATTGCCGAAAACTTAAAAAACAATCTGCGAAAGTGAACAGTTTTAAATATTCATTCTTTATACGCATTGTAGATCAATGGAATAACCTTCCAAAAGAAATTGCAGAGGCAAACAAAGTCTCAATATTCAAGAAAAAATTAAGCAGAAGCTTGTTTTCATAATAATTTTCAACTTATTGTATATAGCTTTTATATAATTTTGTAATTTTATCATGTTTAATTGTCAATGTTTGTAAACTTTTTTTTTTTTTTTGGGAAGTGGACTCGAAAGGGATAACCTCTTTCACTTCCTATCACGATTTTTCTCAGGTTTATTGTATTTTTTTTTTTTTTTTTTTTTAATTGTATCTGTACTGTCCTGAAAATTGTGATTAAACTATTATGTTATGTTATGTTATGTTATGTTATTTTATTTTATTTTTTTTTTTTTTTGCTGTTATTTTCTTTTCATGATCAAATAATCATATAATCAATTGAAATGCACAAAGCTTTATGCATGCGACAACAATTTATTATACGCAAAAATGCGAAAAATATGTTGTTATGCATGGTAAAAATAGCACTTGTCAATTAAAATTGATTGTCCAATGAGAAGTTAGAAAAGCACTAAGATGGCTTCTTGGAGTTGTAAGCACCCGCGCGCTTCTCGCTTTACGCTCTTTCACGTTTGAAAAAAAATGTTATAACAATATCGACAAAAATTTCACTTTTCTGGTGAAATTTGAAATGAATTACTTATTGGTAATCTAGCTATCTAAAACGGTTGTTAATTTTTAATTATCAAATGTGAATACTGCGTAATTAAAAAATAGCTAGTATGAAGTTTTGAAATTTTAACTTGCAGATGAGTACACTGACGAATTCATACAAGCGTTTTACTTTCAATAACAAATCAAAGAATTACAAAAATCAAATTAAAAAAACCCACACACATAAAGATATCAACGATGGATAAATATCTTACAAAAACAAGTGAATATAATTATTGCAAACTGCTTTCATGTGGATGGTGAAAAAAAATTCATAAAAGATCGTCAAAAAATATAAACATACCGGCGCCACGTTTCTTGTCCTGTACTGTCACTTTTTCACTGAACTCAGTTCTGATTACAATAAGCTAGTTTTTAGAATTTTAAAAGTAGCAAAAACCATTTTCACCGCCTCTAAAAAGTTTACACAGTTCAACTGAACGGCGATGGCAAGCTCGTGTTGCTCGATCACACATTGTACTAAATTTGCATTTCCATCCACTCCATGAATTGACAGTCCTACTTTGTTGACAAACATCTTGTGTGAAAAGTTTTTTTGTCGTGAATAGTTGATAAATCTGCATTGATCCTACAGCTCTTCGTGGTATGAATATTCCGTAAAAATTGATGAATGAACAGAGTGAAATTATATATCTTCGTGAGTCGTGTTCGTCTTGCTGTTCACCTCTTTTGAATTGCTGCAAATGCAGCGCATATTTGTTTTGTTTTTGTTTTTATGAAAATTTGTCGCCGTCGATTTTACTTTTAAAAGTAGATTAGTCGATAAGTAATGACTGAAAAACGCCACGAAGAATCCATGAAGAATACGGCCTTTTTTACCATCTGACAAAGTTGTCAAATAAACTCTTCCAGAAAATCTCCAGCTTTGAATGACTATTGAATGAATTATTACAGCTCTGCATGACTGCACATTTGGATGGTTAAAAACAGCTCCATGAGCGACTTTCACTTATTTTGTCAGTGAAAATATTTTGAAGTAGCTTTTCATCGTTGAATCGTAGTTATCTTTCTTTTTCACGCCGCGTTCTTTGTTTCTCTTTCTCAGTCAAATCTCTTCAAGCTGTCAGCTTAGCTTTACCATTTTCATGCTCTTTTTAATTGTCAAGTGTAGAAATACATTTTGTAGAAACATTTTAGTGAACTGCATCAAACTGCAAAAATAATGATTGTTTTGGCGCCCACTAAAACTGGTCAGCAAATTTTGCGTGAATGTACACGGACGGACGTACGTATTTTCGAAATCCGGGCTTCCTGTGGTCGATTTCAAATGAGCTCGATGGTTTACCATATTTTCTTAATTATGGTGCTCCGCTTGCGCGGGCCTTCGGCCCGCGCGGAGTTCCGCTAAAAAGAACAAAGTTTTACAATTATCAGATGTGTACATTCATTCCAACATAGAGTACATTTATTGACTTTGCTTTCTATTGTCTAGCCTGCTATACAAATTGTACAAAATTGTGGCATTTATATTACAGATATAATAAGTACACTCTTAGCACTACAATCCTTTTTTATCAATTATAGCTGTTACTTTATTTGCAAGCCATCCATCCCTTGAATCTTTGGTGTACCTATATCATCTACATTTCTTAATTACAATATTCACATTTCAATGTATCACATTACCAGACAAACCAATATTTTAGCTTTCCAAAAACATCTCGCAGCATTTCATTTCCGATGGAAACTGCTATTAAATAAATAATAGTTTTGAGCCCACTTTTCGCTTTTCGGAGGGGGGGGGGGGGAGGGTTACAGGCACTTTTTGACATCATCTTAGTGACGACCCTGCAACGCGTGAGAATTAACCCAAAAATTAGTAGAGAACTGAGATTTATATAAACTTTTCAAGAATTTTTGCATTTTCTGCCCAACTAAGGTAAATTTTGATTTTGAAAATTAGTAGTTAACTGAGATTCGGACAAAAAAATAATAGATTTTGGTACCCCCAAGGCCATTAGGAATTCATCTATAAGCTATTTTTAACTAACGACGAGAAAATTCTGCATCAGATTGAATGAATTTGCTGTGGTGAATTTCGAATCCTATACTTTTTGTCTAAAAACACTTTTGAGGTGGAATACTTCGTGTTGACAGTTAGTTTCTTTATTTATTATATGACCGTGAATCTTGGAGTCTGGACACTAGCAAATGGAGCAATCTGATTGGTTATACGCGCTTCCCGACCGGTTAATATCCCCCTGTATTAAGACCGCGGACCGATCGACTGAGTAGCTGGCCTTTTCACGATTGAACAGCTGATTGTTTTTACATTTTCAAAACATTTTCATGGGAGAAGAGGTCGTTGATGAGAATAAAGACCACAGAAAATCCCAGTCGATGTGTTTTTTATCGTTATTATTATTTTTTACCGCAATTTTTGTAGTTTTTCTCTACTGTTTTTTTGTTTACTGTCAAAAAATTCCTGTTCAATACAATCTATCGTCCGAACTTCACAATAAATCACACAATTTGCACAGAAATATCCAGCTTAAGTCGAGAATGCCTTTAACACAAAAAGATCGTTCGTTCTGTAAGCTTTCTTTCTTTCTTTGTTGAGAATTTGATGTTAGAGTGTAAAAAAAAGGTCCAAAGCCGCCACAAAACGACTGCAAGTAATCGCTAAATCCAAACTCGTAAAACTAGACCAAAACGATCTCATTTCGAAACAAACACAAGTTTAAATTATTACTGGTAATTGATAATCGAGAATAGATAGAAATGGCATTCATAAAGTTGATTTTTTTGGTTATTTATTGGGAGAAAACAACGAACAAACAAGTTTGCTTGATCAAAACTATGCCAAACTCAAGGTTTGGGCTTTTCCGACGAAAACGAACAAAAACTACCAACAGAGACGATTTGTCAAATCATGAAAACATTTATTGCATTAAGCTACTTACATTTTCTTAATTTCCATTGATAATTTGTCCATTTACACATTTTTTCTTGAGAAAAACGTCTTGCTAACTTTCGCACACCGTCCGGATCCAGCATCGACTGAAAGCATTTTCCGAAGGGTTTGTCAAGGTTTTCAACCAATCAGCGCACGAAAAATATCGTGATTGATTTACTTATTTTATTATTGTGAAAAAAAAAAGACTTTTTGTTCTAGTTTTTTAATTAAAAGAGGTCATATAATAAATGTCTTATTAACCGAGCTTGGTCGGTCTGTACAGGAGAATCTTGACCTCGGTCGGGTACAGACCTCACTGCGTTCGGTCTGTACTTTTCGACCTCGGTCAAGATTCTCCTGTACAGACCTCCCGCTCGGTTAATAAGATCTAAATATCGAACTAATAAATTCAATTTTTAATTTTTGTAAAATTAATCATGGCAAGGAAACTTTAGTAAATCATAACCGCTGTCGCTGACAAACCAACAGTCGAAAACTTGTATCCCACATTACGCTTTCAAAGGAATATCTAACAGTCAAAAATTCTGTATCAAACATCTAGACTTTATTTCTTATAAACCGATAGAAAGAGTTTTGCGGTCGATCGCGTGATACGATCGATCGTACGTTGTAGATTTCACGTTTCAGACAGACACTTGTCGACGAGTTCTTGCAACGTGTGCAAAACAACTTACATTCAAATGCAAAATAATACATCCCAATCAGCTAAACCACAAGACAAAAATAGCTCCAAATGCTAAGTAAAATTAAAAGTCCGGTATAAAACACATTTGATGTTGTGAGGGCTTATTTTTAGAGTCCAAAAAAAAAAGAATATAGTCAGACCTAATTAGCATATTTTGATGCAGCTAAAAATAATCTATTTACCTAACGACATTTATGAACACTATAGGATATTTTCTAAAGCTAACAACTCATTTTCCTTAAACTACAATTAGTGTAAGTATTGACAGCAAAAATATGATTGGATTGCAAGCAAATAATCGACCAATTATTAGCTATACAATAACGCTGTTTTTGAGCGAAAAGCAATTTTTATCGAAATTGAGCGCTTCGGTACAGAAACAAACCGCGAGTGATCACAAATGTTTTTACATATTTGTGTAGTTTGACGCTAGTAGTAACTAACCATGGTAGAGCGGTTTGCTGATCATGAGGTGCCACTTTTGAGTAAATGGAGGTTTAGTTTGGCTATGTAGGCCATGTTGTGATCAGATCGATTTAGTAGGGGTCACAAAATAATTGATAACCTGTTTTATATTTGACCAAAATAAAAACTTAAACTTTGTGATCAATTTGGAAATATATATCAATGAGTGGTGTGAATTGGAATTCGTCAAACTAAATGTGCACGGTATGACGAAGCTTCAACTTTTACTAAAATTTGTCTTGAAAAATGCTCAACTTTTGCAAATTCGAAAAATTGATTTAAAAAAATGAAAAAAAAAAAAAACGTTTTTACAAAAATTATCCTGATATTTGTTCATCACATATGATTATAATTCTCCAGATAAAAAATGAGGGAAATCTATTTTCCGATTCAAAATCCACCGGCTGATTCTTAGGGAGACAGCCTTTTAAGTTTTCGTTTTTCTTTTGATGTTATTCATTTATCAATCTGGCCGCTAATTTTTTGAACGTTTATGAATATTTGACAGGAACTTGCAAGTATGAAATGCAATTTACTTGTACCCTCAGCCGTTCAAAATACTGGATTAACTTCTCATGTCATTACTTGATCTTTCAAATATTAGTAATCTACGAAACCCATTTTTTTTAAATAGCTATTTATCTTAGGTCAGTACAATGTCATGGTAGAGATATCATGGGTCGTGCATAAAATGTCAAAAAAGACATAATAATGAAACAAAATAAATACATTTGAAGGAAACTCGAATCTTTTTGATTTTTAGTCTTAATTCCACCATTTATGTGTTTTTAATATTGAGAGGAATTTTTCTGTCTTCAAATACCAAAAATTGCTCAAATAATTAGATTTGCTCACGATGAAACTAGTTGATGAGCAGACTCAACAACCTGCGGCACATAGTAAAGTTGTAACAACCTTTAGAATAAAATTATATTAATAAATTCTTCTCATTTTCAGCTTTCGGGTAAAACGTCGCAATGATATGAGCAATTAGAAGTGCAAGCGTATTGAGTTTAATATCTGATTTACATAATCCCGTTTTAATTTTTTTCAGTTTGTTTTTGAGTTTAAATTTTAAAACGCTTCATTACTGACTATGCTTAAGCCTGGTTTCCATATAATCGCTACGATCGCCACAATCGCCACAATCGCCGGAAAAAGTGACGAGCGATCGCAGCGATTATATGGAAACCACTAGTTCAGCGATCTGAGCGATCGTGGCGACTGTGGCGATCTCGATCGCTGGGATCGCTCGAATTCTATCTCGGCGATCGTGGCGATCGAGTTCAGCGATCGTGGCGATTGTGGCAATTATATGGAAACCAGGCTTTATGGTTAGATGATAATAGGCATGTTCCGTGCCTGTATATATAGCTGTATATATACATTTTCTGAACGCTCCAAGTGTAACGCTTTTTAAATTGTAATTCAAATTTATAAAAAAAGCAATCAATTTTGATTCATGTGCAAATATTTCCAGGATTGTGCTGTGGCTCCCTAGAGAAAGTTTGCACAAGTAGAATTCGTAATTAAAATTATAAAAAACGAGGACACACTTTTATAAATCACTATATCCTTTGTATGAGAAATTGCAATTTGAACTGATTTTAAACAGCATAAAAGCTATCTAGAGGGAAAATAAACATTTCAAACTTCAATACCGCATTTCAAAATCTCAAAAAATTATGTTGAAAAGCAAATTGATGCATAAATATCCTAAACCTTGTGGGATATGCTTATTATTGTTTATGTCCAATCTTTCCTTTTTAAAAACTTAGTCAAACCCTCGATTAAAAAACCTTATCAATACTCTATTAACTTACACTCCGTAACACTCTAGGTGAATATAAAGTGGTGTTGTGAAAGTCCACAACATGACATTGGTTGAAAGTTTGATACAACTTGTTCTTGCTATTCACATTTCTGTTGTAATCACTGATGGCTGATCGGTATTCGTGCTATTTACGCGTACGTTTGAAATGGAATGAGAATTGTCGATGACTTCTTCACGGCCACAAATTAATGTTTTTGCTCCTTGACGGAAGTCAGACAGACAGTAAAAATATACAATGGGACTAAAGCTGAAGTTAACGATAGGAAGAAAATCTGCTGTTATAAAAGTCAACAACGCCCAGTCTATACACGCATTTCGTAGCCAAGAAATGGATGTGCTTAAATGCAGGATAGAAGAAAACACATACAGAGCCAAACCAGAAATGTTACAGCACCAATAAAGAAGTAACGAATACAAAACCATTCTAACTGCACTGCCGATTCGTTTTCTTCGTAGTTTTCTTTGTAGCTCAGAGAGATTATCCTCAATGGGTTGTGGACGGGACAATGTTCGTAAAGTATTAATGCTGACAATCAGAAGTAGCAGAAATAATAGCAATACTATTATACCATATGTAAACTCAAAAAACCTACCAGCTTTCTCGTTTGAAAGACATTGACCATGTTCAGGAGAGTAATTGTGTATGAAAACATGTACTATATTTAATGCAGCCGGAATCATCCAGGAACAAGCAAGCACACACAACCGTTGCTTTATGGAGTATGGCCGTGAGATCTGAACAACCTGTCTTCGGGTGATTCTGTATCTTTCAATGCAGATGAAGACAAGAGTATATAGTGATACTCCGGGAAAAGTGTAGTATAGAAGCGGAAAACTCTTGCAGCTAAAATTACCAAGCATGGAATTCCAGTTGAATTCAAGAACATATTCTGATGCAAACAATGATGTTATAACAATCGCAAGAGAGTCAGACACAGCCATGTTAATGATCAGGAAATGAAAATTTCTTTTCACGGTGTACTTGGCAGCAAGTACAATGGTAAATACGTTACCTAACAAACCAAATCCAACAACAGTTAACAAAATCGCCATTGGAATAGCTCTTTCAACGCTTGAATGAGTCTGATCGTACTTGCAAATGCTATTAGCTTGTGTGACGTTTGAGCCGTTCATCCTTGTTTTGGTGCTGTATTTTCTAGATCGTACGTTCTTTGTTGTCACTGAATTGTAAAAAAGGAAATTGTTGTTGACATTTCGTTTGGTGTGCTGAGGAGCTACCGACGAAATGAAATTGATTTCCCTACATTTACTTTTTGTAATTAGCAACAATTACACATACGCCTTCTATTTCATTTCACAACTTGTTATTATTTTTCAGATGTTCGAATAACAGCCGTTAATGTGTCATAAATGAAATTAGTTTTTGAATTAAAAAAAATAATAATTTAAAAAGCACATTTTTGAAAGATGTGTAAACAAACCTTTCATTTTTCATGGTAACGAAAAATATTATTCAAACAATGTATTATCGTCAATGATACAAGGATGTTTAGTTTAAGGGACCTGACCACTTTACAAAAACAACAACTCTTAAAACCTGTGTCTGCGAGCAATTTACCGCTGAAAACGCCGCGCGAGTGGCAAATCCCGCCAAAAGGCAACATAAAAATAACACAAGGAGTCTTCAAAAAATATGCTTCAACCAGCCAAAACCCTCATTTTTTGCGCGGGACTCTATATTTTTCTTCATTTTTTCTGAAAGATTTTGTAAAAACTTTCTTTTGGCGAGATTAAAAAAAATCCTGATGATTTTTGAATATAACACGCGATGGTAAGTGGTTTTAGGGTTTCACTTTTCAAAGCGATTTTAAGACAAAGACGGAAACAAAAGTGTATAAAGTTTGACAAAATATTAAAAAATATACAATTTATTTTTCCATATTTGTGTAAAATACGTTCTATATGTTCAAATCGTTCTATGCGTTCTACACGTTTTATACCCACGTTCTGTACGTTTTAAACGTTCGAAACGTTCTGTAAGTTCTACCGTTTTATGCGTTCTACACGTATTTTGCATTCTGTTTGTTCTAAACATTCTATGCGTTCTATACGTTCTAAACTTTCTGTGGTCGCAGAAACGAGTCAGAGTTAGGCAAAGGGAAAGGTAGTTTTATTTACATCTTATGTGATATCTCAGTAGTATACTATGTGAGGTAAAATATAATTAATTTGTAAGTTGTCAGTCAACACATATATGGACATGCGTTGATAAAGGTCCTTTAGATAGTTTTTCTTGTGAATGTTGCTTGAGTCCAGTCCCATTCATACTTATGCAAGTGAAGTACTTTTAAGCTGCTCCTGAAATACAAATGAAAAAAGAACCTTGTAAACATTCCACTCAAGGTAGTACACTTGTGAACCCTTGTTACTTCAAATTGTGCTCACACATGTAGACTAATGTTAATCATAGTTGTTTGCTATGATCTGTATATTTTTAACAATTTGTTGTCAAAATAAACTGTCGATCAGTCTCCATCTACATGTTTACCTTCAGCAGGTCTACGTGTACCTGAAGGACTTGGAATCGCTAAAATAGACATATCAAACGCTGGTGTTTTCTTTTACAAAACGGAACCGATTATTGAAAAGACTTTTAATAAACTTTCCAAGGATAGGATATATAAATATATATACATATATAAAAAATTGATATGTACAAGTTATATATTTATAATTAGTTATAAGTAAAATAATACTAAAAACAAGTCAGTAAAACAAATTTATGAGTTGGTACAAAAGAAATGAATAAGCAATAAAATAATTCAATTCATTTATCTTTATAATTACTTTGAGTGGGATAATTAATTCAGTTATTACCTCGTCATAGCTGGACGATTGGTGATGGGTCTTGCTAAAAACCTGTCACTTTTCAGATACTCGTCTATTTGTGGTATTGCCTGCATAAAGCAATAATACAAGTGTAGGACAGTTTTTTGAATGTATAATAGGACGGCTGTTTCAATACTTATCCGTACTTTCTCTTGCTATTAGAGACATCAGGGCCGAATCCACAAATTTTGAAAGTGGGAACACTAAAAAAAATGTTTCTTAAATCTTGAAATGGGGGACAGGGGGGTATAGGGGCTCAAATAAAAAATTCTAATTATCAATCCAAAATTAAAAGAATTGTCTATGAAAAAAATAATAAAGAGGGGAGGGGGGTTAACCTAGATAAATATATATTACTTAGTGATATCCCTATCGTTTTTTATTGTTTAATGTTTGATTGCACGTTTTCGTCAATTAACAGCAGATATTCTAATAACTTCATTTTAATTTTACAAATCAATCTTATAATGATTTTAGATGAGTACGTCATCAAGCAATTTAGGTACTATTCTTGATATTGCACGCGTAGAGTGTTGCTTCTTGTAAGGAAACACGATCTGGTCGAGTGAAACCAACGAGAAAAAGATGAAATAGTTGACATTCTTGAAAATGAAGTACGGTAGGACATAAAAGTGTAATATATGTTAACGTGTTTTTTTAAATTTATTTCTTGATAAACCCTTGAAAGGAGGCTTGATACATGGCTTGACAATGCTACGCATATGGTCCTACTTTCATACCGTGAGAGACTTGGGCTATAGTTTCTTAACATGTTGTTTTGGGTAAGAAACGAGCCCACTAGTTTGATAGATCGCATGCATGAAGCGTTGCAAAATTCCAAACTTTGGTCCTGATTGAGCCGTGAAACTTGAAAGAACTTTTGAATTGTTCTGTTTGCTACCAATTTCTTTACAAATTTAGGTATTTTCGGACGTTTTTAGTCACCACGCAAGGATTTGACCTTAATACCTTCAAGTGTGATACAGCAACAGCAACAACGTTTTTATTTCTACCTTACAAAGAAAAACGACATTTACAAATTGTATAGCAGAATAAAATGTAACAGTTCTACTGCTCTTGTTTCAATATGGTTTGTATTTCATTCAATGAACTGAATTCTTTTTGGTGTGCGAAAACTCTCATTCCATTAACATACCAAATATCCAAATTTCTTGCCCTCAAAAATCCCTTAAGGGATAAATGATATTCCGTTTTGTAAAAAAAATAACAGACACACCAGCGTTTGATAATCAATTCAGGCACAACAGGAACAACATGTCTATTTTAGCGATTCCAAGTCCCTCAGGTACACGTAGACAGGTAAACATATAGACGGAGACTAATCGCCAGTTTATTTTGACAACAAATTGTTTGAAATATACAGATCATAGCAACCAGCTATGATTATCATAAGTCTATATGTGTGAGCACAATTTGTAGTAGCAAGGGTTCAGTGTACTACCTTGAGTGGAATGTTTACAAGGTTCTGTTTTCATTTGTATTTTAGGAGCAGCTTAAAAGTAATTCACTTGGATAAGTATGAATGGGACTGTACTCAATCAACACGTAAAAATCAATTTATCTCAAACTCTCCGCTCTTATCAAATTGTCATCAAATAACTGTAAAAACCGTTGGAAAAACGTAATATCCTTATATATGCCAGCAGCATTTGTAAATGGGATTCTCATCTCAGTTTACACTATACACTGTATATTGCTATTTCAAAAAAAAACATTGTCATCCCCAAAAGAATTGACTGGAAGCAGCGAGGCGGTACCCATTAGCACCACAAGCACGATTTTATGAAAAGCTTGAAATGTACGCTTTTTTGTAATAGAATAATAGATATCGATAAAAAAGTATTTTAATTGAGACTTTTTTTGTATATGTGACAATTAATATGGATCATTTAAGTATATAAATAGCTAGATTGAAGAGAGCCTGGCCCTTCATCAAGCAAGACTTGCTGTCCCTGTGTTTACAAAAGGCAAGAGTCAACTTGATCCTTTTTCAATTGAGAAAACAAGGGTGATTGCAAACGTTCGCATCCATGTTGAAAGAGTAATTGGTCTCCTACGACAGAAGTATATCATTCTACAAGGAACACTCCCTATTGATTACCTGATGGCTACTAAATCCAGCTCATGTCCATTGGTTGACAGAATGATCAGAGTTTGCAGTGCTCTTACAAATCTGTGTCCATCTGTCGTACCCTTTGATTAAGTCATTGTTGTCATAGAGAATAATTATTTATAGCACTGCATGCTAACTGATGTGAAGATACTGACAAATGACTAACGTCTGAAATGTCAGTATCTGCACATCAATTACCATACGGTACTATAAATTGTATTATCAAGGTAAGTATTAATATTGTCAAAAGAAACCACCTACAAAGTACACAGATCACCTTACAACATTCAGACACTACTTGATAGCATTAAGTAATGATAGTAAGAAGAAGGGAAATATTTGCTAACTCTACCCTTTTCTATTGCTATTTAGCACTTAATATTGTATAATTCTCATATATTTAAGGTTGGTGCCTATTATTGTCATTGCGCATCAAGTACTGCCCATGCTGCTGACGAAGTTTGAAAAACAAACACTTTCAAAGGCCGATCGTTTTTTGTTAAAAAAACGTCCAGAAACAAGCTAATTTAGCAATCAATTAACTCCCATAAACATTTTCGTAAAATAAAAACATTTAATCTTTGCAAAACTGACCTGAAAATGCACTTTTGTTTTAAAAAACAGCTTCAAAAGCGACTGTTATGTTATCAAACTTCCGACAATCTTTCCCCGGACGCCATCTTGAAAATCTCCCAAAATGCATTGTTACTTCTTCTACTGTCTAGGGAGGGGCAGGTACTTTTGTGCAATTTTTGCAAATTTTGGTAAAATTTTGTGCTTTTACAACGATTATCTTATTAAATGGCACGGGTTCCCCTATTTTTCATTTATTTGTGTGATAAAGTGATAAGAAATCTTTCATATGGTGAGTTTTTTGAAAATTTAAAATTGAAAGATCATAGAAATATTGGTGATTTCTTTTAGGGTAGCTAATGTGAAAATGTTAATATTCATGCGTTCAACTGCTCTCGAAAAAAATATTTTTTGAATTTTCTTATCATTAAAGACATTTATCTGCAAGAATATTATGTGTGTTATGATTTAAGAGATATTTCCTTTAGAAATTAAAATTATATGACAATTTATGAATTTTTTCCCTTCCAGTTTCAAATTGCCTAATTTGTAATATTTGATGACGTATAGCTCATTAAAATGCATGGTGACCTCATTTTTTTCTTTCAATATATCAAGTGTTGAACTAGTTCTTTACAGATAGAAAGGAGTTTCGAGAAAAAAATCACTTTTTAATTAGTCATCACCAGCCTTAAGTAGATATCACAAATACTAGTGTTGTAATTAATTAAATGATATTCCATATTTATGTTCATTTATGTCTATTAAAAATGTTGGTGGTAATGTTAATTAATGATTCATATGTTTTCCATCTCCACTATCTTCAAGAAGAATTAAAAAAAATCAAACTCAAAAATGTATTTTTAAAAACAAAAAGAAATATAATAATTATAAATTGAATTCAAAAATAAAGCAATAAGTAGATGACATATAACACAAATAAAAAAAACTAAAATGCATTAATTTAAATAAAAAATCAGAATTCAAATCAGAAATAAAAAAGGTAAATAGATTGAGTAAATTATAGATTAAAATACCCAATAAAAGTAAGAGTAGAATGTTTCAAGTAAAACATGAATGGTGTTAATTTCTATTTTATTTCTACTTTCTACTTCTCATTATTGATTTTTCCATTGTGAATTATGTACTTAAGTTTCCTCGGTATCTATAAGTTTTTTAAATAATAAAATTATTTTTGTAACAACAAAAATAGAAACAAGTAATAATTATAATGCCCTGAGGTTCTTATTAAAATGTCGGAAACAGTTCCATTTCACCCATTTGTAAGCACTTCATGATAAGATGAGGTCTCATTTGAGTAATATCAAATTGTACTGTTTGTGGAGGTATACCATTTATCAGACATGTGGCAAATGCAGCTGCAAATACTCCACAATCACAACCATTACGCTGTTGTTGAACTGGCACAACATGTAACCCACAGTAATTGTTTTGGCCAACTAAATTTATGACCTGCTGATCAACTTCATTTTGTATTACATTGTGATATAAACTGTCATATAGATTGATAATGCCATTATTAACGCCAACCGAACTGACGCAAACCCAGTGAGCATTGCAATATTTGAATGAACTGACCAGTGACTGTTTGAAACTGACGGATAGGTCCCAGTACTGGATCTTGCAAACTTTCCATTGTGGGGTCAATTTTCTTGAGATTGTCATGAATATCCTGTATTATATCTCCAATCAGCCAGCCTGATGGATTTTTAATAATATCGCACTTCACTGCACTAAGATTTCCTTTTTGTGAACAGGAATGAGAATTTGCATTAGTTTTTGCAGTGACACTCCTGTTTATTTTGCTTTCTTTTGTTTTCACACTGTTTAGTACACAAGAAGGGCATACCCAGGTTGTTTTTGCATTATTCGGCTTTCTCTTGTAATTCAAACATGTTAAGTGAAAAAAATTGCCGTTTGCACAAGATTCACTATGGCATTCTATAAGTTTGTCTGAGGGGAGTGGTTTCTTTTTGCACAAACAAATAGAGTCAAGTTTAAGGGCTTTCTGTAGTATCTCGTCTTCACGTTAAGATTGCTGTTGTTTTACAGTTTTGTGGCAAAGAGGACAAAGCCAGCCTTTAGGAACATTTGATACTTTCAGACAGCACAAGTGGAAATTTACAATAGGGCACTGGTTGTTGGCACATTTGACAACCATCCCTCCAGTGCTTGATCTGCAAAAACATACTGCATCGTGGTCGGGTTGTGTGTGTTGAACATTGCGTTTTTGTGTGTACCATCGTCCAAGCACTTCAGGTAAAATACAGTATCTCCAAAACTGGTTGAGTTTCGGTAAAACGCAGTTCCAGTGTTCAATGTCAGGGGTCAGTCACTCTTTCATGGAATATCTCGATGTTCTCCTTTACACTACACACAACACAATCACAATATCCCACGTCTGTTGTAAAGAGCTGCTGTTGAATTTGATAATAATATTGATGATCTCTTTTCAGAGCAGTACCACCATTAATTTCACTCAAACAGGAACTTTTACACTTTACATATTCACCGAAGCTCATTTCTTTCAGACAGTAGGGGCATTTAACCTCTCCACATCCCTGACCACAGCAATCACAGCTACACAGAAAATCTGGTGTTGCATGTAGCCAGGGATGCTGCTTATGGATAAATGTTCCACACTTTGTAATCTTGAAGTTTACATGTTTTTCATTCATAATCTGTTCATAAGCGGCAATTGCAGTGGCTTCGTGTTTGCACCCATGTTCTGTTGCATCATTAGAGAATTTACAAATGTTAGGATAACATATTGATTTGATCAGTGATATGGAGGGTTGGCAGGATCAGAATGACTGGCTTGTTTACTGATGGATGCACCTATCCTCCCTGCTCTGTGTCGAAAGAAATTGCTGCTTTGAGCTTGACTGCGTGTGTCTTCCTCAATTGTGATCAGTTCGTCCTCAGTCATTTCAAAGTCAACAGTAGAACATGCATCAAGCAGTTCATGGTATTCTATATCTAAATACTTTTTATCACGGTATTCTATATCTAAATACTTTTTATCAACTTTCACGTTGAAATCACTAACAATCATGATGCAGTGTCATTTTTAGATCTCCTCGCCCAATTTGGCCTACAACAGCTGGTCAATAGTCCTACGCACACTAGGGGTCATACACTTGACCTTATTATTGTCCGACAATCTGATGACTTTGTCTCTGGTGTTGTCAGTTCATTTGATCTTCCATCTGACCATGCAATGATCACCTGTACCATATCTGTACCTCGACCGCGCCCAACTCGAGTAAGGGTCTCAAGTCGCAAACTTCGGGATATTGACATAACATTGTTAACTGATGACATCTCTAAACTGTCTATAATTACAGCTCCTAACTCTACACTAGATGGGTTGGTTGACCAGTACAATTCTGATCTAACATCTGTAATGGATAAACATGCTCCAGTAATAACTAGGATGGTTACTCTGCGACCTCACTCTCCATGGTACACTGACGATCTACGTGTTGAGAAGAAGGAGAAACGACGTAGAGAAAGGAAGTGGAGATCGACTGGCCTTGAAGTGGATAAACAGATTTTCAAGGAACAATGTGATAAGTATCAAGCAATGCTAAATCAACTTAAAGCAAATCACCACAAGAACAAGTTTAATAATTGCAATGATCGAGAACTATTTGCTGAAGTTGACAAGCTGGTAAATGGAAAACATGATCGTCCTCTACCATCTAGTGGAAATGGCAATAATCTAGCTCAGTCTTTTTTGGACTTCTTTAACAACAAGATTAATTTACTCTTGAGTTCTGTGTCTCCACCCAGTGTGTCTACTCATCAACACAGGGATACACCTGTACTATGCTGCCTTTCCAGATTTCCATCAGTGAGCCTTGACACAGTAAAAAGTATCTTACTCAAATCGCCTTCCAAGTCTTGTCCTTTGGATCCTATCCCTACACACTTGTTGAAATCTTGTGTTGATAGTCTTTCTCCATGTATTGCAACTATTATCAATATATCACTGTCAACTGGCCAAGTACCCTCTTCACTCAAGGTTGCTCGTGTTATCCCTTGCTTGAAGAAGACGTCCTTGGACAAAGAACAGCTGAGTAATTATCGACCATTATCCAACCTTTCCTTTTTGTCTAAGACAATTGAAAGAGTCGTTGCTATGCTACTTAATGACTACCTACAGGAAAATAAACTTCTATCTCCACTACAATCTGCTTACCGTCGTCACCACAGTGTGGAAACAGCGTTACTGCGAGTTACCAACGATCATCTCCTAGCCCTTGACTCTGGTAGGGAAATTCTACTTGTACTACTTGATTATTCCGCAGCCTTTGATACTGTTAACCATCGTCTTCTGCTTGATCGATTGAGAATACGCTATGGCCTACAAGGTATAGTACAAGCTTGGATTTGTTCATATTTAGATCAGCGTACTCAATATGTCAGTGTTAACAATGTTAAGTCAAAAACAAGTAAAGTACAAAGGGGAGTACCTCAAGGATCTGTGCTGGGACCTTTGTTATTCTCACTTTACGTGAGCCCAATTGAGGATCTCATCAAATCACACGGAATCGAAGCAATGTTTTATGCTGATGACACTCAGATCTATGTTATAATGAATGCTGGTAATAAAACAACTTCCATCAAAACGTTAGAGGCCTGCGCTAAGGACATTAAATTATGGTCTACCTACAATGATCTTGTCATGAATGACTCCAAGACTGAAGTCGTACATATCTTTTCCAGCTTTGCTCGACAACAACCTGACCTTCCCTCAATTTCAATTGGTAGTGCCTCTCTTAATACCAAACGAAGTGCAACGAATCTGGGTGTTCTATTTGACAATCATCTCAATTTTAAGTCCCATATAAGTAACATCTGTAGCAACTCTTTCTTGGCCTTACGTAACATCAGTAAGATCCGAAGGTATTTGGACAATACTACAACTGAGCGGCTAGTCCATGCTTTCATAACTTCACGACTGGACAACTGTAATAGCCTCTTGTACGGATTACCTTCCAAAGAACTTGATCGTCTGCAGAGAATACAGAACTCTGCTGCCAGGCTTGTTACCTTAACAAGTAGAAGAGATCACATTTCACCTATACTTAAGAAATTACACTGGCTTACTGTTCCATGTCGTATAAAGTTCAAGGTTTTGCTGCTAACATATAAAGCTCTACATGGTCTGGCCCCTGAATACCTAACCAGCCTCCTACAGCCCTACAAACAGAATCGAAACCTCAGATCGAACAACAAACAGTTATTGAAAACACCTTCTACAAAGACAATAACGTTTGGAGAGAGGGCTTTTGCTGCTTGCGCCCCCAAGCTTTGGAACAATTTACCGTTTGATATAAAATCATCTGAGACAATAGAAATTTTCAAAAAAAGACTAAAAACGTTTTTGTTCAATAATTAATAGACACTGTTTTAACAAATATTTTTAAGTTGATTCTGACTACATGTATATATCTTTATCTATTTCTATTAATTTAAATTTTTATTATATGATACTTAATTTCAGTTGTAATTTTGTTTTTATTGTTAGTATTTTTTCCACATTTGTAAAAAGCATTGAGATTTTTAAATGCGTTTTTAAGAATTAAATTATTATTATTATTATTATCATATAAACTTGATATGGTTTTAATGTTTCTGCTTTTTGAAACAAAAGACTGTGAATATGGTGTTATTAAGCTTAAAGCTACTGGCTTCGTTTTGCAAGCATGTAGTTTAGCATAAAATTCTTTCATTTCGTATTCATTTGGGGCTTCACCCACAGATGTATTATTCTCTGGTTGATCAGTTGCTTCTGCAGTTTGAGAGCCCAATGTCTCAATCTTCGCGTCAAGTTCTTGCTTCAGTTTTTTGGCCGATCGAAAATCAATGTCTTCCACTTCCAAATAAGGCACATCTTTAACAAATGTCGGCATAATCCATGCACACTTCATTTCAGTGCAAGATAGCTTTCCTCTGAGTCTGTTGAAAGTTTCAAGGTAAAACAACACACTTGCAATGTGCGAGCAACACTCGCCTTGACCAGCCATACAACCGCGGCAATGTGCGCTATTAATTGTGCCATTATTCTCCGTTATAATCCATAATTGAACTAACGGGTCGCTCATCTTTTGTGAATGGCGAAATTTTCCTAAAACTACAAATTTTTCAGCAATTCCAATGCCTTGAACGCTGTTGATGAAGCCGGAAACCATGTGGTTGTAAGCTTGCAAACTTCGCCAAGCCTTGAATTGATCTTGTGTATAATGACTTGTTTCGCACACAAGATAAGAGACAAGATCGATAGATTCCACAGGGGGAAGACATTCTGTATCTAAGGTACTTTCTGGAATTATAAATGGATCAATTCCGATGCAGGAAATCTTTTTCTTGTATCGATCTTTTACCTTCTCTTCAAGACGATTGGCGTAATCGCCGAGTTTTGCGTCAAGGGAATTATCCATTCCAACCCTTCAATAAACGAGTATTTTTGAAACTTACAACGGCAGTTCGACTCTTCGACGATTATAAATAGCAAATATTGTAATCTTCAACGATTTCTTAAAGATTTTTGCGTGTTCAAGGACGAATTAAAATATAGCTAGCTATGTTTCACACTAATGTGTGACTCACGTGGAACACCGTAATGGCGGCGTGTAATATGTTAAAAGGTCGTGACGTCACGTGAAAACGCTCTATTGTTGACCATGTGATTATATTGTCATGTGATTCGTTTTAAACCGATTAATTCGACAGCGAAGAAACGCTACTCTAGGTAGTTACATTGTGAAAAGTCTTTCAACTCTCGCGACTCCAGCTTCCAACTGTGCTCACATTTACCTCAAAATCTAACCGAAAAACAAATGTTACGCTCTTAGTATATCTTAGTATATTTAATTATCAAATTTGTTAAGTGGAGAGGAGCAGTAACAATTTGGAATGATGGTTTGCATTCTTGGGATGCCAAGGGAACTCGAGTCTTGACAGATCATGGTGAAAATGTAGAATTTCGGTGTTCGGAAATAATTTTTGTTCCGATTTATTTGAGCTATATTTTTCACACTTTGGTAGAGGACTTTGGGATTCATCCTCATCTGTTCCAGAGTTTAAAGAGCGTAGGATTACTATTTCGAGTTTCCTTAAAGTTTTCTTTAAGTTAATGGTGAATGAAAAACCCGTTTGCATAAGATAATATGTTTGTTAAAATTTATTATTTATTTATTATCATATATTATTTATAATAGCTTTATTGCCAGATCCTTCACATATCAAAACAACGTTAACTTAACATATAGTACATATCAATAACATGAGATTTCTGATAACATCATTAGTTCTGATTTATCGATTAATGTTTATCCATAACATTTCAGTTTACCGAGAGTATGATAGCCATGCTCAACGTCATCATTAGTATCACCAAACCTTCGAACTATTTCATTAGAAGCACTGACATTAGCTTGCAACTAGTCATCTAGTCATGATCATTTTCTCAAGCAAAGTCCGTCTGTATTTTAAACTTAAAAGTTTTATTGAAAATGACACAATAATTGCAGAGCTATCACAATGTACAAATGATAACGCGGTTATCATCAGTAAGATTTCTATGACATTTCCCCTTGAACACAAAACATCTTCATAACACGAAGAAATTATCAAAACAATTTAGAAGCCATTCATATGTCATCGCCGTTCTGTTTTCTTTTAGAGGCGGGGAATGTTTTTTTTCACTTTAAAAATTCTAAAAACATTAACAGGATTATTGTAATCAGAACTGAGGACGAAAATTTCAGTGGAAAAGTGACAGTACTTACAGGACAAGAAAGGTGGCGCCGGTATGTTTGCATTTTTGACCGATCTTCCTTTTTAAAATTTTTAATTAAAATTAATTTTTTTTACAATTCACATGAAAGCAGTTTGCAATAATTCCTGCAAGCTATTTACTTCTTTTTGTAAGATATTTCTCCATCGCTGATATCTTTGTTGTTTTGTTGTTGTTGTTGTTTTTAATTTGATTCTTGTAATTCTTTGATTTGTTGAACTGCAATGAAACGTTTGTATTCATCATTGTACCCATCTGCTGGCTATTTTTTTACGCGAGTTGCGAAGTATTCACATTTGATAATTAAAAATGCACAGCCGTATTAGATAGCAAGATTACCAATAAGTAATATTCATTAATATTCATTAAACATTTCACCAGAAAAGTGAATTTTTTTGTCGACTTTTATAACTTTTGTTCAAACCTAAAAGGTCGCGATAAAGCGAGAAGCGCGCGGGGATTTGTTTACAACTCAAAGAAGCCATGCTTTTCTAACTTCTCATTGGATAAGCAGTTTTAATTGACAAGTGCTATTTTTACCATGCATAACAACATAAAGGAAGCCAGTTGATTGTTAGTAACAAAAAGCGGTCGGATATTTTTCGAATTTTTTGCAAAGCCATATTTGTTGCGTATAATAAAATGTTGTCGCATGCACAAAGATTTGAATATTTCAATGGATTATTTGATCATGAAAAGAAAATAACATAGCCAAAAATAAAGAGAAAAGTATCCCTCACTTCCCTTTTTTCTTTGGTATTTTATTCTGTTCTTTTCATGATTATTTAAATGGATTCATTTATTTGTTTGCTTTTTTATCTACAGTAATTTTTGATTGATTGATTGATCAACAAATTTGATAATTGAATGAATAAATAAATGATTGAATGAATAATTCATTTCATTAAATCGGAGCTCCGCTAATAGGTTTACCTAATTTTTATATTATGATTAACTTTTCTTTAGGTGTATTTATTGATTACATTTAGAGCTCAGTCTACTATGCATTTTACATTTTTAATAATATACTTGTAAAAATCCTCGATTCTGATTGGTCAAGAGCAGTGCAGTTCAGACGTAACACCAGTGCAGAAAGCTGTAATACCAGTGCAGAAATTTGTAATACCAGTGCAAATTACAACTTGATTCAAAAGACAAAATACGCCCTAAAACTATAAATGTTTTTGGAATTTTTTACTATCTAGAAAATAATTATAATTTTCCAAACATTTCTATTTGGAAAAAGTTTGAAATTTTACAAAAATACTCAAGAAATTTGCAAAAAACTGAGCGAGATCTCGTTGAAAACTTTTCAATTCTCGCCTTGAGCGCGCGCTAGATGACGACATCATCACGCCATCATCGGTGCGCGCTCGTTCGAATTTGAATCAATTCAAAATCTCAACCAAATGCTTTTAAGAATCGACAAAATTGTTGAAATTTTTGCAAGTATATTATTAAAAAGAAATAAGATGGTTTCTCGTTCAATTTGGATTAATTTGCACTCGTTTGTTTTTCAAAGAGCCAAATCGTGAACTCTTTGAAAAACAAACTCGTGCATATTAATTCCAAATTGAACTCGAAACCATCTTATTACCTATACTAATGATACTGCTGATACTGCTATTTTTGCCAAAGCTAGTGCTAATCCATCCACCTGGTGTGTAAAGACTTTTCACGATCTTCATATTTTGAAAGGAAATTCCATTTTCGCATCACTTTTTGAAAGAAACCGGACATATTTCATACCAAAATAAAGCATATCGATTTGCTCATTTCGAGCAGGAGGCCATTTTGGTTTATATTCGTAGGGGGAATACCGCTGAAGTCGCGCCCGCGAGATGACCGGCATTCTAGCCCATGATTTCTTGTAATATATAGAACCAATGAAAACAAGTGACATCTGCTTGGTTTTCATGTCAAATAATTTTATAGAGACCAGTTATAAGGGTGCATGTAAAACAACACTCAAGATTGTTAGTTCCTCGATCTTTGAAAAACTCTTTTTTGAAAACTATTTCACCAAATTAAGGTGGATTTGGATTGTCTTTCGATCAAAGACTTAGGTCTTATCAACCAAGCGAGAGTTTTCTAAAGGAGTGTCTTGATCGAGGTCGAACAGTACAGACCGAAAGCAGTGTGATGAGGATGTCCGGTGCACTAAACTTTCACATACGTTTTCCTCCAAAATATAGAAAGAAAAAACGGAACAAATTATCAATGGAAATTAAAAAAAACGTTAAGAATTAATGCAATAAATGCTAACATCAGACCGGTGCGGATCAGGTCATGTTCTACCGCAATATGGTGTCTATGCTAATGGCAGACCAGCAGAAGGAGTTCTTAGCAAGCCAAAGGCCATCAACCAAACAGGGCAAATGGGTTGACATCCCTTTATAATAATTAAAAATTGTGTAACATATGTTTCTTACAAAAGTTTTATGTTAACTTTTAGCTAAAGTAGTTAGTCACCTTAACGAATCAATTTACCACTATCAAGTATTTGATACTTGTGTTAGTTTTGATGACGTCACGTTAAAGCATAGAAGAGGCAACTTCTTTTACAGTTTTTCTCCATTCTTAACTAGTGAGTCGTAAATGAAAGCCCTCTTTGCATATAATAATATGCTTGCGTATATTTACTTTTGCTACCGGGTTCTGTTTCAGTCAAAACAACTAACCATAGCATTTCAATTTACCTAGAGTATGATAGCCTAGACTAAGTTGATGACCAGTATCACCAAACCTTAACTGCGAAACGGGGAGAGTTGATTTGTCTGTTAATAGACCACTATCACTTAGTGGAACATTGGGAATGTCACTATGGCAACAATTACACGCCATATTTGTCTTTACGCACGTGTTGGTCATGCCGCAAGCACATTTCCCACTGCCTGGTGTTGCCCCGCCCCAGTAGCTCTGAGGTACACCATCACGTGATACCCACCAACCAAAACCACCATCAAGGAGTTTTACATGACAGGAACATTCAAACTTGATGAACTGTTCACAGTTTGTTGATGTTTCTGTCAGTTTGGCCAACTGTGCCATCGATACTCCATTGTAATTAATATCTTTTATGTAAGACCCTGGAGCCTGATAACCATTGACTAAAGTCGTTGCCTCACTATCATGACTCACAACAGTAACCCCTACTCCTCCCTTGTCAGTCATATCACAGTACACAGTAAACTGTGATACCCCGGATTGACCATCTGGATCTATGACGTAATTACCAGACGAAGCGGAAGGCTGGTAGGTCTTGAGAACACTACACGACCTTGGGTATTGGTCGGGCTTTTGGTACATGGTGAGGTTTGTCGTTGTTTCAATTGATCGATAGAAATTTCTAGCAATGCATGTATATAAACCAGAATCTTGAAGAGTGGCCTTTGGAATAACAAGAGTACCATTGGAGTACACAGTGATAGATGGATCCAATGGTTTGTTGTCTTTACGCCACATTACACCACCAGCATTAGCTGCCTGACAATTGAGCAGTACATGGAAATCCAGCGGTAACTGCAACTGTGATGGTGATTTGACAGTAAACTGAAGAGCAGGAAATACAGTAATCTGGGCATATGTACCTACTCCGCCAAGCAGGTTCTCAGCAATACAGATATATGTACCCTCGTCTTTTTTCCTGGTGTCTGCGATAACCAAGCTATGATTGGATAATATGATAGTTCTTTTGTTTTGGTGAAGATCTCCATACATATTGGTCCACAATATGTTAGGAAGAGGGAGCCCCGAGGCACCACAGTCGAGTGTAACATTGGTGTTCTCTTCGACAATTGATGACTTTGGCGTGAAGGTGAAAACTGGAGGAACTGTAGAATGATTGAATACACAGACGTTTTAATTATATTGACGGAACAATTGATTGAAATGTTTGAGTAAAAAAAATGATCCGTGTTTTTTTTTTTTTTTTTTTTTTTTTTTTTGCCAAAGAGGACGAGAAACACGCGGATAATTCATGTCACTCATTTATCACATTCGCCGATCTCTTATCACTGCGACCGTTGTTTGAAATCTATTATAGTTTTATTTCTGGCGTTCTAGTGATCTGAAATGTGTTGGTGCACAATGAAAAACCCAGATATGACATACACGTCCACCCAAGCAGTGCTGTAAGTGTATCGCTTAAATAATTAATCGATAATCTATTGATTGTAATTTATACGTCAGTAACGTTAATTGATCTAATTACGCGCGAGCGTAATATCGAGAACTATCAGACGGACCAATGGGTAAATATTCTTTTCTTCTTCCATGATTTGTTGTATTAGCGACGTGTAACAAGCTGTATTATGATTCTCTCTTAGATTTGGAACCTATTCCAATATTTATTGTCTTATAACTTGCTCATGTTAACCAGTTGTGTCATTCAACAATCTGGCAATAAAAGGTTTGAAACCTAGGTCCTGTTATTTAGACGTTACAGTAAGAGCTGAAGCATGGGATCTCATGTTTGGTGAGAGACACACGGCTATTTTGTTTTACTGATCATTTTTTTATCAAAAATTCAAATCGCATGTTGCTTACACCAATAATAAACTTTGCATAGTTGTTTGCTCATTGACCTCTCCTCCTCCCAATTAAATGCAATTGTTGTGCTACAAAGTAGATAATTTGCTACGCAGTTTAAATGCATATCACTTGTACACCCACAGCACAGAAGGGTAGTTGTCAATAACATTTCTGCCAGAAAAAAAAAACATTTAAGGGGCAAACCATTTGAATTTTGCAAGGAAAGGTTGATTTTAAGAAAAAGGTAGATCCTGCGTGCAAGCGTCGAAAAGCAAAAAAAAATAGTGAAGCTCCGGAGACATTAACAAACATTCTATCCTGCACAAATTTCTTGCACATCTGAGATCCCCCTGACCCCTTCTCAAGTCACATGTGTTAGCTTGGTTATTTAAGTGGTGTTTTAATATTGCATGTTACTTACATTGTACAGTTAACAAAAGGGATGCATTGACAATACCAAGTACATTTTTTGCTGTACACGTGTACACGCCTCCATCATTTTCCTTCACTCTTTGAATTGTCAGTACTTTATCAATCCCGTGACTACCAGAAGGAAGAGAAGAGTTGTTCTTTGCCCACGTGACCATTGGTGCGGGGTTACCTTTGACAGCGCATTCTAGACGCACAGTGTCACTCACGTTAACCACAAGGTCCTTAGGAGGGACTAATATTGAGGGTGCTGTTTGAGGATTAGGTCCTCTAGGTCCTTTCAATCCTTGCTGTCCTGCTTTGGTCGATTTATCAATGGGCCCTTGTGGTCTGGTGTCTTTGGTCGCTTGACGCCGATATCGTGTATGAATTCCTGAAATGTTATCAATACTTGTATAAGCACATCATTTTCTCTTATTGGCTATTATTTGCAATAATGAGGCTGTTTTTTCAGTTTTCAGTTCAACGTGGAAAGATCTATATTGAGTATAATCGCTGCTACTCCTTGATATTGGGATTGTATTAATAGCGAAAAAAAAAAATAAAAATGCAATGACTTTTTATTCCTTATCCCGCTTGTAAAATGAACGATGAACAAGATGAGGATAAAAATACAAACGCTATTTTTATTTAATAACATGTTTTTTGATAAGACGCCATAATCACTATCAAAGCATTTGAACGTAATTTGAGATTACCTGATCTATAGACCATTGCTAATATAAGTTTAAGCAAGTTTCACATGCTATATGACTTGCTCAGTCAAAGTTATAAATGTGTTTAAAAAAATTAATAAAGCAGGATTGATGATTTTGAATTAAGTGAATTGTTGTAAAATGAATTGTTATAAAAATTGAATCACAAGTAATTTTTTTTTGTATTTATGTTTGATGTTGTGAGTCATTTTTCTTCTCTTTTAATGCACAAAATGCTTTTGTTTCCTACCATAATATAGGCTTAAAACATTTCCAAGCACTCAAATAGAAAAACAGATTTCATCGAATGTGAACAATTGTGGCATTAATAATACTAATGTCCACTTCCACTTAGTTCATTTGCTAGTCTCTCACCTTTTTAAAGCCAATTGTTCCCCTAAATAAAACTGCGAATAACTCGTGTCAACTCACCTTCTTGAATTATCGCATTCGTCGTTGTTCTCCAAAAGTGTTTCTGAGAGCTATCCTTTGTTCTCGCGATAGTGTCTTGACTAGTTTCAGCGTGTTGAGTTTGTTCATTTGCACACGCCAGCTATTTTTTACGCACGATTGGTCGGGGTAAATTTGGCTGGTCGCCATTTTGGACGCGCGCCATTTTTAGGGAGACTGAGGGCGACTTTAACGATGACTGAATGACCTATTTTTAGAGAGTCGTAAGGTCGTCGCTATAATTCCGATTACCTATTGATTGACGGCAATGGCAGCGGCTGGAAATTTCCTGCATGTTGATACCAAATTTTGTGTATTTTTATGAACAAAAGTATTTTTTATTGATCGTATTATGCAGCACTTTTTTCGAAAAGGACTTTTTCTTTCCGAAGGACTGATTTTGAACCTTGTTTTTTTTTCTCGTGTGTTTTATTTTAATAGTCAAACTAAAGCTCACAGTGATCTCAGATGAACCAGTGAAAACGTGTTCTTTTTATTTTTTTGATTTTTGTCCTTGGAGCGCGGTATTTGGAGTCTAAAGTTAACTGATTTTGGTCAATTTTCGATGGAAAAGGTCCTTTAAACGGTCAAATAAACAATGATCACGAATGTTGTTGAAGATGCAAAGAATGGAGTTGATCAAGCAAAGATTTGATCAATGTTTTTCTTAACAACTAAAAGCCGAAGAAGGGAATTCAAGCAGAGAGGAATTGGTATTTTTTAATGTCGATGATAATCCCAAGGAAGTAAAATTCAAGGTAAATTGATTTAAATGTCAAAATTTGTTTACGTGCGGTGTAATCACACGCGTTGAAAATGTGACCAAAAAAATATCCTTTGCAAAGACAATTGGGTTTTTAAATTTCAATTAATTTGTAAAATATAAATAAGTTCCTTATGTTAATTGTTTATGTGTGATTTACAATTAAAGTAAAGCGAGATGATTTACAATCTTGAGTTTTATTATTGTTCATTTTGTTAATGCACAACTTCATACACCTTTCAAAGGGAAAACATACAAAACATAATTTTTGCATTGTATTGATTTGTTTGTTTTGCTTTATCTAAAATACTGATCATTGCTTTTCAGCAAAAGTATTATTGTTTGTTGTTGGCAGTGATTGTTGTTGTTGTTGTTGTTTTGAATATTATATATGCAAGACAAAATTACACCTGGACAACAAGCACTACAATAACAGTAAACAGTGAAATTTTTGCTCAAAGGAAATGATTTCTATCTTAGATAAAGCAAAACAAAGAAAACAATTATGTGCAAAAAATATTATTGGTATCATTTTTATTTTATGATTGTCATCATGTGCAGAGTAATAATATGCATTTATTGGACAAGGCTGAATATAATATTGTGATTTGTTAGTGACAAGCATGTAAATTATTGTTTGTCGATGCAGAGAGCAGATGCAAATAATTGGCTAGAGCCAACAACAAATCACACTGTGTTGTGAAAGCTGAGTTCAATGATTGTTCTATTGAACAAATTTTCCAGCAATTGAAAAAAAGGCAGTATAATTTGAATCATCAATATTTGAGCCAACCTCACTCATGAGAGCAAACCTCATTGTTGCACTGTATTGCTTTGTTTTAATTTATCTATGATACTGATCATTGCTTTAAGGCAAAAGTATTGTTGTTTGTTGTTATCAGTGATTGTTGTGTTGTTTTGCATGTTTTGTACATAATGAATTGACATATGCAAGACAAAACTACACCTGGACAACAATCACTACAATAAAAGTAAACAGTAAAACTTTTGCTCAAAGCAAATGATTTGTATCTTTGATAAAGCAAAACAAAGAAAACAATAATATTCAAAAACATTGTTGGTATAATTTTAAGTATATGATCACTTCATTGTCATATGCAGGGCCAGAGTAATAATATACAATTATTGGAAAAGTAAAATAATTGACTGGAGACAACAATAAATCACATGGTTTTGTGATAGGTCAGTTCAATAATTGCTCTTTTAAGCACAAATTCTTTATATTTATAAAAAAGACAATCTAGTTTGAATCATCAACTTGAGCCAACCTCATGAGATTAAACCACACAATCAGACTAGTTTTGAAATTGTATTGTGCATATGCAGATTTTCATTTGTACCAGTTATTTGCAATTCTATTTGACAATCAATATACTGCACACTAGAGGTGCTTTTTTTGTAGTGCACTCACCCAAGTTGCCCAGCTACATATGATGCATTGTAATTACCCATGCTAATCTCTTTGATTTCTTGTCCAAACTGATATATAAAACTGGATTTAATTGATCAAATTCAAATTTGAAATTGATATTGAAAAAAGAATGATAAAAATACAATGTCTGTTTTGAGTAGAAAATGATTAAGGGAAACTTGCTGACAAAATACATGTTATGGAATGTAGTTGATCAGCTTTAAATTGAATTTTATTCCTTTGATTGTTTTTTTCATCAAGTAAGAAAGCACTTTTACCTCACAACCCAAAAGGAATAATTATCATTTGAGATTTCCTGTCAATCACCCTATTTACTTTATCATATTCCTTTGTAATTTTTAGTTTGTCTGTCGCCAGTGCAACAAAGAATACACAAAAATACAATTGAAACAATCAGACATGTTGCATCATATAATTATTTGTATTAAACAGAATTATTGTATGAAAATAATACAAACAAATCAGAGAAACATGGGATAAATTTTGAAACAACTCTTTTATTCAGACATTTGATTTATTCACAAAATAATTACAGTGTATGTTCATCTTATTTGCATTATAGATAATAAATCATTACATTCAAAAATACTAAATTCATATGTCAAACCAGTAACAATAAATAACTGGTTTGTTAGAGTTCTCTTTTTCATAAAATGCATTTGCAATAAAGTAAAAGGGAGAGTTTTATCATTTTACAATCTATCATTAGCTATAATGTAGTTTTAATTTTATGTTTTCTTTGAAAACCAACCTCTCTGTCTAGCACCAACAATGCTAGCTGAATTAGCTGTTGAATTTCATTTGCCATTTATCTGCAACAAGAAAACATAACTTAGCCAGTCATAAGAAAAAAAAATGAAAACGAATTTAATTCACGGATTTGAGCAATATTAATGTGAAATGCTTACCTTAATTGAGCCCCTTATATTAGATCTTCCGGCAACGAAACACGTGAAATCACAACTTTAGGTTACATAAACTTTTATTCTGTACATAGTAGTTGAATTTGAGCCTGAATCGTGTAAAAAATCCACATAAAAAAGCATTCCCCCTTCAATAACAATTCGACGGCCATCTTTAATTTTCTATATTTACGCGCGCAGCCGCTGAACAAAATGTCCGGTGAACCCGTCCCAATCCCATGACAAAATGACTGGGGTGTTGTGTAAAACTTGCACTCGACTTGAACCAGACCAGCTAAAAACACCAAAGATACTAAGACACTTAGCGTGCGAAGACAAACATTATAATTTCGATTAGTTTTCATGGTTAGCTTTGGTATTAATGGAGTCGATTTTGCATTGCTCATAGACTTGAGTAGTTCTCTTACTACGAAAACAGGAACTAAATAGTTTTAGCGATGGAAAAGTGATGACCTTTAGATTAGTTACATATCGTTTTACAGACAATGCTATTAGAAGAAATAGCATTACTTCGTATAAATACATGGTCATTGATAGTAGATAGGGAGGGGAGGGTTGATGGTTTACACTTAATCACCACGATGACTGCTTGGCAAGAAGATGGGGATGGGGAAAAGATAATAGAGTGGTGATAACTCTACAAGTAAAATTTATTTAGTGAATTTAACTCATTCTCCGATTTTGAATGAGGTATATCTTAAGGTTGTTTAATTAAATAAGGTCAAGTTATTCGATAGTAATTATAGCGTTTTGAAAACGGCCGTCCGTTAGAAACGCTAAAATTGATAACCATTGTGTCGAATAACATGTCCGTATTCTATAATAAGATATATATTTTGTTCGATAGCTGAGAATTCACTGAATAATTTGTTTAAAAAGAGGTTATAAACACCTGACGAATTTATCCGAATCAAATACGACGCACGCATGGTACACCCGCGCACCCACACGCTGCACCATGATAAATTGGCAGGCAGTAGCAGCTACAAGAACTAAACAAAACTATTCATAAACTAAAATCAGGTCGCACTTAATTTTTTTTTTTTTTTTTTTTTTTTTTTTGCTGATCGCGTTAAATTTTGCGTCTATTGAAAACACAATCAGCACGGCTTCGTATTGGTTTCGCTAATCTTCTCTGGGCGTACCGGAACAGATCTATTTGATTGTCAGCAGTGTTTTACTATCTACTTAAATTGAACTACACTAAATTCAAAATTAAAACTTGAAATGATTTTGTGTGGTCTTTTAAAATGCACGTAACACATTGATTTTAAACCTTATCCCCGATGCTAACAGTACGTTCTGAAAGCCAATTAAACCATATTTGATTTAATCTTAATCATTCTAGTATGATTTATCATTTTCAAAAGGTTAATACACTGAGAGCAACAGTTGTACAAGCGTGTTGCTCAACATATCCTCTGACTTCAAAGCCAAGAATCAGATCAAAACAGGGATGGATGCAGAACATTTTGAAGCTGGATGGGGGGGGGGGGGGGGACAACCCAGAAAATGATTGATCTAATTTAGAAATCCAAACAATGATCTATAAAAAGAGTAAGTGGGGGGATACCTTTTATGAAATTGACAGGTAGAAGTTTTGTTTAAAAAGTGGTACCTCTTTATATTTTAGAATTTTTAAATTGTTTTTATATATAATAAAAAAATGATACTTCAGCTTTCAGAATATGTATTGGGGGTATAACAAGAAAGATCATCTATGAAATTTGCACATTGGAAAGAAATTGGTGCGTTAAGATTGAAAAGCCTCTATTCTTTTCTCGGTTGTAGTAGTTTTTAACCTTTTCTTTGTACAGTAAATTTCTTGCTGTTTGACGGAAATCAGACAAACAAGCAAAGTACACGCAGGGACGAAGGGTGCAGTTAACGACAGGAAAAAAGTAAGCTATCACGAACTAAAATGACGCCGAGTCTAAACACGAACCGTTGACAACTGAAGTAGAAGATAGTAATAGTGAGATAGACTCAACTAGAAAATAGATTAAATAAGGAAAATAGCAAAACGAGTACAGAAGCAGTGAATACAAAACAATTCTAACGGCGCTTCCGATTCTTTTACTTCGTAACTTTCGTTGTTGCTCGGAGATATTGTTTTCAACTGTTTGTAAAATAGTTCTAAGTCTAAAACTAAAACTAAAACGTTCAGTGTGAGAAGTATAAGAAAAAATTCAGTTATCAAAAGAGCTTTGATAGACGACAATGAATAAAAGGTGGTTTCGACTTCAGACAACATCGACTGTCATTTGACGAGGTATTCAAAACCAAATGTTCCGCATTCAATGCAACAGAAATTAACCAAGAGCAAGAAATCAAAGTCACTGCATCATACCAATTCAGCGTATCTTCTGTATGATTAAATATGCTTTGTTGACCTTAGATTTTACTTTAGAATTCACCAAGCCCGATTTGGAGCAACTGGGTACAAAACCGAAAGCTCTATTTGTTAGTTCTTTATCATTAATATTGGCTTTCCCATAATTAATGATGTTTCTCTGAGTTTACTGACCTGTAACTATTTAGGATACATCGAATCATAAACTTCATGAGATGTGTAATTCGTGAGACGATAAGAGAATGGAAAATACGATTTTCAACGATGTTTCTCTGCCAATCGATAGAAGTAACAAAGAAATATAGGAAAGGCCGCTCGCTCGACTCAGTGACATAGCACCCTTTGCAATATGGCGGCATTAATCTTGGATCGGTCTATTGAATAATGGCCATGCTTGGTGGTACACACTAGGAGACAAGTCGCTGCGACTAGTCCCCGCGACAGGTCGCAGCGACAATCTCCCCCCGTGTGTACTAAGTATTTTGGGAGGAAATTGTTGTCGAAGCAACAGAATTTTGTCGCTGCGACTTGCCGCATGAAATCCAACCGGTTAGATTATTGAACCAGTGCAAACTGAAGCGACTTGTCGCGGGGACAAGTCGTTGCGACTTGTCGCCTAGTGTGTACCGACCTTAAAAGTGCACTGACTTCAGCGGAAAAGGTCGCTAAAACAATAATGATAATTATGTATGTAAAACAATAATGATAATAATGTATTAGTGTAGGTCTATCAACGAGGATGGTGTTGACCTGCGTACTCAGTCGTTCTTTTACAACCGCCCGTCATTGGTTAATGTGAAATGTGGCGAATCCTAACAATTACAAAACAAAGATCATTCTCCTTAATTATCCATCTCCTTAATTTAGACCCTTAGTGATGGTCCGCCTGAGGGTTCGAACCCGCAGCCTTCCGGTTAACAGCCAATGCTCTCCCAACTAAGTTAGCCTGTCAATCATGAATTATGCATAAATTATTGTAATAAATTAAAAGAATACTATAAACTTGCTTAACATTAACTCCTTTCCTAGTACGAGGCCTTTGAGCAATAGAGTTGAGACGTGAAATATAGCACGTATAAGATAAGCCACTGGGCAAGTGTACTGTCGCTGCAAAAAATTATCATCGCCAAGGCATGCAAGGAGCAAATCGATATTTGTACTGCAGATAATCCAATTCACTTATTCGCCGTAGCGGAAAATACTCAGATTTGGGAGAGATTTGATCTACGAAATAGTATTTATGAAATGTTTGCCAAGACGGCCAACGATTTATAAAAATTGATCAAATAAAGTCCGCGATAAGTGATTGCGCGGTTCGTCGTGTTATCTGCACTGTGGGGTATGATTTGGATTTTAAACAAAATATCCTTGTATCATTGACGATAATACAATGTTTGAATAATATTTTCCGTTCCTATTGCCCAATTTCATACAGAATGCCTGGGGCTAGTTTCCATTATATTGTGTCAGGTGGTCAGTCAACCATAGAGTCTCTAATATGAATGACCACCTAAAACTTTATAAAATCCCAAAACTTTTGGGATTGGACGAAATCAGAGTGAGCTAGGAGCGTTCAAATTGGCAAAGAAATGTCCGGCTCTCATGCATTACCCTCTAAATATTGGACTTTTGTATTACTTGCATATCATTCAAACCCGTTACTTTATCAGCACCAAACTTTGTCATTATATAGCCCTTGATGTGACCATTTAAAATATGGACTCATTTTTTGATTGGCGAAATGTAAGGAAATTCGCCCCAGGCCTCAAGGTATGAAATCGGGCAATGAAAAATCATATCAAACAATCGTATGTCATTCGTTAGGCCTTTGTTTTGAGCGCGCGGGATTCCTGTGCTTTCTTCGTTTCTAGCCCCCCAGGCTACTTTTCGATAATTTTCAAAATGGCGGCCTGTTGAGAAGTGTTTTCGCTACAATTCCTGTAAGTTTTAGGAGAATTGAGGCTTTAGGAGCGGAGATAAACACCAAAAACAGTTGAACCGTACTTCCAAATAAGGTAAACTATTTCCATATAAGGAAGTAAAATGATGACTAAACGAATGACAACTTTTTTAAGGCAATTGTTTGATATGAAAGCTTGGTTTACACTTTCACATCTTATTCATTCCAATGACTGCATGTTCTTTCAAAAATGTGCTTTGTAAATTATTATTTTCTTTTTTAATTTCAAAAACTAATTTCATTTATGACACATTAACGGGGTGTCATTTAAAAATCTGGAAAAAATGCGTTCCTAATAATAAAAAAGGTGTCAATGACTAACAGCTTGAGTAACATGAAATGAAAGGCGTATGTGTAATTGCTGCCAATTGCAAAAAGCCAATAAATGAAAGGAAATCAATTTCATTTCGTCGGTAGCTCCTCAGAAAACCAAACGAAAAGCCAACAAGAACTTCTTTTTCACAATTCAGTAGTAACAAAGAACTTACGGTCTACAAAATACAGCATCAAAACAAATGTGAAAGATGAACGGCTCAAACGTCACACAAACCAGTAGCATTTGCAAATACGATCAGCCTCATTCAAGAGTTGAAAGAGCTATTCCAATGGCGGTTTTGTTAACTGTTGGTGGATTTGGTTTGTTAGGTAACGTATTTACCATTGTGCTTGCTGCCAAGTACACCGTGAAAAGAAATTTTCATTTCCTGATCATCAACATGGCCGTGTCCGACTCTCTTTCGATTGTTATAACATCATTGTTTGCATCACAATATGGTCTCGAATTCAACTGGGATTCCATTCTTGGCAATTTTAGCTGCAAGAGTTTTACGCTTCTATACTACACTTTTCCCGGAGTATCACTATATTCTCTTGTCATCATCTGCATTGAAAGATACAGAATCACCCGAAGACAGGTTGTTCAGATCGCACGGCCATACTCAATAAAACAACGTATGTGTGTGCTTGCTTGTTCCTGGATGATTCCGGCTGCATTAAATATAGCACATGTTTTCATACACCATTACTCTCCTGAACATGGTCAATGTCTTTCAAACGAGAAAGCTGGTAGGTTTTTTGAGTTTACATATGGTATAATAGTATTGCTATTATTTCTGCTACTTCTGATTGTCAGCATTAATACTTTACGAACATTGTCCCGTCCACAACCCATTGAGGATAATCTCTCTGAACAACAAAGAAAACTACGAAGAAAACGGATCGGCAGTGCAGTTAGAATGGTTTTGTATTCGTTACTTCTTTATTGGTGCTGTAACATTTCTGGTTTGGCTCTGTATGTGTTTTTTTCTGTTCTCCATTTAAGCCCATCAATTTCTTGGCAACGAAATGCGTGTATAGACTGGGCGTTATTGAGTTTTATAACAGGAGAGTTTCTTCCTATCGTTAACTTCAGCTTTAGTCCCATTGTATATTTTTTCTGTCTGTCTGACTTCCGTCAAGGAGCAAAAGCATTAATTTGTGGCAGGGAAGACTTCATCAACAATCCTCATTCCATTTCAAACGTTCGCGTAAATAGCACGAATACCGCTCAGCCATCAGTGATTACAACAGAAATGTGAATAGCAAAAATTACAAGTTGTCTTAAACTCTCAACCAATGTCATGTTATGGGCTTTCACAACAGCACTTTGTATTCACCTAGAGTGTTACGGAATGTATAATTTAATAGAGTAATGATAACGTTTTTTAATCGCTAGCTGAAAATGAGTAGAATTTATTAAAATAATTTCATTCTAAAGCTTGCTACAACATTAATATGTGCCGCAGGTTGTTGAGTCTGCTCATCAACTAGTCTCATAATGACCAAATCTAAACATTGCTCTCAATATTATAAACTTGAAAAAGATTTCTTTAAAACAGCTTGAGTTACAAATCAATTACAATGCAACATCGAACAAAAAAAGAAGATAATTGTTTCCAATTATAACAACGCAATGAATATAGATAGGAAAAGTAATTTCATGTTCCAAATATTATATCCTTCACCTGAACTGAAGATGTAGTCTTAATGGTAAGGGCCGGAAGGGCAGGACAACATTCAAATTTGAAAAAATAATTCTTTATACTCCCGTTGAAGTCCATCACAAGAATTTTTACTTAATTCGCATTAGTTCTTTTTATATAGTTTGTAATAACAAACGCTAAATTATTATTTGTTACTGTTTTAATAATAGATTACGATCTGCAGACAGAGTTAGCAAACAAATTCTTGCTTTCACAATTTTCAAATGAAAATCAGTTTTAACAAAGACCGAGAAAAAAATGCGAGAAAAAATTATCAATTAAACATATTGATTCTATTGAGTTCTCTTGTTTATATAGTGGTATTTTCTTTGAAATGGTTGTGACAGCTATTGCACACATTTAGTGTTTGTACTCCAATGTTGTAAACAAAATATGCGTTACTCTCCGAGCAAGACGCTCACAACATTCCCTCACGGACCGAAGCTAGTACTAAGGAAAACTGCAAGCTAGGGAGTCGTAAATGGTGGAATTAAGACTAAAAATCAAAAGATTCGAGTTACCTTCAAATATCTTAATTTAGTTTGATATTTTATTCACGACCCACGATATCTAGGCCATGACATTGTACCCACGACAAATAGCTATCTGAAAAAATGGGTGTCGTAGATTACTAATATTTGAAAGATCAAGTAATGACATGATGAATTAATCCAGTATTTTGAACGGCTGAGGGTATAAGTAAATTGCATTTCATAATTGCAAGTTCCTCTCAAATATTCATAAACGTTCAAAAAATTAGCGGCCAGCTTGATAAATGAATAACATCAAAAGAAAAACGAAAAACTAACTGCTACCAAAATTAAACCATAAATAAATAACAGTCCATTCTAATTTTAAAATGTGTATAAGGCTTGATTTTATCTCTTGATTACCTTATGGTGTCAACGAAATTGTCTTTTTAAAGGACACCTATTGCCAAATGGCTTAGTATCACTTCTATAGAAGATCGAATGCTCAACAACGTGTTAATGAAGTGCCCGTTTTTCAGGATCTAAGAGGTTTTCAACAACCGGCATTTGCAACTCAAAAATCAACTGACAGGAAAAAAACTCTTAATCGTTCACTTACCATACGTAGCGATAACTCAAGAGCTACTCAATACTGCCTTTAGCAAACCATCAACATGAATACATCTAATAACACATATGGATTCAGCAATTGTATTTACTGGGAAACTGAATTTTACTTTAAACGAGTGGCTCAAATAGCATCACTATTAATTTTAGGAGGATTTGGTTTGTTAGGTAACGTATTTATCATCGTACTCGCAGCCAAATACACAGTGAGAAGAAACCTTCATTTTCTGATCATCAACATGTCCGTGTCAGACGCCCTTTTAGTTGTTGCTATTTCCACAAAAAACGTGTTATATAAAATTCTTGATTACTGCAGCTGGACGACCATTCTATTTATTGATTTCACGTGTAAAGAAGTCTCTCTTTTTACTCTTGTTATCATCAGCATTCAAAGATACAGAATTACAAGAAGACAAGCTGTCCAGGTGCCACGACGATCGGTAAAACAGCAAGTGTGTTTGCTTTTTTGTCCCTGGTTTATTTCTGCAGTTGGCAATTTACATCTTTTTGCTTTTCTTACAACAATGTATGAAGCTGTATGGATTCCTTTCAAACTGTTTGTAGCAATATTATGTTTGCTTCTACTTCTAGCTTTCAGTTTTTTAACTTTACGACGATTGTCCCGTCCACAAGCCATTGAGAGTAATCTCTCTGAACAACAAAGAAACTTACGAAGGAAAAGAATTCGCAGCGCGGTGAAAATGGTTTTGTATTCGGTACTTCTTTAATGTTGTTGTTACGTTCCTCTTTGGACTTGGAATTTACTTCGGTCTATCGTCAGCATAAACCTTGATTTGTGTATGGACCAGCGGTTATAACTGGTATTTTTTATCGATGATTTTCTTCCTATCATTAACTCTTGTTTTAGCCCATGCGTCTACATTGCCTGTCTGTCTGATTTTCGTCAAGCAGCAAAAACCTTACTTTGCGGCCGAGTAAACTTCACAAACAATTCTCATTCAATTCTAACCGTGAGGAGAACGAATATCGTTCAACCATCAGTTGTTACGAAAGAAATGTAAAAAGCAATTTATCTCACTTTCCACTCTCACGATTTGGACTTTCAAAAACTAAATATATATACTCATATATGAGTAAATATGAATACACTTTTGATGATGTGAGTCGCAGATTTTTGACATGCAAATTGACGCTGAACTGCTTGAACAATTAAAAGTAGTAAATTACATTTTATATGCAAATTCATCTTAAAAGTGCAGTTGTTATCAGGTTGTTAATAATCAGCAGCTGGAGAAGATGACAAATAAGCTATAACATCAAAAAAGAGCGAATTGCGTAGTTGCGGTCGATATAAATAAATAAATGAGGAAAGCTCGATTGTATTTCGTTTATACCTCATTTACTTAAGGCTAGCTCTTTTCAAAGAAAGGGACGTAGAGGTGTCCTCTTTAAACTTTCTTCTCATTGGGTTCAATATTTTCTGCAAACCAAATTATGTGAACGGAAATCCTTACAAGAAAGTGAAGTTATTGCACATTGAATTTAGGATCTCACTCTTAGAAGGTGGAGTCTATAACAACTTTACCGTTGTAGCACGAGCCATTATCTATTCTTGAAGGTCTCACACAACTCAACTTGGCATCTTAAAATAACGTATAAAAACGACTAGCATTCGCAATAGACGGTCTATTCATAAGTCTCTATCAGCAGATAACGAACTTTCTACTGACTACGGCATCAACATCATCAATCATCAATATGAATAGATCTAACGATACAGATTCAATCGCCTACTGCAAGTACTGGAAACCTCAATCTGACGTTAAGAGAGCTGCTCAAATAGCAACGATTTCAATTCTTGGTGGATTTGGTTTGTTAGGGAACGTATTTGCTATTGTACTCGCTGCCAAGTACACAGTGAGAAGAAACCTTCATTTTCTGATCATCAACATGGCCGTGTCAGACACTCTTGTGGTTGTAACGACTTTATTGCTTGCAGCAAATGATTTATTATCTTTCAAAATTCTTGATAATTGTAGCCAGAGCACTATTGTATTCCTTGATAACACTTCTAAAGCAGTATCTCTTGTTACTTTGGTCATCATCAGCATTGAAAGATACCGAATTACAAGAAAAAGAGCTGTCTTTATGTCACGACCATCTGTAAAACAGCGAGTGTCTTTGTCTTCCGGTTCCTGGTTTATTTCTGCTGTCCTTAATCTAAATGTGATTGTTTTTCTCACATCTGATAGTCACTGTCGCTACAGAATAACATTGTATGGTTCGTTATGGGTTCCTTTGAAGGTTGGATTAGGAGCAGTACTTTTTGTACTACTACTGATTGTCAATTTTCTCACCTTACGAAGATTATCCCGTTCACAAGCCATTGAAAGTAATCTCTCCATACAGCAAAGAAACTTACGGAGACGAAGAATTGGCAGTGCAGTGAGAATGGTTTTATTTTCCTTACTTCTTTACTGCTGCTGTTACTTTCCTACTTTGACTTGGAACTTGCTATTGTCTATCTTGAACCGATTTACAACTATTTCCATAAGTGTGTGCATTGACTGGCCGTTATTTTCATTTGTAATCAATTTCATCCTTCCCACAGTTAACTCTTGCTTCAGCCCCTTGGTGTATATTCTCTGTCTGCCCGACTTCCATCAAGCAGCAAAAAGTTTACTTTGTGGTAGAGAAAACAACACAAGTAATTCTTATTCGAACAGAACGAATACCGTTCAGCCATCAATTATAATAACCAGAATGTAAATATCAAAAACCTAGCTATGTCGGCAAAAACTCTCAACCATGAATTCTCGTATTCGGTGAATTTTTGAAACTATCAGGTCGACTTCGCCTTTATCCTTATTAATTATCCACTGACTATTAAGGGGGACTATATGTATATTTGAAATATTAAGTACGTTACGTTATCGCAAACGGAACACAGATGGCATCTTTGAATTGAACTATATAAATTTGGCCCAAGCAAGCTTTATTTTATGCCGTAAAACGTACAACTTCCTTTTTCACATGAATTAAAATTGATTTTATTTTATTTTCTTTTTATATAAATTTGAAGAACCATTTAAAAGCGTTATAATAAGAGCTTTCAGAAAATGTGTACCTTATTAGGGAAACAACTTAAATATCTAAGCGCTCTATGACCGTATGAAAATCTTTATTTTTGTTCCGTCTAATGACCACATAATTCATTTTTTAATAATTTATTTTCAATATCGTTCTCATAAAATTAGTAAATATTTGGTTTCAACTAATACGATCAAAAATTAATTGGAGCTATAATGTGCTTTTTACAAAATCTAGTAGTAAATTGTATAGATGAGGTAAAAAACTCCAATTAATTTTTTATCGTATTAGTTAAAACAAAATATTTACCCTATTTTTTGAGAACAATATCAAGAAAAAAGTGCATTCCTTCTGGCTCTCGAATTAATGAGCAAATTGAGCACAAAGCCTTATAGTTAGACCATATACATTAAAGACGAATGTCGAAGGCGATGGCGATGGCGACGAGTTACAATTAGCTTAGTTGATTTATGTGTACCTTTCTTTGAGGTAGTAATTGTATTTCCAGTAGTTGTTGTCAACATTAAAGACGTTTTAACTAAAAAAATGACTCTTTCTACATTTTAGTAGGGAAAATAAAGTGTAACCTCTCTCTCGTTCTCATGTTTAAGGTCCTTAACATGTCTTATGGCAACTACAAAGCAGCATAAGAATTTGCGAAAGGTAATTTAAATGCTTTGGTGTGTTAATTTTCCAGTTTTAAGTACGTTTTTGAAAGGATCGTTTTATGAGTGGTAATATTCAGAAAAATAGCCCTTCTAATCCGCTTAACAAGAAACCACCAGTTCCTAAAAGATAGAAACAATTCAATTTGTTCTTAAATAAAACATTGGTTGACTGAGTTGAATTGATTACCCAGCTGGAATAAGGTTGTGGTGAAACATTTTGCCTTTTCTAACAATGAGTATGCTAAAAGCAACAGCAGGCCGAACAGCCGAAATAGAATAATAGAAAAACAGAACACGTGAATGTGTCCATTAGAGATAATACCCAAACACATCACGTACATTAATGCCCACCTAGCTCGGCTGCCATGTTTGACTTTAAAGGCGATGTCACTTCACTAGGAAGATAGCAAAGACGACAGAAAAAGAGTTATCCAAACTAAACTCATTTCTTTACCAACAGTCCACGTAAGATCTACGCTGAAGAACCACGCACGATCGAGCGACGCACGAGCAGAAATACTACGACGAATCTTCAACATGAACGATTCAAACATTTCCTTTGGTAAAAACTATAGCGAATTTAAGGAAACTCCATCTTTTGATGAACAAACAGGCAAAATATCAGCATTATCAATTGTTGGTGGGTTTGGTGTTTTTGGAAACCTGTTTATCATCGTACTTGCAACCAAGTAAACTGTGAGAAGAAATCTTCATTTTCTGATCATCAATATGGCTGTTTCGGACATGCTTGTCATTGCTTTAACTGTATTTCATGAGATACAATCGCTTCTTGGGTTTACATTATTTACTTTGCTTAAAGGTTTAAACTGCAAAGTCATCCCATTTCTTGAATGCGCTTTTCAATCAGTGTCTTTTGTTACCCTCGTCATCATCAGCATTGAACGATACAGAATCACAAGGGAAGATCTTGTTCAGACGCCACACCCATACACAAGAATACAACGTGTGATTTTGATTGCTTGTTCTTGGTTGATTTCTGTTGCCCTAAATGCGGAACATTTGGTTTTTAAAACCTCGTCAAATGACAGTCGATGTTGTCTGAAGTCGAAACCGCCTTTTTATTTATTGTCGTCTATCAAAGCTCTTTTGATAGCTGTATTTTTTGTTATACTTTTCACACTGAACGTATTAGTTTTATGGAGACTCAGAACTATTTTACAATCAGTTGAAAACAATATCTCCGAACAACAACGAAAGTTACGAAGTAAAAGAATCGATAGTTTTGTATTCACTGCTTCTATACTCATTTTGCTATTTTCCTTATTTAATCTATTTTCTCGTTGAGTCCATCTCACTATTACTATCTTCTACTTCAGTTGTCCATGGTGCGTGTTTAGACTCGGCGTCATTTCAGTTCGTGATAGCTTACTTTCTTCCTGTCGTTAACTGCAGCTTTAGTCCCTGCGTGTACTTTGCTTGTTTGTCTGATTTCCGTCAAGCAGCAATAAATCTACTGTGCAAAGAAAAGGTTACAAACAATACTTCAACCGAGAACAGAATAGACGCTTTTCAATCATGATGCACCAATTTCTTTCCAAAATGTGTCAATTTCGTAGATCATCTCTCATTACGAACCCCAATACATTTTCTGAATAAATTCTAAAAAAATAATGGGGTACCAATTTTTAAACAAAATTCCAGAAAAAGTTTTTTTTTTTTGAATGATCAACTATTTTTTTATATATCATTGTTTGGATTTCTAAATCTGATCAATCATTTTCGGGGGTCCCCCCACCCCCCCCCCCCCCAAGCTTCAACATTATCTGCACCATCCCTGTTCTGATCTAATTAATGGCTTTGAAGTCAGAGGATATGTTGAGCAACAAGCTTGTACAACTGTTGTTTACATTGCATTAACCTTTTGAAAATGATAAATCACACTGATTTGATTAAATCAAATATGGTTCTATTAGCTTTCAGAACGTACAGTTAGCATCGGGGATAGAGTCAGTTTAAAATCAATGTTATACGTGCATTTTAAAAGACCACACAAAATAATTTCAATTTTAATTTTGAATTTAGTGTAGTTTAATTTAAGTAGAAAGCAAAACACAGCCGACAACCAAATAGATCTGTTCCGGAGCGCCTGTACGACCATAGAACACTGATTAGCCGAAAGCTAAGGAACCAATTCGAAGCTGTGCTGAGTGTGTTTTCGTTTTACCCCTGTCTCCATACCATAATAGTTTTTAAAATCCTTTCATACTCAAATTTTTATAATCCCCCGAGAAACAATATTGATAAGGGACCGGTCATTATTTAGCGGGTGGGGAGGGCCACTATTTTTGGGGGGAGGGTCACGATTTTCTCTCGTTTGGGGAGGGCTAAAGAATTTTGTGAATGAGTTTGGGGAGGGTCACAATTTTATTTTCGGCTGCACCTATTTTTCCATAGCATTAAATTTGATTTTAACTTTGATACAGTGAACGAGTGTTTCTGTTTTCTTTGCTCAAATCTAAATTATTAAAAAGAACACCTCCTGTCAGTCTAACATTGGTGCTCAACTGTTTTTTCGTCATAGTAGTACTTAAATAAGGACAACCACGCTGGCAATGTAGCTAATGTATGAAGTATATGGGTGAACCGTAAGGATCCCAGGGCGATGTTTTTCTCTTTAAGTGTTAGGTGAACACTGTAAATAAGTACGCAGATATAAGGGAACAGTCATTATTTATCGCTTGGGGGGGCGAGGAGGATTTTTTTGGGGATCAGTTCATTTTCATAAAAGCAAAAGGGGGGATCAGGCGGGAATGATAGCTTTGAAAGGGGGATCATTTATAATTTGGGACCTTAAGTCGCCTAAAATCGCGCAAAATTGCTTAAAATTGCTCAAAATTACTTAAAATTGTAAAATTTCTTAAAATCGCTCAAAATTACATAGCATCGCTCAAAATTACTTTACAATCGCTCAAAATTGCTAACCATCGCGCAAAATCGCTCAAAATTGCTTAAAATTGCTCAAAATTGCTCAAAATCGCTCAAAATTGCTTAAAATCGCTTAAAATTGCCCACCCCCCCCTCCCCCCACCCCGCTAAATAATGACCGGTCCCTAATTAGCGAACAAAATCAATGTGAAAAGGATTCTGGTCTAAAGACGGGAGTAAAACTCATCACGCTTAAAGCTTATTTAACGCGATCAGCAAACAAAAAACTTAAGTGGGACCTGATTTTAGTTTATTTATGAATAGTTTTGTTTCGTTCTTGTAGCTAGTGCCTGCCAATTTATCATGGTGCAGCGTGTGGGTCCGTGGGTGTATCATGTAAGTATGTATGTATGTATCTTTGTGGGTGACAGATAAAGCATATTGCTTTTTTCCAATCTGGCCCTTGGGGGACTTTTACGGACTGCTATTATGCAGTTTACAAACATGAGTGTGTGTTAGTGGTTATGCCCCCGTTGTTAGTAAGTAAGTACAGACACTGAGGATGGTCGTACCTGCGTCCTCAGTGGTTCTTTAACGTCCACAACTGGATTATAGTATAGAGTGGACAGGACCTCCGATTTAACGTCGTTATCCGAGAGGACGTGAAGATCTTACCATTTGCAGATAGAGAAACAAAGGCAGCAACTTCTCCTCAATTATTTTAAAACCCTGAGTGTTGGTCCGGTTAGGGCCCGAGCCCGTGACCTTCGCGCACCAAAGTCCGATGCTAAACGGTCGGCGGTGCATATTTATCATGCCGTCGTATTTGATTCGGATAATTTCGTCAAATGTTACTAACATTTTTTTAAAAGCATTTATTCAGTGAATTCTCAGCTATCGAATGAGGTATATCTTATCATAGAATACGGCCATGTTATTCGACGCAATGGTTAGAAATTTTAGCGTTTCTAACGGACGGCCGTTTTCAAAATGCTATAATTACTGTCGAATAACTTGGCCTTATTTTATCAAACAACCTTAAGATATACCTCATTCAAAATCTGAGAATGAGTTAAATTTACTAAATTCTATGTTGTGGCAACATCGTTGTCATTACCTTTCCCCCATCCCCATCTTCTTGTCAGTCATCGTGTTGATTGAGAGTGTAAACCATCAACCCTCTCCTCCCTCACTACCTACTATCTATGAAAATGTATATTTACCAAGTAATACTATTTCTTTAATCGTTAATCAAATACTACTAATTCAGTACGAAACTATACTATGAGGGCTACAAAAAATTAAATAAGAAAAAAATAAAATAAAATTAATATAAAATGTTGAAATAAACCAGCATTGTCTGTAAAACGATATGAAACTAATCTAAAGGTCATCACTTTTCCATCGCTCAAACTATTAAGTTCCTGTTTTCCTAACAAGAGAACTACTCAAGTCTATGAGCAATGCAAAATCGACTCCATTAATACCAAAGCTAACCATGAAAACTAATCGAAATTTTAATTTTTGTATTAGCACGCTCAGTCTTTTAGTATCTTTGATGTGTTTAGCTGGTATGGTTCAAGTCGAGTGCAAATTTTACACAAATGAACAGACTCAACACGCTGAAACTGGACAGGGCACTATCGCAATAATAAAGGATAGCTCTCAGAAACACTTTTGGAAAGCAACGACGAATGCGATAATTCAAGAAGGTGAGTTGACACGAGTTATCCGCAGTTTTATTAAGGCGAAAAATTGGCTTTAAAAAGTTGAGAGATTAGCAAATGAACTAAGTGGAAGTGGCTTTTTCATGATCAGAACATTTCAATAGACGTTTGTGTTATTAATGTTACAATTGTTCACATTCGATAAAATCTGTTTCTCTATTTGAGTGTTTTTAAGAATTTTTTAGCCGATATCATGGTAGGAAACGAAAGCATTTTGTAGATTAAAAGAGAGGCAAAATAACTCACAAGATCAAACATAAATACCACAAAAGTTCTTTATGATTCAAATTGTAGAACAATTCATTTACAACAATTCACTTAATCATTCAAAATCATCAGGGTCGCTTTATTAATTTTTTTAAACACATTTTAATGTGTTATTAAATAACTTTGATCGAGCAAGTCATATAGTATGTGGAACTTACACTTGTATTAGCAATGCTCTATAGATCAGGTAATCTCAAATTACGTTGCAATACTTTGATAGTGAGTATGGCGTCAAAAAGCATGTTCAGTTTTTAAATTCCGTTTGTTGTTTTTTTAGTTCATTTTACAAGCGGGATGACAAAGTCATATCATTTTGAATCTCAATATAGATCAGTATGCCCACGTTGAACTGAAAACTGAAAAAACAGCCTCCTTATTGCAAATAATAGCCAATGAAAGAAAATTATGTGCTTATAACATTTCAGAAATTCATACACGATATCGACGTCAAGCACCCAAAGACACCAAACCAAAAGGGCCTATTGATAAATCGACCAAAGCAGGACAGCAAGGATTGAAAGGACCTAGAGGACCTAATCCTCAAACAGCACCCTCAATATTAGTCCCTCCTAAAGACCTTGTGGTTAACGTGAGTGACACTGTGCGTCTACAATGCGATGTCAAGGGTAACCCTGCACCGATGGTCACGTGGGCAAAGAACGACTCTTCTATTCCCTCTGGTAGTCACGTGATTGATAAAGTACTGACGATTCAAAAAGTGAAGGAAAATGATGGAGGCGTGTACACGTGTACAGCAAAAAATGTACTTGGTGTTGTCAAGGCAAATCTTTTGTTAACTGTACAATGTAAGTAACATGAAATATAAAAACACCACTGAATCAGTCCAGCTAACAAGGGGGGACTGGGGTTGACTTCAGGTGTGATAGATTTTGTTTCTATAACTTGATGTGCAAGATAAAGACTGTTTGCATATATTTTTAATGTCTTCTTTCAAACTCTTGCACTGTTACAACTTCCTGGTTAAAACAACCAAAAAAACGGTTACCATTTTAAATGTTTAAAGCTCTACCATTTTATAGCGGAGCTCCGCGCGGGCCGAAGGCCCGCGCAAGCGGAGCACCATAATTAAGAAAATATGGTAAACCATCGAGCTCATTTCAAATCGACCACAGGAAGACCGGATTTCGAAAATACGTACAACTCTGACCGGTTTTAGTCGGGACGCCAAAATAATTTTTTGCAGTTCACTGAAATTTTTCTACAAAATGTATTTCTACTCTGGACAAAGAGCATGGAAATGGTAAAGCTAAGCTAACGGCTTGAACAGATTTGACTAAGACAGAGAAACAAAGACCGCGGCGCGAAAAAGAAAAATAACTACGATTCAAGGATGAAAAGCTACTTCAAAATATTTTCATTGACAAAATGGGTAAAAGTCGCTCATGGCGCTGTTTTTAAACACATAAATGTGCAGTCATGCAGAGCTGTCATAATTCATCAATAGTCATTCAAAGCTGGAGATTTTACAAGTTGTATTTTCTGGAAGAGTTTATTTTACAAGTTTGTCAGATGGAAAAAAGGCCGTATTCTACATGGATTCTTCGTGGCGTTTTTCAGTCATTACTTATCGACTAATCTACTTTTAAAAGTAAAATCGACGGCGATAAAACTTTTATAAAGACAAAAACAAAACAAATACGCGCTGCATTTGCAGCAATTCAAAAAAGGTGATCAGCAAGACGAACACGACTCACGAAGATAATTTCACTCTGTTCATTCATCAATTTTTACGGAATATTCATACCACTGAGAGCTGTAGGATCAATGCAGATTTATCAACTATTCACGACAAAAAAAACTTTTCACATAAGATGTTTGTCAACAAAGTAGGACTGCCAGTTCAGGGAGTGGATGGAAATGCAAATTTAGTACAATGTGTGATCGAGCAACACGAGCTCGGCCATGGCCGTTCAGTTGAACTGTGTAAACTTTTTAGAGGCGGTGAAAATGGTTTTTGACACTTTTAAAATTCTAAAAACATGAACAAGCTTATTGTAATCAGAACTGAGGTCAAAAAGTTTAGTGGAAAAGTGACAGTACAGGACAAGAAACGTGGCGCCTGTATGTTTACATTTTTTGACGATCTTTAATGAATTTCTTTTTTACCATCCACATGAAAGCAGTTTGCAATGATTATATTTACTTGTTTTTGTAAGATATTTATCCATCGTTGATATCTTTATGTGTGTTGGTTTTTTTAATTTGATTCTTGTAATTCTTTGATTTGTTATTGAAAATAAAACGCTTGTATGAATTCGTCAGTGTACTCATCTGCAAGTTAAAATTTAAAAACTTCATACTAGCTATTTTACAACGAGTTACGCAGTATTTACATTTGATAATTAAAAATACACAACCGTTTTAGATAGCTAGATTACCAATAAGTAATTCATTACACATTTCACCAGAAAAGTGAAATTTTTGGCGATACTGTTATAACATTTTTTTTCAAACGTGAAAGAAGCGCGCGGGGATTTGTTTACAACTCAAGGGAGCCAGGTTAGTGCTTTTTAACTCAGACATTGCGTTAGCAATGGAGGAGTTAATGGAGTGGGGCATCTCTGTCACTCACTCACTCACTTTCCAGTAAACTTCCGGTTGTTAACAGGAAGTTAACATTTTAAATTATTTTAAATATTTTTTTTGGGAGAAATAAATATCACTCGGACAGGACTCGAACCGGGGACCTTGTGTATGAAAGACAAGCGCCTTACCGACTGCGCCACCGAGACGCATGTGATGACGTAAGCGTAAAAATGAGTACTTATAGTTGAATTGTTTTTGCTGCAAGAACTATATTCGAAAACCAACAGAGAAACAGATTTAATCAAGGGGAATAATTTCTGCTTATTTTCATGGTTATTTCCAATAGAAGTGCGAACACCAAGAAAATTAAAAAACGTGTGTTTTGTGAATTTTACGTGGAAGCTTATAAAGCTCGATCGAGCTTTTGACGATGTCAACAGTTCAAGTTGACAATTGAAGATGACTATCATAGGCGAGTAATTTAGTTTTCCCATGTGATCTCGTATGTAAAAATCTATAAAACTTTGATGTTAGTTAAACAAAAACACCTTATTTAATCTCTAAGTTAATCGTGATATCACAGGCAATCTTCTTGTCTTCTTTTCAAAATGACGGTTCATCGAAAATACTCGAGTTCGAGTCCAACGCCGGGAGACTTAAATAATATATATTTTCTTATCTCTTAAGATTTCCACCATATCTTTCTTACTATTTTTGCTTTTTTATTTTTCAATAAATAGAAATTCCCTCTATTACAAGTTCTTCATCAGTAACAATGTCTGAGTTACGTGCCCATTGGGCGCTTCATCTAACTTCTCATTGGACAACCAATTTTAATTGACAAGTGCTATTTTTACCATACATAACAACTTATTTTTCGCATTTTTGCGTATAATAAAATGTTGTCGCATGCATAAAGCTTTGTGTATTTCAATTGATTATATGATTATTTGATCAAGAAAAGAAAATAACATAGCAAAAAAAAATTGATCAAGAATTTGATAATTCGTAGTGAATGAACAAATGAAAGAATGAATGATTGAATAAAAAATTCATTTCATTAAATCGGAGCTCCGCTATTAGGTTTACCTAATTTTTATATTATTTAGTTACTAGTCTAGCTAACAGGTAGCAAAATGCTGCCTTAGATCTTTGCTTAAATGAATTGAAATGTTTGTTGCTACAAGCAATCAAAAGCAAGTGAGTCATGGATGGATATTTTTCATAGTATTGATGCAATAAGGACTATGTCAACAACACCAAAAACTAGTTTCAATTCCCAATTTTTATTTTCAACATATTTATTCTTATTAGAATCATAATGTAATGGAAGGTAAGCGAATCACTATAAAAAGTACAAGCAAGAAAACGGTGAAGCATAATAAATAGTGCAATTGCATGGTACATTTACTTGGCACCAATAGCCAGTAAGAGTTTCATTGACTTATTGTTTGCACTTTTGGAATTATTCTTTTAATCAATAATATTCATTCTTATAAAATTTTAATGTAAATTTTTAATTACTAAATAATAAAAACTTGTAATATGGTATTTGTTTTATTAAGCTTGGAAAGCATTGTATATAAATGAACAATAACATCACTTCAGTGCTCGCTCGCTGCAGCAGCAACCATTATAAACATATCTTGATTGGCACTCTAAAAAAAAGAAACAAATAAGTCAATGAATAGACCTAGTAAATGCATAAAGACATGGACAGCTACAAGTATATTATTTCACGGTAATAATTGACGTCTACAACAGGTGACACAAATAGCGGCCGTATATCTATGTATATGGACGGGATGCATGACAAACTAATCGTAATCATTGCAAATCTTCGTCTACCTTAGCTATATTAAACAAATTCTTGCTTTTACTTAAAGTTTTGTACCATCATTATGTGAAATATTACAAATATTAGAACAGTCGCACTTCAAACGATTTCCAACGCCAGCTTAAGAAATTGTGAAATATTTTGGTTATACGATAAAACTTTCCTAATATTATAATTTGTATTCATTTCAATTGATTATTCTTTGAGCGTCTTGCACAGTGATCGCTGAAAAAAAAAGAGTAAATTGTACATATAAAGACACAGAGTTTCACTCACCTTAACCACAAACAAATCCAAACACAAGGAAGACTTTAATGTCAAATAACAAGATATATACCACGAGGCGCACAAGGGACGTAGGTAAATGAATTTGCGGTGCATTATGGGGGAAAATCAAGATTTTTGCTCCCTTTACGGATTAGGTTCGCTGTCTTGCTCGCTTGTTTCAGGCTCGCTCGCAGCGGTAGCAAATACATGGTCATAGACACTCACACAATTGCATCTTATTCTGAGGAGGGGAGCAGTCAAGCACAAATGGGCACATAAAAAATATTTCAAAAATTCTGATTTCATTGTTAGTGTAAACAAAATACATACAAGTAAAACAAATTTGTCGTATATCTCTAATTAAATATGAGCTTGAAAAAAAAAAACTACCCATGCTTCACCTAATACGGTGCTGCTAAGGTGAACGGAGTTGTCTTCTCTGGATTTTTCCATGTTTACCACTAAACTTCAGATTATAAGCATGCTAGAAGTATAACGGTAATATATTTTAATCAATAATAGCAACGATAGAATATCAGTGAATATGATCAATCAGTGACATGAACTACCCACAAGTCTCGTCAAGACGTATCTTTTATTCAACTCAATACATTCAATCATTTGTTTCATCACTGTGATTAAAACATTCGTGTATTCCATCATTCTACAGTTCCTCCAGTTTTCACCTTCACGCCAAAGTCATCCATTGTCGAAGAGAACACCAATGTTACACTGGACTGTGGTGCCTCGGGGCTCCCTCGTCCTAACATATTATGGACCAATATGTATGGAGATCTTCACCAAAACAAAAGAGCCGTCATATTATCCAACAATAGCTTGGTTATCACAGACACCAGGAAAAAAGACGAGGGTACATATATCTGTATTGCTGAGAACCTGCTTGGTGGAGTAGGTACGCATGCCCAGATTACTTTATTTCCAGCTCTTAAATTTACTTTTAAACCACCATCACAGTTGCAGTTACCGCTGGATTTCCATGTGCTGCTCGATTGTCAGGCAGCTAATGCTCTAGGTGTAATGTGGCGTAAAGACAACAAACCATTGGATCCATCTATCACTGTGTACTCCAATGGTACTCTTGTTATTCCAAAAGCCACTATTCAAGATTCTGGTTTATATACATGCATTGCTAGAAATTTCTATCGATCAATTGAAACAACGACAAACCTCACCATATATCAAAAGCCCGACCAATACCCAAGGTCGTGTAGTGTTCTCAAGACCTACCAGCCTTCCACTTCGTCTGGTAATTACGTCATAGATCCAGATGGTCAATCAGGGGTATCACAGTTTACTGTGTACTGCGATATGACTGACAAGGGAGGGGTGGGGGTTACTGTAGTGAGCCATGATAGTGAGGTAAGGACATTAGTCGATGGATATGAGCCTGCAGGGTCTTACATAAAAGATATTAATTACAATGGAGTATCGATGGCACAGTTGGCCAAACTGACTGAAATATCAACAAACTGTGAACAGTTTATCAAGTTTGAATGTTCCAGTTATGTAAAACTCCTTGATGGCGGTTATGGTTGGTGGGTATCACGTGATGGGTTACGTCAGGACTACTGGGGTGGGGCAACACCAGGCAGTGGGAAATGTGCATGTGGTATGACCAACACGTGTATGTACACGTCCCAGCCGTGTAATTGTTGTAATTGTTCCATGTACAGTGGTTGGCTTAGTGATAGTGGTCTATTAACAGACAAATCAACCCTCCCAGTGTCCCAGCTAAGGTTTGGTGATACTGGTCGTCACAACGAGCAAGGCTATCATACTCTTGGTAAACTGAAATGTTATGGATAAGCCATATGCGCTAACCCAGAACTAAACAAAGATTCATATTTCGAGAAAACACATTTTATATTGGAATGCTAGAAAAGGTTTATATCAGAAACGCGGTAAAAACAACAGGTTCGCACGCCCCCAAAACAACAAAATTAATTGACAGAAACGAGTAAATTTGGTTTAAAAAATAAAATAAAACAAATTTACTTGATTTAAGTCTCCATCTATTTAGCTGTTTAGCTATATGGGTAAAAAGATCAGAAAACTGAATACAAATAAATTCAATTGTTAGGTATTTGGGATACAACACGTGCGCTCTGATTGACTGAGACGCGTGCTCTATTAATCAACAGAAACATAAGCAAATTCATCTATGGCTTTGGCAAAGCTTCCTCGTTAAAAGTTGAGGAAAATATACTTGTTTCGATGGAAAAATTGTCAATAATTACCTAAATTTCTCAAGACTAAAGCTAAAGTAATAAGCAAGGGAGTTTTAAAACAGATGAAAGGGGATTTCAACGTTTAACTTCGTCAAAAAGCCGAGAAGTTCAAACGAAATATCAAGGCAAACGATGACATGTGCTTCCAGGTTCGTTCAAATCGATTGTAATGATTTTCAACCTTATCAAATCTGCAAGTAGAAAACTCAATGGTGATCTTTGATCGCAGCTATTTTTACAAGCAGCCAGGACAGAATTGAGATGATTTGCACCTGCCTTCCTGCTAAAATCAATTGAAGTACAGCGCTGAATTGCACATGACTGTTTAAGCTTTTATGTGAATTCAAACTCATCCGTCGATTGATCATAGACGTGAAAACTACCTTTTCAAATTTATTTGCCTTTCTATACTTGTCTGGTTTAAAGAATAAAGGAATTGACATTTCTAAGAATGTAAAGAATTAAAATTTAAAGGAAGTTTCGCTTCAAAAACTTGTTGTTCTGTTTTCCAGAAGATTGTTTGTGACGACTTTGTAGTTGAATTGCTTTGTTATTTCAAAAACTAGTAAGTTTTACTGCTTCCTGATTAAACAAAGAACTTATAAATCTTATGGAGCACACTTCTCGACCAATGAAAACGTGCGTAGTATCTCAAGTATATAATAAAACTCGATAGAGCACGCTGCCTTGTTTTCTATTCCTTCAACATAATATTAAGGATCCCAAGTGGCTAGTAGGCAAAACATTTGGCTTTATACAAAGCATGGCCGAGAAATTATATATTGACCAAATCAAAAATCCAGACACATACAATTTCAGTGGCCAGTTTTTTTTCCTATACACATTCAAGGAAAATAAAAAAAAATTAAAACGTACGTTAAATGTATCTTAATAGCTTTTTTAATAGCTCACAATTTTAGTTTTCGAGGAATAAACCGGTACAAACGTTGACCATTTACTCATTTGTTGTTGTGTCTCAGTATCAATTATTCCTCTAAAGCTAAAATTGTGAACTATTATAAGATACATTTGACGTTTTGACGTCATCTGATTCCGCAACATTGTGGGCATCATAAAAATATATATAAATCGATAAAAAATATTTTTCAGGAAGATATAAGTATATTTTGGACCCCTCTAGAACATGAGCAGTTTATCAAAAAAAGTTAATTTCATAGTGGAGCTTTAAATACGCTCTAATTTTCGGTAAGTTTTTTAGTTGGTCCAAAATCAACTCAATGGTTGTACCACTTTTTCTTAGTAATGGTGCTCCGCGCAGAATTCCACTATAGCTTAGACATCATTTCACTGTGTTTGGTGTGTATATTGCACAATTGAAATACATACATGGGTTCGAGTACCCCCGAGACCATATGATATTTTTCTCTTAATCGTTCTTTCATTACAACACTCAGAACGCATTCAAAAATTACTACTTTACTACCTTCATTCTATGCGTACATATTTACGTTGTTCAACGTATCTATATCTAGAAAACGAACAGTGCTCTGGGACGCTCACGGTTGCCGTACACCTCAGAATTCAGCTGCGTTTTCAGCGTGGCTGTTCTTGTGGTGTCGTGGTTAACAAATCGGACTCTCATGGAAACTTATTGAACACCAAAGCATACGTGCTTCAAACACATTTATTTGTTTCATAAAATTAAATAACAAATTTCAAACAACATGACTTTATTAACGTAGCCTCAACAAAATCATTGATTTGAACTAGATATCACCAAAAATTTGAATTTGCAAAGTGTAACGGCACCTAAAAAATAAAAATCCTTCCCTTGATATGTTTGATCTATCTACTTGAACTCTAAAATGTTTACTTGCATTAACAAATTTGCTTATCTATTATCAATTAATCAATTTCTGGCCAGTGTAAACTAGGCCCGCACAGAATGTTATAAGTTAGTTTTCTAGGACGTCGACCAGCCACCATCAATCACCAGGTTGACACCATTGATCATGGATGCTTTATCACTCAGGAGGTATAGTATTCCATCGACAATGTCCTTGGTTTCTGACGATAAAATTAAAAGGGAAAAAAGTGAACAGATGAAACTAAGCTCCGTGCTGTGCTGTGATTTTTTTGTTATGTTTTACCTGCAAACCGTCCAAGTGGAATTTTGCTAATCAATTGTTTAACAATTGCCTCCATATTCTGCCCTTCCAATAATGTCTTTGGACCTCTTGTGTCACCAACGACACATGGGTTAACACTGTTTGCTCGGATCTAGTAAAAGTGAAAGATATTAAACTTAAGGTATCAGGGGACCCCAAAAACCGGTGTCCGCAAAACGCCTAATGGGGCGCGAACTATCATTGTTACTACTATAAAAGTATACATTTTCTTAAAGCTGAATAAATGGAGATTACAATGGTATAAAAACTATTTTGATAAAATTGATTCTTTTTTTTCCATAAGTGTTTTTTGATTCTCGACCGTCTCTTTCCCCTAAGTTCCAGGAACACGGGATTTCAATCGATTGTGTTGAAATTTTGCATCGATGTAGCTTTAGATGTCACCACAAAAACGGTGTCTCAGTTTTTTGATACCTTGCCGCGTTTGTGAATTATTGCCGATTAAAGCCAAAAAATGCTAAAAATGACACTTTTCAACTTTAACAGTGAATATTTTTGCAAAGAATACGTTAATCAAAAAAATGAGACACCATTTTTGAGATCGGACTTTCCTCTAAACGATAATGTCATTTGTTAGTTTATGTAAAGTTATCCTGTGTTCCTGGAACTCCACGAAAAGAGGCGGTCAAAAATCATAAAACACTCACTTAAAAAAAATCAATGTATAACACCAAAATAATTTTTATACCATTGTAATCTCCTTTTATTCAGCTTCAAGAAAATGTATACTTATGTAGTGATAACTATAATAGTTCGCTCGCTATAAGGCGTTTTGTGGACATCGGTTTCTAAGGTCCCCTGATACCTTAATGAAATTTCAAAACGTTGCGTCTCTTTATCACCATATTTCGTCACATAATAGTCAGTGAGACGTCTGCAGCTGGTTTAAATAGTTTTGAGTGTACCAACCAGTGGATGGATATCGTAAACAGATAGTTACATAAGCTTAATTGACATTGCTTCTCACTTAATTCTTAGACAGTACTAAAACATTAACTCTGTTGATCCAATCGTTTGTTTTTTTAGTAAATGTTTCACTGTTCTTTAATATGGTCTATTTTTATATGACCGTGAATCTTGGAGTCTGGACACTAGCAAATGGAGCAATCTGATTGGTTATACGTGCTTCCTGACCGGTTAATATCCCCTGTATTAAGACCGCGGACCGATCGACTGAGTAGCTGGCCTTTTCACGATTGAACAGCTGATTGTTTTTACATTTTCAAAACATTTTCAAGGGAACATAGGTCGTTGGTGAGAATAAACACCACAGAAAATCCCATTCAATGTGTTTTTTATCGTTATTATTATTTTTTCTATATTTGTTTTTTGTTTACTGTCAAAAAAGTCCTGTTCAATGCAATCGATCGTCCGAACTTCACAATAAATCACACAATTTGCACAGAAATATCCAGCTTTAGTCGAGAATGCCTATAACAAAAAAAGATTCTTCGTTTTGTAAGCTTTCTTTCTTTCTTTGTTGAGAATTTGATGTTAGAGTGTTCAAAAATAGATCCAAAGCCGCCACAAAACGACTGCAAGTAATCGCTAAATCCAAACTCGTAAACCTAGACCAAAACGATCTCATTTCTAAACAAACACAAGTTTAAATTATTACTCGTAATTGATAATCGAGAATAGATAGAAATGGCATTCATAAAGTTGATTTTTTGGTGTGTTATTGCGAGAAAACAACAAACAAACAAGTTTGCTTGATCAAAACTATGCCAAAGACACTATGTAGCTAGGAAGCGAAGACACTAAAGGTTTCATGGGCCACTTTTATGGAAAACAAAGCATAGAATAACATAGCGATAAAAAGTGCATTCCTTCTGGCTCTCGAATTAATGAGCAAATTGAGCACACAGTCTTGTAGTTAGACCATATATATTAAAGACGAATGGCGATGGCGACGAGTTACAATTAACTTAGTTGATTTATGTGTACATTTCTTTGAGGAAGTAATTATATTTTCAGTAGTTTTTGTCAACATTAAAGATGTTTTGACTAAAAACAAATGAATCATTGCACATTTTAGGGAAAATATAGTGTAACTTCTCTCGTTCTCATGTTTAAGGTCCTTAACATGTCTTATGGCAACTACAAAGCAGCATAAGAATTTGCGAAAGGTAATTTAAATGCTTTGGTGTGTTAATTTTCCAGTTTTAAGTACGTTTTTGAAAGGATCGTTTTATGCGTGGTAATATTCAGAAAAATGATCCTTCTAATCCGCTTAACAAGAAACCACCAGCTGCTAAAAGATAGAAACAATTCAATTTGTTCTTAAATAAAACATCGGTTGACTGAGTTGAATTGATTACCCAGCTGGAATAAGATTGTGGTGAAACATTTTGCCTTTTCTAACAATGAGTATGCTAAAAGCCACAGCAGGCCGAACAGCCGCAACATAATAATAGAAAAACAGAACACGTGAATGTGTCCATTAGAGATAATACCCAAACGCATCACGTACATTAATCCCCCTTAGCTTGGCTGCCATGTTTGACTTTAAAGGCGATGTCACTTCACCACGAAGATAGCAAAGACGACAGAAAAAGAGTTATCCAAACTAAACTAAGTTCTTTAGCAACAGTCCACTAAGGATCTACGCTGAAGAACCACGCACGATAGAGCGACGCACGAGCAGAAATACTACGACGAATCTTCAACATGAACGATTCAAACATTTCCTTTGGTAAAAACTATAGCGAATTCAAGGAACCTCCATCTTTTGATGAACAAACAGGCAAAATATCAGCATTATCAATTGTTGGTGGGTTTGGTGTTTTTGGAAACCTGTTTATCATCATACTTGCCGCCAAGTACACTGTGAGAAGAAATCTTCATTTTCTGATCATCAATATAGCCGTTTCGGACATGCTTGTCATTGCTTTAATTGTATTCCATGAAATACAATCGCTTCTTGGGTTTACATTATTTACTTTGTTTAAAGGTTTAAACTGCAAAGTCATCCCATTTCTTGGATGCGCTTTTCAATCAGTGTCTTTTGTTACCCTCGTCATCATCAGCATTGAACGATACAGAATCACAAGGGAAGATAATAATAATAATAATAATAATAATAATAATAATAATAATAATAATAATAATAAATATATTTATATAGCGCACATTTCCGTGAGTTCAATGGCGCTTTACAAAAAGTAGTAAAAACGAAAATGGTTATTAAATTAAAACTATGTAAAAATATATAATGAAAATAAAAATATATATAAAATATAGCTATAAAAAGAAATAATTAATAAAATGTAAAATTGAATTGAGAATAAAATTGTAGAAATATTTGATAAATAATACTATGGATTTAGTCATTTTAGTTCATAAGTATTTTTGAAGAGTAATGTTTTGATTTTTCTTTTGAAAATGTCTACAGTTTTAATTGTTTTTATATCTTCGGGAATCTTATTCCATAACCTAGCTGCAGCTGACCCAAAGCTGCGATCCCCATACGATTTCAGATTTGTTTTTGGCACTACAAGTAAGTTCTTTGACGATGATCGAAGTTGTCTGGATGGAATGTACTGTTGTAACAAATCTGTAAGATATTGAGGAGCCATGTTGTTGATTGATTTATATGTAAGTAGTAGTAATTTATATGTAATTCTTTCTTTAACAGGGAGCCAATGTAGATCTTGGAGAATTGGGGTGATATGTTCTGTTCGTTTCGTCTTTGTCACTAGTCGTGCCGCACTGTTTTGAACATATTGTAATTTGTCAATCAAATAATTTGGTAGGCCATGTAAAATGGCATTACAGTAATCTAGTTTTGATGAGATGAATGCATGTACTAGGGTCTCTGTGTTCTCTTGAGATAAGGAATTTCGTATTCTAGCTATGTTTCTTAGGTGATAGAATGCAGATTTGCAGGTGTTTTTTACATGTTTTTCCAAAGTTAAGCTTTTGTCCAATGTAACTCCAATGTTTCTTGCATAGTGTGAAGTTTTTACATATTCATCCGAGACTCGGATACCATCGAGTTCACAGGGGGGTTTAAATTTTGATCCAATAACTAGTAGTTCTGTTTTCTCTCTGTTTAGCTTTAGTTGGTTTCTTGACATCCACTCGTCAATCTCTTTAACGCAGGCTTCTACTACGGAAACTGAAACAGTCTGGTCTTCAGGTGTAAAGGAACAGTATATCTGTGTATCATCCGCATAGAAATGGCTCGACAAGCCGTGACGTCTTACAATATCACCAAGTGGTGAAGTGTACATGAGATATAAAACTGGACCTAGAACCGACCCTTGAGGGACACCGCAACTAAGTGTTGTCCTTGAAGATAAGAAATTGTCTATTTTTACCCTCTGTTGGCGATGGTCAAGGTATGAGCCAAACCATTGCAGCGCTTTACCTGTGATACCAAAACGTTTAGACATTCGAGATAGAAGAATGTCGTGATCGACAGTGTCGAATGCTGCGGAGAGATCAAGCAATAAGAGGATGACGAAGCATTTGTTATCAATGGCATGGATAATGTCATTATGCACCTTCACAAGAGCTGTTTCAGTACTGTGGTAGCGTTTATATGCAGACTGAAGACTCTCCTCTAAGTTGTTGTACTCCATGTGTTCTTTTAGTTGAAAAAGGACAGCCTTCTCAATCATCTTTGACACGAACTTAATATTCGAGATTGGTCTGAAATTCGAGTACTCTCCAGGGTCTAAGGAATCCTTTTTTAGCTTTGGGTTAATTACAGCTTCTTTTAGACTGCTAGGCATCGTGGCTGTTTCCAGAGAGGTGTTAATAATCCTGGTGAGCACTGGTAATAGAATGTCCACACAGCTTTTCATGATAAAGGCAGGTATAGGATCGAGTATGCATGACTTTATATTGGACCTGTTTAAAAGTGTCTTAACTTGGTCTTGAGACATCTCTTTAAAATCTGTAAGTTTTTCTCTGATAAGTCTTTCTTCTGCTACGTTAGGTACTGCTATGTCTTGTTTACAGATATCTTTGCGTATGTTATCTATCTTGTCACGAAAAAAGTTTGCAAAGTTCTCTGCTAATAATTCAGGAGAAGAAGTAGCTGGATATCGCTGTTCACTTTTGCGATGTAGGAGTGTGTCGACAGTTTTGAATAACACTTTTTGGTTACCTTTGTTTTCACTTATGATAGTAGAGTAGTAATTTTCTTTTTCACTTTTGATGAGAGAATTTACGAGTTTACATTGATCTTTATAGAGTTGTCTGTCTATTTCTAATCGCGATTTACGCCATCTTCTTTCCAGTTTTCTACGCTTTCGTTTTTCTTCGTCGATTTTGCTGTTGTACCATGGAGCAGATGGTCTCACTGTAATTGTTTTTCTCTTTGCCGGTGCATGAATATCAATAATCCGACAGAGCTCTTTCTCATAATTTGTCACCAGTGAGGATAGATCACTTATATCAACTTGAGATTTAACGTATTCTTTGATGTCTTTGTGTAAATCACTTTGGTTTTCGGGAAGAATCTTCCGGAAAATAATTTCTTTACGTTTGTAGGAAGGCTTTACTATCTTTAAATTGCAATGTATAGCAAGATGGTCTGAGAGCATGGGGTCTCTAACTTTAACATTGTCGACCAGGTCGTCGCCGGATCTTGTAATAATTGCATCTAGTGTATGTCCCTTGTTGTGAGTAGGTCTGTTAACATGTTGTACAAGGCTAAATACTTCTAAGATGGTTATGAACTTAGATGTATCAAGATTGTGGGTTACATCAAGATGAAGATTTAGATCACCAGTAATTAACAATTTTCCAGGAGCTGTAACAAGTTGTTCCATTAGCGTTGCAAATTCCTCAATAAAAATCTTCGTTTTCGAGTTGTTATGTTTAGATGTAGGTGGACGATAAATCACAAGGATTCGGATGTTTTCATTGTGAGATTTTGCTGTTAAATCAATATATTCAAAAGAGCTGAACTTTTCGGATGCTTTACATTTCGCATTGATAGACTCTTTTACTAGAATACCAACACCCCCTCCTCTTTTAGATGTTCTTGGTACGTGAAGAAAAATATATCCCTTTGGACAAAGGTCCCGTATGTAGAATTCATCATCATCGCCGCATTGTAGCCATGTTTCTGTCAGAGCAATAAAATCAAGATTGTGTTCAACCGTGTAGTCTTTGAGCTGCAGCGCTTTGTTTTTAATCGATCGTACATTCCATAGGCAGAAATTTAAATACTTTGTATGATACAATGATTGAGGTGTTGTTGTTTTTATGTATATATTGTTGTTATTTTTGTTTCGTTGTATTCGTTCATTTTTTAAAGCAGTCTCTGAGCGAGCTGAAATACGTACTGGAATTTTTTGTGACTGCTCAAATTCTGGACCAGGTAACGGATGAACATCACCGCTCAATTTTATTTCAAGGACTGTTATGTTGAAATAAGCATTGGAGTTTGAATAATAAGCAACACGTCGCTTGAAGAATCTCTTTGTTTTGATTTTTACGAAGAATAGGTCTTTCTTTGAGTTCAACCAGAAAACAAAAGATGTTGACACAGACAGTTCCTCTGGGATCGAAGCAAACCCATATTCGTCACGGTGTTTGAGATTAGTAGAAAATCTGATCTTCAGGAATCTCGAGAAAACGTAATATCTTGTTCAGACGCCACTGCCATACACAAGAATACAACGTGTGACTTTGATTGCTTGCTCTTGGTTGATTTCTGTTGCACTAAATGCGGAACATTTGGTTTTTAAAACCTCGTCAAATGACAGTCGATGTTGTCTGAAGTCGAAACCGCCTTTTTATTTATTGTCGTCTATCAAAGCTCTTTTGATGACTGTATTTTTCGTTATACTTTTCACACTGAACGTATTAGTTTTATGGAGACTCAGAACTATTTTGCAATCAGTTGAAAACAATATCTCCGAACAACAACGAAAGTTACGAAGTAAAAGAATCGGAAGCACCGTTAGAATAGTTTTGTATTCACTGCTTCTATACTCATTTTGCTATTTTCCTTATTTAATCTATTTTCTCGTTGAGTCTATCTCACTATTACTATCTTCTACTTCAGTTGTCAATGGTGCGTGTTTAGACTCGGCATCATTTCAGTTCGTGATAGCTTACTTTCTTCCTGTCGTTAACTGAGCTTTAGTCCCTGCGTGTACTTTGCTTGTTTGTCTGATTTCCGTCAAGCAGCAAGAAATCTACTGTGCAAAGAAAAGGTTACAAACAATACTTCAACCGAGAATAGAATAAACGCATTTCAATCGTAATGCACCAATTTCTTTCCAAAATGTGTCAATTTCGTAGATCATCTTTCATTACGAACCCCAATACATTTTCTGAATAAATTCTAAAAAAATAGTGAGGTACCAATTTTTAAACAAAATTCCAGAAAAAGTTTTTCTTTGAATGATCAACTATTTTTTTATTTATCATTGTTTGGATTTCTAAATTTGATCAATCATTTTCGGGGATCCCCCCCACCCAGCTTCAAAATGTTCTGCATCCACCTCTGCTCTGATCTAATTGTTGGCTTTGAAGTCAGAGGATATGTTGAGCAACACGCTTGTACAACTGTTGTCAAAATGGTAAATCACACTGATTTGATTAAATCAAACATGGTTCTATTAGCTTTCAGAACGTACAGTTAGCATCGGGGATAGAGTCAGTTTAAAATCAATGTGATACGTGCATTTTAAAAGACCACCCAAAATCTTTTCAAGTTTCACTTTTGAACTTAGTGTAGTTTAATTTAAGTAGAAAGCAAAACACAGACGACAACCAAATAGATCTGCTCCGGAACGCCTGTACGACCAGAGAACAATAGCCGAAAGCTAAGGAACCGATTCGACGCCGTGCTGAGTGTGAAGCGTGGTGACGTTTTACCCCCTTCTCTATACCATAATAGTTTTTAAAATTATTTCATACTCAAATTTTTATGATCCCTCCAGATTACAGAAACAATAGTCATAATTAGTGAACAAAATTAATGTGGAAAGGATTCTGTTGTAGAGACGGGAGTAAAACGTCATCACCCTTCAATCTTATTCAGCGCGATCAGCATTATTTTTCTGCTTTAGTTCTTGTAGCTAGTGCCTGCCTATTTATCATGGTGCAGCGTGTAGGTGCGTGGGTATTGTACCATGCGTGCGTATTTAGCATGCCGTCTATTTTATTCGGATAATTTCGTGAAGTGTTTATTACTTAAAAAAAACATTCAGTGAACTTTCAGCTATCGAACAAATTATATCTTATTATAGCATGTTAGCGTTTCTTACGGAAGGCCGTTTTCAAAATGCTATAATTGCCATGGAATAACCTGGCCTCATTTTATCAAACAACATTAATCTGAGAATAACTTAAATTCACTAAAAAACAATTAACTTAAAGGGTTATTACCATTCTATGTTGTGACAACATGGTTGTCATTACCTTTCCCCCATCCCTATCTTCTTGTCCGTCATCGTGTTGATTGAGAGAGTGTAAACCATCAACCCTCCCCTCCCTACCTACTATGTATGACCATGCATATATACCGAATAGCATAGTCTGTAAAACGATATGAAACTAATCTAAAGGTCATCACTTTTCCATCGCTCAAGCTATTTAGTTCCTGTTTTCGTAGCAAGAGAACTACTCAAGTCTATGAGCAATGCAAAATCGACTCCATTAATACCAAAGCTAACCATGAAAACTAATCGAAATTATAATGTTGGTATTAGCACGCTAAGTCTTTTCGTATCTTTGATGTGTTTAGCTAGTCTGGTTCAAGTGGAGTGCACGTTTTACACAAACGAACAAACTCAACACGCTGAAACTGGTCAGGACACTATCGAAATGACAAAGGATAGCTCTCAGAAGCACTTTTGGAGAGCAACGACGAATGTGATAGATCAAAAAGGTGAGTTGACACGAGTTATTCGCAGCTTTATATATAGGGGAAAATTGGATTTAAAAAGTTGAGAGATTAGCAAATGCACCAAGTGTAAGTGGCGTTTTCATCATCAGAACATTTCAATAGACATTTGTGTTATTAATGTTACAATTGTTCACATTCGATCAAATCTGTTTCGCTGTTTGAGTGCTTGACAAGTTTTTAAGCTCATATTATGGTAGGAAAGGAAAGCATTTTGTACATTAAAAGAGAAGCAAAAAAACTCACAAGATCCAACATAAATATTAAAAAAAAACATTTCTTTGTGATTCAATTTATAAAATAATTCATTTTACAACAATTCACTTAAATCAAAATCATCAGGGTCGCTTTATTAATTTTTTAAACACATTTATAACTTTGATCGAGCAAGTCGTATAGCATGTGAAACTTACACTTGTATTAGCAATGCTCTATAGATCAGGTAATCTCAAATTACGTTGCAATATGCTTTGATAGTGAGCATGGCGTCAAAAAAATAGGATAAATTTTTAAATAACGTTTTTCTTTATTGTTAGCTTGTTCATCGACGTTCATTTTGCAAGCGGGATGACAAATCGCATTGCATTTTGAATTTTTTTATCGTTATTAATACAATCCGAATATCGACGAGTAGCAGCGAATATACTCAATATAGATATGTCCACGTTGAACTGAAAACTGAAAAAAACAGCCTCCTTATTGCAAACAATAGCCAATGAATGCTTATACAAGTATTGATAACATTTCAGAAATTCATACACGCTATCGGCGTCAAGCGCCCAAACCACAAGGGCCCATTGATAAATCGACCAAAACAGAACAACAAGGATTAAAAGGACCTAGAGGACCTAATTCTCAAACACCACCCTCAATATTAGTCCCTCCTAAGAACCTTGTGGTTAACGTGAGTGACACTGTGCGTCTACAATGCTCTGTCAAAGGTAACCCTGCACCGATGGTCACATGGGCAAAGAACAACTCTTCTATTCCCTCTGGGAGTCACGTGATTGATAAAGTACTGACGATTCAAAAAGTGAAGGAAAATGATGGAGGTGTGTACACGTGTACAGCAAAAAATGTACTTGGTGTTGTCAAGGCAACCTTTTTGTTAACTGTACAATGTAAGTAACATGCAATATAAAAACAATACTAAAATAACCAAGCTAACAAATTTGACCTTTGAGTTGGTCGACGGGGAGATTTCAAATGTGCAAGAAATTTTGGTTTTACAACATGATGTGCAGGATAGTATGGTTGCCCATGTCTTTAATATCTCCTGAGTTTCACTAAATTTTTTCTTCTTTCTAACGCTTGGATGCAGGATGTAGCTTTTTCTTAAAATCAACCTTCCCTAGCAAAATTTAAATGATTTGACCTTTAAAAGTTTTTTTTCTGGCAGAAATGTTATTGACAACTACTCTTCTATGTTGTGGGTATACAGGCAATAGGCATTGGAACCGCGTAGCAAGCTATCTGCTCTGTAGTACAATAACTGCATTTAATTTGGAGGAGAAGAAGTCAATTAGCACACAACTTTGCAAATTGTTTTATTGCATTGGTGTAAACAACATTCGATTTGAATAATTAGTCATATTGTGAAATTCGTTGAGGATTTCAGACAAGTAGTAGAAAAAGGAAAACAATGCAAATAAAAAATAGACTCACATGAGTTTTTTGACATTCTTCGACAAGTGTAAAGCATTGACAAATAAGAAGTAAAAAGAAATTGTAATAAGCTAGGAAAAAGTAAAATAACAAGTTACACGAAACAGCAAGTACTCTATTAGCTAATGCACAAGAAGTTGTGGCTCTCAGAAATCGTAGAAAGTCGAAATTTTTAATATGTTTATCAGAAAAACAATCAGAAGCTCCCATGTCTCAGCTCTTACAGCACTGCTAGGGTGGGCGTGGATGCCATTTCTGGGTTTTTCCCTGCGCACCACTAAATTTCAGATCACTAGCACTCCAGAAATATAACTGTAATAGATTGTACTGAAAGATCGCAGTGATAGAAGATCAGTGAATGTGATAAATGAGTGACACGAATTATCCGCGCGTTTCTCGTCCTCTTTGGCAAAAAAAACACGGAACATTTATGTTACTCAATCATTTTAATCTACTGTTTGACCAATTTAATTAAAACATTCGTGTATTCAATCATTCTACAGTTCCTCCAGTTTTCACCTTCACGCCAAAGTCATCCATTGTCGAAGATAACACCAATGTTACACTGGACTGTGGTGCCTCGGGGCTCCCTCGTCCTGACATATTGTGGACCAATATGTATGGAGATCTTCACCAAAACAAAAGAGCCATCATATTATCCAATCATAGCTTGGTTATCACCGACACCAGGAAAAAAGACGAGGGTACATATATCTGTATTGCTGAGAACGTACTTGGTGGAGTAGGTGCGCATGCCCAGATTACTGTATTTCCTGCTCTTAAGTTTACTGTCAAACCACCATCACAGTTGCAGTTACCGCTGGATTTCCATGTACTGCTCGATTGTCAGGCAGATAATGCTCTAGGTGTAATGTGGCGCAAAAACAACAAACCATTGGATCCATCTATCACTGTGTATTCCAATGGTACTCTTGTTATTCCAAAAGCAACTCTTCAAGATTCTGGTTTATATACCTGCATTGCTAGAAATTTCTATCGATCAATTGAAACAACGACAAACCTCACCATATATCTAAAAACTGACCAACACCCAAGCTCGTGTAGTGTTCTCAAGACCTACCATCCTTCCACTTCGTCTGGTAATTACGTCATAGATCCAGATGGTCAATCAGGGGTGTCACAGTTTACTGTGTACTGTGATATGACTGACAAGGGAGGGGTAGGGGTTACTGTTGTAAGTCATGATAGTGAGGCAAGGACATTAGTCGATGGTTATCAGGCTCCAGGTTCTTACAGCAAAGATATTAACTACAATGGAGTATCGATGGCACAGTTGGCAAAACTGACTGAAATATCAACAAACTGTGAACAGTTTATCAAGTTCGAATGTTTAAATGATGTAGCAATTCTTGATTATGGTGGTTATGGTTGGTGGGTATCACGTGATGGTTTACGTCAGGACTACTGGGGCGGGGCAGCACCGGGCAGTGGGAAATGTGCATGTGGTATGACCAACACGTGTAAGTACACGTCCCAGCCGTGTAATTGTTGTGTTTGTTACAAGTACAGTGGTTGGCTTAGTGATAGTGGTCTATTAACAGACAAATCAACCCTTCCCGTGTCTCAGCTACGGTTTGGTGATACTGGTCGTAACAACGAGCAAGGCTATCATACTCTTGGTAAACTGAAATGTTATGGATGAACATTAATCCTTAAACCAGAACTGACAAAGTAATTGTTCTCATGTTTCGAGATGCCTTATAGGAATGGTTAGTTTATTGCCTATTGGCTCTCACCTGACGTCATCAAAGTGAAAATATATATGATTTCTTAAGGTTGATATTTTGTTGTTAGTTATCGTTTATCAGACAGAGAGAGTATAACAAACAATATTACTCAGAAACAGAAAGAAAAGATGGAAACGTGGTAGAAACAAGTTCTCGCACGCTAAAATGAAATGAAAACAAATCAAATAATAACAATAATAATAAGAATATATATTTTTTTGTTACGCATCTAAAACTCTCGGTTAGTTTACAATATCAAATATATCTTTAAAGAATCAAAGTAATAAGTAGATATATATATACTTCGAATTTGTCTAAGTATAATTATAATAGCAATAATGAACCTAATATAAAAATTAGGTAAACCTAATAGCGGAGCTCCGATTTAATGAAATGTATTTTTTATTCAATCATTCATTCTTTCATTTGTTCATTCACTACGAATTATCAAATTCTTGATCTTTTTTTTTTTTTTTTTTTTTTTTTGCTATGTGATTTTCTTTTCATGATCAAATAATCATATAATCAATTGGAATACACAAAGCCTTATGCATGTTGTTATGCATGGTAAAAATAGCACTTGTCAATTAAAATTGATTGTTCAATGAGAAGTTAGAAAAGCACTAACATGGCTTCTTGGAGTTGTAAACAAATCTCCGCGCGCTTCTCGCTTTACGCTCTTTCACGTTTGAAAAAATGTGATAAAAATCGACAAAAATTTTACTTTTCAAGTACTTATTGGTATATAGCTATCTAAAACGGTTGTAAATTTTTAGTTATCAAATATGAAAACTACAGATCTATTACAAAACAAAGTGATCTAAGCAAGCATACAAATTATGCAGGCATACGAGTGCCTCGGCATAAATGCAGCCTACAGATCTTTTACAATTACAAAGACAGTCAATACAAAATAGCAGAAATTGTAATCGATTCACAAACGTCAAGGCAGTTTTATATCAATTTATCAAAAGACAATGAAGCATCCGAATGATACCATAAAAATTGTAAAGAATTTTTTCTCTCTCGGCTGGTTACTGAAATATATAAACGACCAAAATGAATATAAAATGAATAAATCACCAAAATGAATAATTGGCGCCAAAAGCGACTTCTCGTCAAACATATCAAAGTAGCTAAGTTTCTTGTATTTATCGTCAAATATTACAATACCAGTCGTATTACAAAACTTACTAGGTAAACAACAACAGATTCAAGAATTTAATGACACCAAGTTTGATTTTCATCGAGCTTACTGGAGTGTACATTGTCTCAAAGTAACAAATCGGCCTCTGTGGATCGAGCGGTAGCGAATTCAACATATATTTATTTGCTCAAAGACTTTTAAACATTTCACGCGATTTTCATGGAATCAAAAATTCTTTTGAAATTGGTGCCATTTGATATAAATGATGATCTTGTGAAACAAATCTTCAATCGAGTGTATTCATTGTACATAAAGAATGTATGTAATGTGTAATGAATTACTTATTGGTATATAGCTATATAAATGAACTCATTAAATAATAGCCAATTTGAAGTTTTGACATTTTAACATGCAGATGGGTACACTGACGAATTCATACAAGCGTTTTATTTTCAATAACTAATCAAAGAATTACAAGAATCAAATTAAAAAAACCCACACACATAAAGATATCAAGGACGGATAAATATCTTACAAAAACAAGTAAATATAATCATTGCAAACTGCTTTCATGTTGATGGTAAAAAAGAAATTCATTAAATGTCGTCAAAAAATGTAAACATACCGGCGCCACGTTTCTTGTCCTGTAATGTCACTTTTCCACTGAACTTTTTGTCCTCAGTTCTGATTACAACAAGCTTGTTCATGTTTTTAAAATTTTAAAAGTGGCAAAAAACATTTTCACTGCCTCTAAAAAGTTTACACAGTTCAACTAACGGCGATGGCAAGCTCGTGTTGCTCGATCACACGTTGTACTAAATTTGCATTTCCACCCACTCCATGAATTGGCAGGCCTACTTTGTTGACAAACATCTTGTGTGAAAAGTTTTTTTTTTCGTGAATAGTTGATAAATCTGCATTGATCCTACAGCTCTCAGTGTTATGAATATTCCGTAAAAATTGATGAATGAACAGAGTGACATTGTCTTCGTGAGTCTCGTCGTCTTGCTGTTCACCTTTTTTGAATTGCTGCAAATGCAGCGCGTATTTGTTTTGTTTTTGTTTTTATAAAAGAGTTATCGCCGTCGATTTTACTTTTAAAACGCCACAAAGAATCCATGAAGAATACGGCCTTTTTTACCATCTGACAAACTTGTCAAATAAACTATTCCAGAAAATACAACTTGTAAAATCTCCAGCTTTGAAAGACTATTGATGAATTATGACAGCTCTGCATGACTGCACATTTGCACAGTTAAAAACAGCGCAATGAGCAACTTTTACCCATTTTGTCAATGAAAATATTTTGAAGTAGCTTTTCATCGTTGAATCGTACATGTAGTTATTATTCTTTTTCACGCTGCGGTCTTTGTTTCTCTTTCTTTAATAGTCAAATCTCTTCAAGCCGTCAGCTTAGCTTTACCATTTTCATGCTCTTTGTCCAGTGTAGAAATACATTTTGTAGAAATATTTCGGTGAACTGAATCAAACTGCAAAAATTATGATTGTTTTGGCGCCCACTAAAACTGGTCAGCAAATTTGCGCGTGAGTACACGGACGTACGTATGTACGTTGCACGAATTTTTGGGCTTCCTGTGGTCGATTTCAAATGAGCTCGATGGATTACCATATTTTCTTAATTATGGTGCTCCGCTAAGATAATATGATGACACTGAAGATAAAATATGTTTTAGCATTTATATGCCAGTTTGAAAAAATGTATTTTGCGTTTGGATTTAAATATTAATATCGAGTTTGCAGTCTTGATGGCGTATGTTATAGAATTCCAGAGTTCTGAAGCCGCATATGAAAATGCACGCTGACAATAGACCATTGTTCAGTCAATAGGTGAATGAATGAGTTGGTGGATAGATGGGTAAATTAATAAATGAAAGAAAAACGAAAAACAAATGAATGGATAACATGAAAAAGCAGAAGGGTAAATGGATTAATAAAACTATAAATAAATAAATGACTGCAGAAATGAAATGGATGGAATGATAAATTAATCAATGAAATAAAAAAAGAGCAGTACTGAGAATGTTTGGTTTTGATTATAATTTCTTGTCTTTGTTTGTTATTTTGCTGGGCACACAGTCGAGGCTTGCAAATTTCAATACACGAGACAAGCTGTCAAGTAGTCATTTCGATGTGAAGGAATTTTAACTGTTTTGTGCACTACATAAGCGGCTGTACCGTAAATGTGAGCATATCTTATTGTAGCAGTCAGTACGTTTACAGAAATATTTGCTTCATCTTGAGAATAATAACGTGTAATTCAATCATCAGACCATACTTATGCTCATCGAAACGTACATTTTCCCTGGAATTTTGATTTTCCCGTGAAAATTGAAATAGCAAGCCGGCTAGTCGTTTCCAAAAACAAGCAGTGATGGGATCATGATCGAAGACATTCAAACTCGTAAAATCTTCCAAACAGCTCTTTATAAATCATATAAGGAATATTGGTCATCATTTACAAGGTGAGTGGTAATAATTTGTTTCACTGTCGAGACACGGAGATCTCTATCGATTTCATTTCACACCAAAAGTGATTTTTCACAAAATCCTCGTTAATATTGTTAATATCGTATATTTGGAATAAGGAAAACTATATTTTGCAATAATCATTCGAAAAGTTTACCGCGTATTCAAAATAACAATAGAGAAAATCATGTCACTACCTATAGGGTTCCCTGTGATCAAACTAGAATTAATTTATTATCGTATCGCTTCAAAGCTAAATGAAAATTTGTTAACAATTTTTCAATTTCTTTCTCGCATTCAATCCGTTCAATTATCAAAATCAGAACCATAAAGACAGTACAAAGTAAAAACTAAATTCGTTTCTTATTTTATTTGGTTGTCTGTTTTTAGTTGTACGACACATGCAAACAATACATCAGAACAAACATTTGTTCCTATTTACTACGTCGCAAAAGAAGTTTCCAAGATTGTCAAAATCAAAAAAATAATCTTGCAAACAGCTTTCCATCTATCATAGAACAGTTATTTACAAGGTAAATGGGAATGATTCAATTATAATATTTTATTTTAGATGGTGAATCTAAAATGTGTTTCACTGTCGAGACAGCGATGTCGATTTCACTTCACAAAAAAAGTGATTTTTCCTCAACTTTATCCTTAATTTTCTTGTACAAAAATAAAAATACACAAGCAAAATTTTATATCAAAATAAAGCCCATTGTTTCGCCTTTGTGAATCTTAAAAGCTTGATACATTTTGTCATATCCCACATTGTTTAAATGACGGGTTTTTAACTTGTACTTTTTGGACAGTAAAAAATGTGCATTACTTAAAAATTCACAAAATACCTCCTATTTCTTAAAACCCTTCCAAATTGAAACATAACAAAGCCGAAATAACATGCAATTAGATGATAATATCAAAAATATCGAAAAGTCATAAATGTTTGCTGTTAGAGACGAATAAATTTGGTGAATATTTTTTCCGAAAATAAGCAAAATGACCAGTGTTGATGAAAATCAAAATTTCTCGAAAAATAAAGCGAACTTCCACAAACAAACTACACCACGTTGATAGCCATGAAATAGAGTACAAACCAGCAAAGTATGAAAAAATGATTGCCATTCCATGTTTGATATTTTCCGACATACCCTCTTAAATATCTAAGCGCTCTATGACCGTATGAAAATCTCTATTTTTATTCCGTCTAATGACCACCTAATTCAGTTTTTAATAATTTATTTTCAATATTGTTCTCATAGAATTAGTAAATATTTGGTTTCAACTAATGTGATCAAAAATTAATTGGAGTTATAATGTGCTTTTTACAAAATCCAGTATTAAATTGTATAGATGAGGTAAAAAACTCCAATTAATTTTTGATCGTATTAGTTAAAACCAAATATTTACCATATTTTATGAGAACAATATCAAGAAAAAAGTGCATTCCTTCTGGCTCTCGAATTAATGAGCAAATTGAGCACAAAGCCTTATAGTTAGACCATATACATTAAAGACGAATGGCGAAGCCGATGGCGATGGCTACGAGTTACAATTAGCTTAGATGATTTATGTGTACCTTTCTTTGGGATAGTAATTGTATTTTCAGTGGTTGTTGTCCACATTAAAGACGTTTTGACTAAAAAAATGACTCTTTGTACATTTTAGTAGGGAAATAAAGTGTAACCTCTCTCTCGTTCTCATGTTTAAGGTCCTTAAATGATTTGGTGTGCTAATTTTCTAGTTTTAAGTACGTTTTTGAAAGGATCGATTTATGAGTGGTAATATTCAGAAAAATGACCCTTCGAATTCTAATCCGCTTAACAAGAAATCACCAGCTCCCAAAAGATAGAAACAATTTAATTTGTTCTTAAATAAAACATTGGTTGACTGAGTTGAATTGATTACCCAGCTGGATAAATATTGTGGTGAAACATTTTGCCTTTTCTAACAATGAGTATGCTAAAAGCCACAGCAGGCCGAACAGCCGAAATAGAATAATAGAAAAACAGAACACGTGAATGTGTCCGTTAGAGATAATACCCAAACGCATCACGTACATCAATGCCCACCTAGCTTGGCTGCCATGTTTGACTTTAAAGGCGATGTCACTTCACCACGAAGATAGCAAAGACGACAGAAAAAGAGTTATCCAAACTAAACTAAGTTCTTTAGCAACAGTCCACTAAGGATCTACGCTGAAGAACCACGCACGATAGAGCGACGCACGAGCAGAAATACTACGACGAATCTTCAACATGAACGATTCAAACATTTCCTTTGGTAAAAACTATAGCGAATTTAAGGAACCTCCATCTTTTGATGAACAAACAGGCAAAATATCAGCATTATCAATTGTTGGTGGGTTTGGTGTTTTTGGAAACCTGTTTATCATCGTACTTGCCATCAAGTACACTGTGAGAAGAAATCTTCAGTTTCTGATCATCAATTTGGCCGTTTCGGAAATGCTTGTCATTGCTTTAAGTGTATTTCATGAGATACAATCGCTTCTTGGGTTTACATTATTTACTTTGTTTAAAGATTTAAACTGCAAAGTCATCCCATTTCTTGAATGCGCTTTTCAATCAGTGTCTTTTGTTACCCTCGTCATCATCAGCATTGAACGATACAGAATCACAAGGGAAGATCTTGTTCAGACGCCACACCCATACACAAGAATACAACGTGTGACTTTGATTGCTTGCTCTTGGTTGATTTCTGTTGCCCTAAATGCGGAACATTTGGTTTTTAAAACCTCGTCAAATGACAGTCGATGTTGTCTGAAGTCGAAACCGCCTTTTTATTTATTGTCGTCTATCAAAGCTCTTTTGATAACTGTATTTTTTCTTATACTTTTCACACTGAACGTATTAGTTTTATGGAGACTCAGAACTATTTTACAATCAGTTGAAAACAATATCTCCGAACAACAACGAAAGTTACGAAGTAAAAGAATCGATAGTTTTGTATTCACTGCTTCTATACTCATTTTGCTATTTTCCTTATTTAATCTATTTTCTCGTTGAGTCTATCTCACTATTACTATCTTCTACTTCAGTTGTCAATGGTGCGTGTTTAGACTCGGCGTCATTTCAGTTCGTGATAGCTTACTTTCTTCCTGTCGTTAACTGCAGCTTTAGTCCCTGCGTGTACTTTGCTTGTTTGTCTGATTTCCGTCAAGCAGCAAGAAATCTACTGTGCAAAGAAAAGGTTACAAACAATACTTCAACCGAGAACAGAATAGACGCTTTTCAATCATGATGCACCAATTTCTTTCCAAAATGTGTCAATTTCGTAGATCATCTCTCATTACGAACCCCAATACATTTTCTGAATAAATTCTAAAAAAATAATGAGGTACCAATTTTTAAACAAAATTCCAGAAAAAGTTTTTTTTTTTTGAATGATCAACTATTTTTTTATATATCATTGTTTGGATTTCTAAATCTGATCAATCATTTTCGGGGGTCCCCCCACCCCCCCAAGCTTCAACATTATCTGCACCCATCCCTGTTCTGATCTAATTAATGGCTTTGAAGTCAGAGGATATGTTGAGCAACAAGCTTGTACAACTGTTGTTTACATTGCATTAACCTTTGAAAATGATAAATCACACTGATTTGATTAAATCAAATATGGTTCTATTAGCTTTCAGAACGTACAGTTAGCATCGGGGATAGAGTCAGTTTAAAATCAATGTGATACGTGCATTTTAAAAGACCACACAAAATAATTTCAATTTTAATTTTGAATTTAGTGTAGTTTAATTTAAGTAGAAAGCAAAACACAGCCGACAACCAAATAGATCTGTTCCGGAGCGCCTGTACGACCATAGAACACTGATTAGCCGAAAGCTAAGGAACCAATTCGAAGCTGTGCTGAGTGTGTTTTCGTTTTACCCCTGTCTCCATACCATAATAGTTTTTAAAATCATTTCATACTCAAATTTTTATAATCCCCCGAGAAACAATATTGATAAGGGACCGGTCATTATTTAGCGGGTGGGGAGGGCCACTATTTTTGGGGGGAGGGTCACGATTTTCTCTCGTTTGGGGAGGGCTAAAGAATTTTGTGAATGAGTTTGCGGAGGGTCACAATTTTATTTTCGGCTGCACCTATTTTTCCATAGCATCAAATTTGATTTTAACTTTGATACAGTGAACGAGTGTTTCTGTTTTCTTTGCTCAAATCTAAATTATTAAAAAGAACACCTCCTGTCAGTCTAACATTGGTGCTCAACTGTTTTTTCGTCATAGTAGTACTTAAATAAGGACAACCACGCTGGCAATGTAGCTAATGTATGGAGTATATGGGTGAACCGTAAGGATCCCAGGGCGATGTTTTTCTCTTTAAGTGTTAGGTGAACACTGTAAATAAGTACGCAGATATAAGGGAACAGTCATTATTTATCGCCTGGGGGGGCGCGGAGGATTTTTTTGGGGATCAGTTCATTTTCATAAAAGCAAAAGGGGGGATCAGGCGGGAATGACAGCTTTGAAAGGGGGGATCATTTATAATTTGGGACCTTAAGTCGCCTAAAATCGCGCAAAATTGCTTAAAATTGCTCAAAATTACTTAAAATTGTAAAATTTCTTAAAATCGCTCAAAATTACATAGCATCGCTCAAAATTACTTTACAATCGCTCAAAATTGCTTACCATCGCGCAAAATCGCTCAAAATTGCTTAAAATTGCTCAAAATTGCTCAAAATCGCTCAAAATTGCTTAAAATCGCTCAAAATTGCCCACCCCCCCTACACACACACACACCCCGCTAAATAATGACCGGTCCCTAATTAGCGAACAAAATCAATGTGAAAAGGATTCTGGTCTAAAGACGGGAGTAAAACTCATCACGCTTAAAGCTTATTTAACGCGATCAGCAAACAAAAAACTTAAGTGGGACCTGATTTTAGTTTATTTATGAATAGTTTTGTTTCGTTCTTGTAGCTAGTGCCTGCCAATTTATCATGGTGCAGCGTGTGGGTCCGTGGGTGTATCATGTAAGTATGTATGTATGTATCTTTGTGGGTGACAGATAAAGCATATTGCTTTTTTCCAATCTGGCCCTTGGGGGACGTTTACGGACTGCTATTATGCAGTTTACAAACATGAGTGTGTGTTAGTGGTTATGCCCCCGTTGTTAGTAAGTAAGTACAGACACTGAGGATGGTCGTACCTGCGTCCTCAGTGGTTCTTTAACGTCAACAACTGGATTATAGTATAGAGTGGACGGGACCTCCGATTTAACGTCGTTATCCGAGAGGACGTGAAGATCTTACCATTTGCAGATAGAGAAACAAAGGCAGCAACTTCTCCTCAATTATTTTAAAACCCTGAGTGTTGGTCCGGTTAGGGCCCGAGCCCGTGACCTTCGCGCACCAAAGTCCGATGCTAAACGGTCGGCGGTGCATATTTATCATGCCGTCGTATTTGATTCGGATAATTTCGTCAAATGTTACTAACATTTTTTAAAAGCATTTTATTCAGTGAATTCTCAGCTATCGAATGAGGTATATCTTATCATAGAATACGGTCATGTTATTCGACGCAATGGTTAGAAATTTTAGCGTTTCTAACGGACGGCCGTTTTCAAAATGCTATAATTACTGTCGAATAACTTGGCCTTATTTTATCAAACAACCTTAAGATATACCTCATTCAAAATCTGAGAATGAGTTAAATTTACTAAATTCTATGTTGTGGCAACATCGTTGTCATTACCTTTCCCCCATCCCCATCTTCTTGTCAGTCATCGTGTTGATTGAGAGTGTAAACCATCAACCCTCTCCTCCCTCACTACCTACTATCTATGAAAATGTATATTTACCAAGTAATACTATTTCTTTAATCGTTAATCAAATACTACTAATTCAGTACGAAACTATACTATGAGGGCTACAAAAAATTAAATAAGAAAAAACTAAAATAAAATTAATATAAAATGTTGAAATAAACCACCATTGTCTGTAAAACGATATGAAACTAATTTAAAGGTCATCACTTTTCCATCGCTCAAACTATTAAGTTCCTGTTTTCCTAACAAGAGAACTACTCAAGTCTATGAGCAATGCAAAATCGACTCCATTAATACCAAAGCTAACCATGAAAACTAATCGAAATTATAATGTTTGTATCAGCACGCTAAGTCTTTTAGTATCTTTGGTGTGTTTAGCTGGTCTGGTTCAAGTCGAGTGCAAGTTTTACACAAATGAACAGACTCAACACGCTGAAACTGGACAGGACACTATCGCAATAACAAAGGATAGCTCTCAGAAACATCTTTGGAAAGCAACGACGAATGCGATAATTCAAGAAGGTAAGTTGACACGAGTTATTCGCAGTTTTATTCAGGGGAAAAATTGGCTTTAAAAAGTTGAGAGATTAGCAAATAAACTAAGTGGAAGTGGCTTTTTCATGATCAGAACATTTCAATAGACGTTTGTGTTATTAATGTTACAATTGTTCACACTCGATAAAATCTGTTTCTCTGTTTGAGTGTTTTTAAGAGTTTTTAACCGATATCATGGTAGGAAACGAAAGCATTTTGTAGATTAAAAGAGAGGCAAAATAACTCACAAGGTCAAACATAAAGACCACAAAAGTTAATCATTCAAAATCATCAGGGTCGTTTAATTAATTTTTTAAACACATTTTAATGTGTTTTTAAAATAACTTTGATCGAGCAATTTATATAGTATGTGGAACTTACACTTGTATTAGCAATGCTCTATAGATCAGGTAATCTCAAATTACGTTGCAATATGCTTTGATAGTGAGCATGGCGTCAAAAAACATGTTAATTTTTTTAATCCGTATGTTTTTTTTTTTTTTAACTTGTTCATCGACGTTCATTTTACAAGCGGGATGACAAAATGATTGCATTTTAAATTTTTTTTCGCTATTAATACAATCCCAATATCGAGGAGTAGCAGCGAATATACTCAATATAGATCAGTATGCCAAAGTTGAACTGAAAACTGAAAAACAACCTCCTTATTGCAATTAATAGCCAATGAAAGAAAATGATGTGCTTATACAAGCATTGATAACATTTCAGGAATTCATACACGATATCGGCGTCAAGCGCCCAAAGACACCAAACCACAAGGGCCCATTGATAAATTGACCAAAGCAGGACAGCAAGGATTGAAAAGACCTAGAGGACCTAATTCTCAAACACCACCCTCAATATTAGTCCCTCCTAAGAACCTTGTGGTTAACGTGAGTGACACTGTGCGTCTACAATGCTCTGTCAAAGGTAACCCTGCACCAATGGTCACGTGGTCAAAGAACAACTCTTCTATTCCCTCTGGGAGTCAAGTGATTGATAAAGTACTGACGATTCAAAAAGTGAAGGAAAATGATGGAGGCGTGTACACGTGTACAGCAAAAAACGTACTTGGTGTTGTCAAGGCAAATCTTTTGTTAACTGTACAATGTAAGTAACATGCAATATAAAAACACCACTAAAAGTCAAGCAAACAAATGTGACTTGTGAGGGGGTCGGAAGGATTTCAAATGTGCAGGAAATTTTGGTTTTACAACATGATGTGAAGGATAGAATGTTTGCGCATGTCTTTAATGTCTCCTGAACTTCACTAAACTTTTTCTTCTTTTCAACGCTTGCATGCAGGATCTAGCTTTTTCTTAAAATCAACCTTCCCTGGCAAAATTCAAATGATTTGACCTTTAAAAGTTTCTTTTTCTGGCAGAAATGTTATTGACAACTACTCTTCTATGTTGTGGGTATACAGGCGATAGGCATTGGAACCGCCTAGCAAGCTATCTGCTCTGTAGTACAACAACTGCATTTAATTAGCACACAACTTTGCAACTTGTATTATTGCATTGGTGTAAACAACATTCGATTTGAATAATTAGTCATATTGTGAAATTTGTTGAGGTTTTCAGACAAGTAGAAAAAGGAAAACAATGCAAATAAAAGATTGACTCACATAAGGTTTTTTTTTACATTCTTCGAAAAGTGTAAAGTATTGACAAGTAAGAAGTAATATTAAAATTAGGTAAACCTAATGGCGGACCTCCGATTAAGACACTTGTTTAAGACAATGAATTTATCATTCATTCATTCACTATCAATTATTAAATCATTGGTCGACCAATTAATCAAAAATAACTATAGCTAAAAATGCAAACAAACAAATGAGTGAATGAATAAACAAATACGTATAAGTACTCCATCAACAGAAAATAACATAGCAAACAAATAATGAATGAGTAAAAGATTCAAAAGACCACCCTATCGAAATATTCAAATCTTTGTGTATGTGACATTTTATTTACTTCTGAACGTTTATTTCAATAAGAAATTTTGAAAAACTTAAAGAATACCCAGTCTACAAGCGTTTTATTGCAATGTGAATAAAAAACAATTACAAGGATCAAATTAAAGAAAATAGTTATGAAATATCAGTCGATGGAGAAAAACATAACAACCTAGAAAAGTAAATAAATTTGTAGGAATAACTGCTTTCATGCGAATGGTAGTAGCTAAGAAAACAAAAAAAATAAAAGAAAGATCGGCCAAAATAATGTAAACCTATAGGTATAGGTTGAGCAGGGTAATTAAGTGATTTTCATTGAACTGTTCATCGTTAATCGCCAAAAAGCTAATCAATTTTCACATGTCAACAACCAACCAAATTGATCAGTCGATGAATCAACGTCGAGATTCTCTTCTATACTGTCACTTTTCCGTTGAAATTTTGGTCCTCCGTTCTTATCAAGATAATTTAAAGTGAAAAAATATTTTTTCTAACACTAAAAAGCTCACAATGTCTAACCGAATGGCGTAGCTTAGCTCGTGTTGCTCGATTGTGCATTGCGCTAAATTTGCATTTCATGGCTCTCGAACCGGCAGTACTTTGAGTTGACAAGCATCATGTATAAAAAGTTAGTTTTTTGTGCATAGTTGATAAGTGTGCAATGATCCTACAGGTCCTTGTGTTATTATTTATCTTGAATCTCCATACAATGAATTGATGAATGAGCATACAGAGTGACAGCATGGCTATTTTCATCAATGATCATGTATGTTCATTTTGCTCACCTCTTTTCGATTGAAAATGTCTGATTTTCGTGTTTTTGTTTTTAGCGGAGCTCCGATAATTAAGAAAATATGGTAAAACATCGAGCTCATTTGAAATCGACCACAGGAAGTCCGGATTTCGAAAATACGTACAACGTCCGTACAACGTCCGTCCGTGTACATTCACGCAAAATTTGCTGACCAGTTTTAGTGGGCGCCAAAACAATCATTATTTTTGCAGTTTGATGCAGTTCACTGAAATTTTTTCTACAAAATGTATTTCTACACTGGACAATTAATAAGAGCATGAAAATAGTAAAGCTAACCTGACAGCTTGAAGAGATTTGACTGAGAAAGAGAAACAAAGACCGCGGCGTGAACGAGAAAGAAAACTACGATTCAACGATGAAAAGCTACTTCAAAATATTTTCACCGACAAAATATGGGTAAAAGTCGCTCATGGAGCTTTTTTAACCGTCCAAATATGCAGTCATGCAGAGCTGTCATAATTCATTCAATAGTCATTCAGAGCTGGAGATTTTCTGGAAGAGTTAATTTGACAAGTTTGTCAGATGGTATTAAAAAAAGGCCGTATTCTTCATGGATTCTTCGTGGCGTTTTTCAGTTATTATTTATCGACTAATCTACTTTTAAAAATAAAACACGACACGACTTACGAAGATAATTTCACTCTATTCATTCATCAATTTTTACGGAATATTCATACCACTGAGAGCTGTAGGATCAATGCAGATTTATCAACTATTCACGACAAAAAAACTTTTCACACAAGATGTTTGTCGACAAAGTAGGACTGCCAATTCATGGAGTGGATGGAAAAGCAAATTTAGTACAATGTGTGATCGAGCAACACGAGCTTGCCATCGCCGTTCAGTTGAACTGTGTAAACAGCGGTGAAAATGGTTTTTGCCACTTTTAAAATTCTAAAAACATGAACAAGCTGATTGTAATCAGAACTGAGTTCAGTGGAAAAGTGACAGTTCAGGACTAGAAACGTGGCGCCGGTATGTTTACATTTTTTGACGATCTTTAATGAATTTCTTTTTTACCATCCACATGAAAGCAGTTTGCAATAATTATATTTACTTGTTTTTGTAAGATATTTATCCATCGTTGATATCTTTATGTGTGTGGGTTTTTTTTAATTTGATTCTTGTAATTCTTTGATTTGTTATTGAAAATAAAACGCTTGTATTAATTCGTCAGTGTACTCATCTGCAAGTTAAAATTTCAAAACTTCATACTAGCTATTTTTTTAATTACGCAGTATTCAAATTTGATAATTAAAAATTCACAACCGTTTTAGATAGCTAGATTACCAATAAGTAATTCATTAAACATTTCACGAGAAAAGTGAAATTGTTGTCGATTGTTATAACATTTTTTTCAAACGTGAAAGAGCGTAAAGCGAGAAGCGCGCGGAGATTTGTTTGCAACTCAAGGAAGCCATATTAGTGCTTTTCTAACTTCTCATTTGACAATCAATTTTAATTGGCAAGTGCTATGTGTATTATGCATAACAACATATTTTTCGCATTTTTGTGTTTAATAAAATGTTGTCGCATGTATAAAGCTTTGTGTATTTCAATTGATTATGATTATTTGATCATGAAAAGAAAATAACATAGCAAAAAAATTTGATAATTCGTAGTGAATGAACAAATGAAAGAATAAACGATTGAATAAATAATTCATTTCATTAAATCGGAACTCCGCTATTAGGTTTACCTAATTTTTATATTATGCACTTTTGTTCACGGTAGATCTTTTTACTTCAAGTAGATTAGTCGTTAAGCAATAATTGAAAAACGCCACGAAGAATCCACGAAAAATCCACTGAGCCTTTTTAGCAACTCGCAAACTTGTAAAAGTAAACTCCTTGAGCTGTTTGTTCATGCTGATCAAGTTTTCACTTTGTTTTTTCAAGTTGTTATATCTTCATCTTTGTTGAAAACGACTTTTTTCGAGTTTTGTCAAATTTAGCACTGGATACTCTACGAGTTTTTTTCAGTAAAACTCTAACAACTTCTGATAATGATAAAGTTATTCTGTGTCCGCACGCGTCGAAATTTTCTCATTTTACATGTGCCAAAATGCAATCTCGATGGGCACGGACGGGTTACGGATTAACTGTAATAGATTTTACTGAACGATCGCAGTGAAGATCATTGAATGTGATAAATGAGTGACACGAATTATCCGCGTTTCTCGACCTCTTTGGCAAAAAAACACGGAACATTTATGTTACTCAGTCATTTCAATCAATTGTTTGACCAATTTATTTAAAACATTCTACAGTTCCTCCAGTTTTCACCTTTACGCCAAAGTCATCCATTGTCGAAGAGAACACCAATGTTACACTAGACTGTGGTGCCTCTGGGCTCCCTCGTCCTGACATATTATGGACCAATATGTATGGAGATCTTTACCAAAACAAAAGAGCCGTCATATTATCCAATTACAGCTTGGTTATCACAGACACCAGGAAAAAAGACGAGGGTACATATATCTGTATTGCTGAGAACGTACTTGGTGGAGTAGGTACGCATGCCCAGATTACTGTATTTCCTGCTCTTAAGTTTACTGTCAAACCACCATCACAGTTGCAGTTTCCTCTGGATTTCCAAATACTGCTCGATTGTCAGGCAGCTAATGCTGTTGGTGTAATGTGGCGTAAAGACAACAAACCATTGGATCCATCTATCACTGTGTACTCCAATGGTACTCTTGTTATTCCAAAAGCCACTGTTAAAGATTATGGCTTATATACCTGCATTGCTAGAAATTTCTATCGATCAATTGAAACAACGACAAACCTCACCATATATCTAATGCCCGACCAATACCCAAACTCGTGTAGTGTTCTCAAGACCTACCACCCTTCCGCTTCGTCTGGTAATTACGTCATAGATCCAGATGGTCAATCAGGGGTGTCACAGTTTACTGTGTATTGCAATATGACTGACAAGGGTGGGGTGGGGGTTACTGTAGTGAGTCATGATAGTGAGGCTAGGACTCTGGTAAACGGATATGAGGCTGCAGGATCTTACAGAAGAGATGTTAGTTACAATGGAGTATCGATGGCACAGTTGGCAAAACTGACTGATATATCAACGAACTGTGAACAGTTTATCAAGTTTGAATGTTTGAATGATGTAGTATTACTTGGTGATGGTTGGTGGGTATCACGTGATGGTGTACGTCAGGACTACTGGGGTGGGGCAGCACCAGACAGTGGGAAATGTGCATGTGGTATGACCAACACATGTATCCCAACGGATCTTCATTGCAATTGTAATAACCATAATTACAATAGTTGGAGAAGTGATAGCGGTCTACTTACCGACAAATCAACTCTCCCAGTTTCTCAGCTAAGGTTTGGCGATACTGGGGATAGCCACGAGCAAGGCTATCATACTCTCGGTAAACTAAAATGTTATAGATAAACCATACTCGTTAACCGAAAACTAATCAAAGTAATTGGGATCATGTTTTGCGAAATCACATTTTATTGGAATGGTTGGCTGTTTTAATCAAACTCTGTCAATGAAACATTAGCAAACATAGTATCATATGAAAACAGGCCTTTTATTAACGACTCACTGATTAAGAATGGAGAGAAACTGAAAATTACCTATTGTAGGCTTTTACGCGACATCATCAAAACGAATAAAAGTATCTTTTTTTTACTTTTATACACACCCTCCAAACCAGCACTAGACCATTTTTAGTTGACTGGTAGGGGAGCCGGTTGAGTCGCCGACCACTCGACCCATGATTCAAATTGTATGGATTACATGGTTTACCATTACCATACCATATTACGATAAAAGCTGACCGGATCCAAGCGCACGGTCAGATGTTAGCATTTGTTGCATAACGTTTTTTGCGTTTTCGTAAATCCATTGATAATTTGTTCATTGACATGTTTTTTTATTGTATTTTTACTGCGTTCGGTCTGTACTATTCGACCTCGATCAATTTATTGATTTACAGAACTCTCTCTAGGTTAATATGACGTAAGTATTTAATCAAAAGACAATCCAAATTCTACTGTATTTAAGTGAAAGAGTTCAAGATCGAGGAATTAGCAACCTTCATTGTTGTTTTATACCCTTTTAATTGATCTCTGATCTTTTCTTTGCCTTCTAACTACAGTAGCCTAATATATTGATCTACACATTCAACTAATATTCTGTCGCCTCGCGAGCATTTCTTTGGATTGTTATCCACGTTTGTGCACATTCAGACCACGTCTTCAAGCATAAATCATAACAAGTTTACCGGCCTTTCTAACCATTCTATAAATAACCTAGTGATATTGTTTCTCGCGATTTTACCATTTTTCCGTTTATTTGACATAAAAACTAAGCCGATGTTACTTCTTGGCATTTGTTTTACATATTATAAGAAATCTGAAACATATTTTCTCACATTTTGAAGAAAAGTTTCACGACAAGTGCTTCTTTTGACCATAGTTAGTAGCTAACTATGTGATTTTGCTTTTTTTCCCTAGTGGAAATTGGTTACCGAAGAACCAAAGAATTAGAAAAGTGACATATTAAGCATAGTAGGTGGAGCTCTAAATTTAATCAACAAATACACTCAAAAAAAAATATATCGACAAATAAAAAAAATCAAGCCATTGACATCTTGGCTGAATACATGAATAAGTATATCAGTAAATGAGCAATTCAATAGGAAAATTAATAATTAGAAAATAATCTGTAATTTTGAAGCGTTCATATAAGCAGTTTATGCTTGGAAAATTTAATAAATTGACATATAAATGGATCTAAATTGTTTTAATCATTCCTTCGTTGTATCATATCAAGCTTTTCCATTAAAAATATTGTCCTTTTCTATCAAGCCTCACTTATTCCCTTATAAGGATTGTACCTACCATATTTCTGATATTTGGAGATTGGCGTAATCCAGCAATGCGAAAAAGGCGATTTTCCTGTCAAAATCGTTCAAATTTTGCAGGTTTTCAAGTGAAAGCATACACAACAAGTCAGCCATTTTGATTTCTAGCCGAAAAGAGACAGCTATATATGCCTAAACAAGAAACCCAGTGTATTTCACCACAGGAAGCCCAAAATCGACAACAAAAGTTTGATATGAAGATTCTTACTGCTTATAAAGATGTTTTAATTTCAAGGGAAAATGTCATAGAAATCCTACTGATGGAGACTGAGTTATTATTTGTATATTGTGATAGCTCTGCAAATATTGTGGATTCTAAATAAAAATTAAGCAGACACATTTTGCTTGAGTAAATGATGACTACTTGAAAACTAGTGTGGATGTCAATGTTTCTAATAAAACATTCCGAAGAGTTTGTAAGTTGATTCACCGTAAAGGTTAAGGAAAACGTAAGTCACGACCGTGCGGAAGAATCAGTTCGATTGCTTATCAATAGCATCGCTTTTACGGCAAAATAATTTGCCTTTAGGTAGATATCTGTATAAGTGGAATTTCAATTTCGCCATTCCAACAAGGCTTCATCATTATATTTTAAAATGTAGCCCCTAGTTATTGTGTGGGTACATGTAGATGGCTTTATCATATTTATATTTTGTTACGCTATGACTGCCGATCTTGGCACATCACAATCCCTTATTAGTTCCTTCAGGCAAACGATTTCGTTCTCTTTACATGGCATAACAAGAACCTTTCTAAAAAACTAAAGCTATTCTGTATAATAAACACTCCATTCTTCGCTCAAACAACAATATTTTTTCAATTCCTCGAGGATAATTAACACGAAACATGTCAGTCGTCTCCTGAGATTCTTTGTAAATAAGCAAAGTCGCCGGAAGTGACCCGCAATTGTACGCGATGACCTGACGTTTGGACGTTAGTCCTTCGTGGGACATTTGTTACACAGTCAATCAAATACCCTATGACTTCAATCACGTGTCCATATAAAAATTCTGATAATAAAGTCCTAATAATTCTGATCTTAGTTTTCTTTTGAAATTATAGATACATTTGCATTTTATGTGTAATTTGTAATATTTGTTCCATAACAAAGGTCCTCTATAAGAAATTGAAAATTGTGCAAGTCTTGTGTTTTTGGGAATGGTGTGATAATGATTTGATTGTCTAGTATTATGTTGGCGAATGTCAGAGTTTAATGTGAAGAAAAAGCTAAATCTGTGCGGCAGTTGGTTAGAATGAAAATGATACAGGGATCAGCCTTTGTGTAGTGTTGATGTATCATCTATTTTGAGGATTTTCGTAACCTAAAAAAAAGAGAGTTAGTGTAGCTTAAGTAAGGCGAATTAGTTATAATTCTAACAGTTTTCTTTTGGATGATGCGTAGTCTTTCTAAATTACTGGAATATGTACATCCCCAAATAGTAATTCCTTAATGCAGGTGGGGGTAAATAAGCGAATTGTAAAGTGTTTTAACTGTCCTTTTAGGGACAAGGAATTCTTATTTTATTAATAATTCCTTTTGATTTTGAAAACTCTAATCAAATGCAGTTAATATGTGATTTCCATTTTAGTTGATCATTTATTAGTATTCCAAGGAATTTTGTCACATTTACTTTCTCTAGAGTTATTACATTTATGCTAATTTCTATTTAGACTGATTCCATAAGTCGGTCCGAGTTCGCTCTCTGCTGAACGGTTTTTCGCTTACGGGTCCGACTTATCAAATTTATTATATAAAAGTGTGCAAATGAAAACCAGACAGATGGCGCGCCGTTGTATTTTTAATATGACGCAGTTAAATTACGACAAAATAAAATAAACTTACAAAATGTTTTACTCGCTTTATTGGCTTAATTCAACAATAAAAACACAAATTACAAAGTCATAAAGGGGTTGAAAGAGTTAAATAACAACGACTTGGGAAAATTTGCGAGGACATGTACAAATCAACGTACCAACGCAGGGATCGGTTGTGTTACAAACTTACAAAATATCATGCTCTCCAAATTAAATCCACATCCAAATTACGGGAGAGGTTAAGAATATATACTAGCATTGCTTCTTAACAATCAAAGAACTTTAGGGAAAAGCGATGGTTTCAAAAACAAGCGCCCTCATCTAGTATTATTAAATTTTTAACTTCGCATTCGGATGGGCGAATCATCTCTTTTTTTCAATACAATTCACTCACATTTTTTAAATTGTTTCCTTTGGTTATCTCCAAATTAGCAGTCTCTCGAATTACGTTTTATTGGTGCCTCTTCAATACAGCAAACTGTTATATCTTGATCGTTACGGAGAATACCTTTTCGGCAAATTTGCGACAGCACAGTTGAATTAGAGACTCAACAGCAGTCATTTTCCAGACATTTCAAGCTAGTACGTTATCTGTAATTGGTCAATGTTCTGTGAAGAATATAACAAGCGCTACAATTGGTCCATTCCCATTTTTGAGAATGCGGATCAATTTGACATAGTAAATTTGATAAGTCGGACACCGAGAGCGAAAAACTTTTCAACAGAGAGCGAACTGGGACCGACTTATGGAATCAGTCTAATTTCTATTGGGATCGTCTTTTTCCATTTTGAATTTTTAAAAATCATATATTTAGTTTTTTTTACGTTTATGGATAATTTATTTGTTTTAAACCATGTGGATAAATTGTGTAACTCGGTATTTAAAATCAAATTATAATTGTTGATTTTTTGGAAGTGTATAATATGTTTGTATCGTCTGCAAAAATTGTAAATTTTAAACTTTGAGATGAGTTACTCACATCATTGATATAAATCAGAAACAAAAGTACACCAAGTATTGAGCCTTGAGGTACTCCGCAAGTTATGTTGTGCATTTTTGATTTTGTTCCATTGAAATCTACAAATTGTTTTCTATTAGTGAGATAATCAGATACCCATGCAAGGGGTATACCACGAACTCCATAATAGTTCAATTTTTCAATTAAAATCGTCCAGAACGAAAGCCACATTGAGACTCAGGGTAGACTGTTTCAGCGATAAGCTGTAGACGGGAGAGCAGCACTGTTGCGAACACCTTGCCAACCACACTTAAGATTGAAATGCCACGATAATTGTTGCAGTCACCACGGTCCCCTTTGTTCTTGTACAGGGTGACGATGTTGGAGTCGCGCATATCTTGTGGTATAGTTCCTTTTCTCTAGCATTTGATCAACAAGTTGTGGAGGTGTGGGATAAGTGCGTCATGCCCAGCCTTCAGTAATTCGGTAGGTACTGCATCTGAGCCACAGGCCTTGCCCTTAGGGAGTGACTTGATGATACGACTGACCTCTTCAACATCTGGTTCAGTATCTAGGTTGTATAGAATGTCAACATTTGGGATGTTGTCAATAGCCTCTTGACTAAATGAACTTTCCTGACCATATAGCTCTGAGTAGTGTTCAATCCATCTTTCTAGCTGTTTTGACTTTACAGTGATAGTTGAGCCATCTTTTGATTTCAGCGGAGCAGTTTTCCGTCCAGTTGGACCGATGATAGATTTGATACCAGCATACATCGCCCTTCGGTAATCAGTAGATTTAAAGACTTTCGATTTGCAGGTGTGAGTTAATGTCAATCCTGAACACCAAATTAGAATCACATATTAGGTCGGAAGGTCAATTTCCTATTGGTTGAGGGCTGCGCAGCTTATAGCGGGCGAATATTGAGCAAAGAAGCTAAATAGCCTCTCCCACTGTCGAGGATGATCCCTGGCGTCCTGTCCTAATGCCTTCAGACTTGGACTTATAACCGGTAAATACCATCCCCCGTTTTGGGTTTATGCTGTGGAAGGCATCCGAAGTGTCCTCTCCGGCGAAAGCAAAGATGTTGTTGAATTGAGGCCAGGGCTAGGGTTAAAGACGACACTGGGGTGTCCTACGTCACCAGTACACCTCTCTCGACCATCCCCATTGAAGTCCAAAGGAGAGGCAGATCCAATACGTCCGGCAACAGGGAGGTTGCATCCGAAGCATCCGGAAGTGGATTTGGTACGGGGTTTACTCCCCAACGGGTGATTGTGCCAGAACTGGTGCCGAGTTGACTACCAGTACTGCCGATATATATCACCCGACCAGAAACCGATGGATACCATGCAGGCATTTCTGGGTTTGCAGTTACCCTAACTTAGGGAGGCTAAGGGTGTACTAGCACTTGCCCAGGCTAGTGGAGGGAAGGAGACGCCTTACTGCTCCATTCTTGACCGGCTCCAAGCTAGACCTAGCCACTGCCCATATTTCATAAGTAATGCAAGGATAAAGGGTAGCAAAAGAAAATGTCAGGTATTTTTTAGATTTAATAATTTTATATTACAAAAAAAAACTTAATTACAATATATAAAATCTCTTAACTTGAAACAGTAATTATAATAAAAATATCATCATTAAAAATATATTATCAAACTCATTAATAATTCATAAGATTGTAGTCCAATGTAATGCTGTTATCTCATCATGTGACGGTATCTTTAGTGCCAGTTAAAGATACAGCAAACTAGAAGTCGGGGGCGGCTTTGAATATTTTCAGGGGAGTGCGGGGCTGATAAAGCATTAATGAATAAAACATTAATGCTTTATCATTTTTTCATTTTTGATAAAGACCTAATGATTTATTCATTAATGCTTTATCAAAAGCTGCTAGCAACAAAGCCAAGACAATTTTTTTTTTAATTTTCAACTATGCATACATGCTATAGAAAAAAGTACTGAGTTACTATTACATTAGTTAATTATTATACTTACTTATTTAGAATTAAATGTAACATTACTAAATGTGCAGTTATTAAACACGATATTACTAGCTTTACCGAATTCAGGTTCACTACTTGTTTTGGAAGCTGTGATTAATACCGCACACAATGCTGTATAATGTCTTCGGTGGATACTGCTCGCCATCCTTTTTAGCAACTTCTTGCACAAATTTTATCATCCAGAAATTTAACTAGTCTGCTTTCATTTCCTCCAGGTTTGTATCACAGTCTTGGAGAGATTTCATATCACCAAAATTGAAGCTTGTGCTTTCATATTCTGCTTTCTGATTACTGCGGGTCTTTTGCCAATCACAAAACATGCCGACCGCCCATTTCGTTACGTATTTCGTATTCTTCGGAATACTTGAGCTCAGACACGCTGCTTCTTCACTTGTCGACTTAGGTTTTCTGAAACGTCGTCTCATTTTATCATATAGAGATTTCTTTAACTTTGAGTCTCTTAGCTTTTTAGCTTTAATAACACTCTCTTATTCTTAAAAAGCCTCAACAAACTGAGCTTTCGGTATTGTGAATATTTAATTAGACTGAATTCCCTCGATAGTTTTAATTTCGATTCATATATTTACAATAACCATGCTACCTATTGTATCTAATGAATGAAACACATTCAAACTTTGATTGATTGTTTCATCTTTTAAATTCTTTACAGATACTGACACAAATATAATAATGAGGTATTGTTTGAAAGTTTCTACAACTAATTGCATTTATGACCTTACTAAAAACGATAAAATAAGATTTTGCTTTTTCAGATTCTAAAACTGCATGAATTATGAATTATAACAGTTTGATAAGTAGTATAAAGAACTCAAGAGAGTGTTTTATCGGCGCTAAAGATTCTCGCCTTCGGCTCGAATCTTTATCAGCCGATAAAACACTCTCTTCCGTTCTTTATACATTACATAAAGGACTGTTGACCCAGATCGATAGGTTAGTTATGTTTTGCATTTGTTGCCACGACTGTTCTAATCGTTGGAAAAAGGACTTGATCAGGAAAATAGTCCAAAAAAATAGTTTCCTCATCTAATCGGGTATAGCGCGATCTTCATCAGAATTTCGTCAATGGTTTGAGATTTCCACGTTAAAATATCGCTTGAATTAACCCACAACAAAGCTGAAAGACTCATGAAAGCACACTGACTTCCTCTGGAAATATCGCTACAACGACTATCACTTTGATGAATACTCCCACGAGCGAAAACTACATGAAAAAACATGATAATTCGTTGCAAAGTACCTTCTACAAAGTGCAGAAATCCAAAAGAACGACCTCGTGTTTAGATATGGCGTATGTCATTTGTTGACGACCGCTGATTACGTAGCTACTATACCGCCGTACAGCCCAAAGCTATTGACCACTGATCAATGGGTACGCCGTAAAATTCATCCATCGCCACAAACCAACTTGAAAAAATCAACTTTTGAATCAGATATTATCGTGGAACACAGGAAACCCGCAATCCAAGGGAAATATTTTTTGAAATAGATATAATTTGTGTTTGAGTTATGTGATGCTAAAAACATCACACACATTATAATATGTATACATGTAGTCTTTATATACAACACACGTTACAATATGTATAGTCTTTATATTTTATATCATTGTAGTGTGCTCTGTACAGTACGAGATTTTGAACACTAATGAGAGAAGTATTTTCTTCAAATTTAGAACATGTTATTTTATTACTGTTTTAAAAAAACAAAAACTTAGTTACGGCCGTTAAAAAATCGTACGTGTGTTTCAATAAACAGCGATTGATACTTATTATATTTAGCATTGTCTGTAAAACGATATGAAACTAATCTAAAGGTCATCATTTTTCCACTGTTCAAACTATTTACTTCCTGTTTTAGTAAACTAGCTACAGTACAACTCAATTTTATGAGCAATACAAAATCGAGTCGACTAAAGCTGAATCTAAACAATGAAAACCAATCAAAACTATTGTATTTGTGTTTGCAAGATAAGTCTTTTAGCATCTTTGGTGTTTTTAGCTGGTCTGGTTCAAGTCGAGTGCAAGTTTTACACAAATGAACAAACTCAACGCGCTGAAACTGGACAGGACACTATCGCAATAACAAAGGATAGCTCTCAGAAACAGCTTTGGAAAGTAACGACGAATGCGATAATTCAAGAAGGTTAGTTGACACGAGTTATCCGCAGTTTTATTAAGGGGAAAAATTGGCTTTAAAAAGGTGAGAGATTAGCAAATAAACTAAGTGGAAGTGGCTTTTTCATGATCAGAACATTTCAATAGACGTTTGTGTTATTAATGTTACAATTGTTCACATTCGATAAAATCCGTTTCTCTGTTTGAGTGTTTTTAAGAGTTTTTTAGCCGATATCATGGTAGGAAACGAAAGCATTTTGTAGATTAAAAGAGAGGCAATATAACTCACAAGATCAAACATAAATACCACAAAAGTTCTTTATGATTCAAATTGTAGAACAATTCATTTTACAACAATTCACTTAATCATTCAAAATCATCAGGGTCGCTTTATTAATTTTTTTAAACACATTTTAATGTGTTATTAAATAACTTTGATCGAGCAAGTCATATAGTATGTGGAACTTACACTTGTATTAGCAATGCTCTATAGATCAGGTAATCTCAAATTACGTTGCAATGCTTTGATAGTGAGTATGGCGTCAAAAAGCATGTTCAGTTTTTAAATTCCGTTTGTTGTTTTTTTAGTTCATTTTACAAGCGGGATGACAAAGTCATTGCATTTTGAATTTTTTTTCGCTATTAATGCAATCGCAATATCGAGGAGTAGCAGCGAATATACTCAATATAGATCAGTATGCCCACGTTGAACTGAAAACTGAAAAAACAGCCTCCTTATTGCAAATAATAGCCAATGAAAGAAAATTATGTGCTTATAACATTTCAGAAATTCATACACGATATCGACGTCAAGCACCCAAAGACACCAAACCAAAAGGGCCCATTGATAAATCGACCAAAGCAGGACAGCAAGGATTAAAAGGACCTAGAGGACCTAATCCTAAAACAGCACCCTCAATATTAGTCCCTCCTAAAGACCTTGTGGTTAACGTGAGTGACACTGTGCGTCTACAATGCGATGTCAAGGGTAACCCTGCACCGATGGTCACGTGGGCAAAGAACGACTCTTCCCTTCCCTCTGGTAGTCACGTGATTGATAAAGTACTGACAATTCAAAAAGTGAAGGAAAATGATGGAGGCATGTACACGTGTACAGCAAAAAATGCACTTGGTGTTGTCAAGGCAACCCTTTTGTTAACTGTACAATGTAAGTAACATGCAATATAAAACACCACCACTGAATCAGTCCAGCTAACAAATGCGACGAGGGGGGACGGGGGGGGGGGGGTGTCTGCAGGTGTGACAGATTTTGTTTCTATAACTTGATGTGCAAGATAAATACTGTTTGCATATATTTTTAAGGTCTTTTTTCAAACTCTTGCACTGTTACAACTGCCTGGTTAAAACAACCGAAAAAATGGTTACCATTTTAAATGTTTAAAGCTCCACCATTTTATATTTAGTTACTAGCCTTTAGTAGTTGCTTAAATAAATTGAATTTTTTGTTGTTACAAACAATCTAAAGCAAGTGAGTAATAGTTGTATATTTTTTATAGTATTGATGCCTTAAGGACTATGCCAACAACACCAAAAACTAGTTTCAATTCCCAAGTTTTAATTTCATTTTTATTTAACATATTTACTCTTACAAATCATAATGAAATGGAAGGTAAGCGAATCACTATGAAAAAGTACAAACAAGAACACGGTGACACACATGAAGTAATAGTAAATAGTGCAAGTGCGTGGTACTTGGCACCAATAGCCAATAAGAGTTTCATTGACTTATTGTTTGCACTTTTGGAATTATTTTTTTAATTCAAAATATTCATCCTGCTAAAATTTTAATGAAATTATCAGTAGATAATAAAAACTTGTAATATGGTATTTGTTTTATAAGCTTGAAAAGCATTGTATATAAATGAACAATAACATCACTTCAGAGCTCGTTCGCTTCGGCAGCAACCATTATAACCATATCTTGACACTCTCAAAATTTAAAAGAAGCAAACAAGTCAATAAATAAACCTAGTAAATACATAAAGACATGAACAACTACAAGTATATATCTTATTTCACTGTAATAATTGACGTCTACAACAGGTGACACGAATAGCGGCCGTATATCTATGTATATGGACGGGATGCATGACAAACTAATCGTAATCAATGCAAATCTTCGTCTACCTTAGCTATATTAAAAAATTCTTGCTTTTACTTAAAGTTTTGTACCATTATTATGTGAAATATTACAAATATTAGAACAGTCGCACTTCAAACGATTTCCAACGCAAGCTTAAGAAATTATGAAACATTTTGGTTATACGATAAAACTTTCCTAATATTATCATTTGTATTTACTTCAATTGATTATTCTTCGAGTGTCTTGCACAGTGATCGCAGAAAAAAAAAGATTAAATTGGACATATAAAGACTCACTCACCTTAACCACAAACAAATCCAAAAAAAGGAAGACTTTGGTGTCGAATAACAAGATATATACCACGAGGCGCGCAAGGGACGTAGGTAAACGAATTTGCGGTGCATTATGGGGGGAAATCAAGATGTTTGCTCCCTTTACGATTTAGGGTCGCTGCCTTGCTCGCTCGTTTCAGGCTCGCTCGCAGAGTAGCAAATACATGGTCATATACACTCATATTTTTCTGAGGGGGAGAAGTCAAGCACAAATGGGCACATAGAAACTATTTCGAATATTCTGATTTCATTGTTAATGTAAACAAAATACATACAAGTAAAACAAATTAGTCGTGTATCTCTAATTAAATATATGTGCTTGAAAAAAACACGTTCCCCATGCTTTACCTAATACGGCGCTGCTAAGGTGAACGTAGTTGTCATCTCTGGGTTTTTCCATGTTTACCACTAAACGTCAGATCATAAGCACGCTAGAGTATAACGGTAATATATTTTAATCAATAATAGCAATGATAGAATATCAGTGAATGTGATCAATCAGTGACATGAATTACCCACAAGTCTCGTCATCACTGAGAAAGACGTATCTTTTATTCAACTCAATACATTCAATCAACTGTTTGACCAATTTAATTAAAACATTCGTGTATTCAATCATTCTACAGTTCCTCCAGTTTTCACCTTCACGCCAAAGTCATCCATTGTCGAAGAGAACACCAATGTTACACTAGACTGTGGTGCCTCGGGGCTCCCTAGTCCTAACATATTGTGGACCAATATGTATGGAGATCTTAACCAAAACAAAAGAGCCATCATATTATCCAATCATAGCTTGGTTATCACAGACACCAGGAAAAAAGACGAGGGTACATATATCTGTATTGCTGAGAACCTGCTTGGTGGAGTAGGTACGCATGCCCAGATTACTGTATTTCCAGCTCTTAAATTTACTGTCAAACCACCATCACAGTTGCAGTTACCACTGGATTTCCATGTACTGCTCGATTGTCAGGCAGCGAATGCTCAAGGTGTAATGTGGCGTAAAGACAACAAACCATTGGATTCATATATCATTGTATACAGCAATGGTACTCTTGTTATTCCAAAGGCCACTCTTCAAGATTCTGGTTTATATACATGCATTGCAAGAAATTTCTATCGATCAATTGAAACAACGACAAACCTCACGATGTACCAAAAGGCCGATGAATATCCAAGGTCGTGTAGTGTTCTCAAGACCAAGCAGCCTTCCGCTTCGTCTGGTAATTACGTCATAGATCCAGATGGTCAATCCGGGGTATCACAGTTTACTGTGTACTGCGATATGACTGACAAGGGAGGGATGGGGGTTACTGTAGTGAGCCATGATAGTGAGGTAAGGACATTAGTCGATGGATATGAGCCTGCAGGGTCTTACAGCAAAGATATTAATTATAATGGAGTATCGATGGCACAGTTGGCCAAACTGACTGAAATATCAACAAACTGTGAACAGTTTATCAAGTTTGAATGTTCCAGTCATGTATATCTCCTTGATGGCGGTTTTGGTTGGTGGGTATCACGTGATGGACTACGTCAGGACTACTGGGGTGGGGCAGCACCAGGCAGTGGGAAATGTGCTTGCGGCATGACCAACACGTGCGTAAAGACAAATATGGCGTGTAATTGTTGCCATAGTGCAGTTGGTTTTTGGCTTAGTGATAGTGGTCTGTTGACAAACAAATCAACCCTTCCCGTGTCTCAGCTAAGGTTTGGTGATACTGGTAGTTCTTTGGATGAGCAAGGTTATCATACTCTCGGTAAACTGAAATGCTATGGATGAACATCTATTGTTAAGTCAGAACTGACAAAGGAATCGAACACATAAAATCCGTAGTTGTTGTTGTTTTCTTTCATGTTTTAATTTTAAAAGCCAAGCTTTCGCGCTAATCGCACATCTTCAGGGCAAAAATGAATGCATTTACAATTTGTTCCCTAGTTACATTTTGAACGCTTTTTAACTTTGTTATTGCTTTTGCATCCTTCTTGTAATTCTATACTTTTATTTGTTAAAAAGGCGTTCAAAATGTATTGTCATTGCACATTTTTTTTAAGGAAAAATAACGTCTAACCTCTCTTTTGCCTTAATATGTTTTATGGCAACCGCAAAGCAGCATAAGAATTCGCGAAAGGTACATTGAAGTGATTTAATCTCAGCTGCTTTGGTATGTTCATTTTCCAGTTTTACGTACGTTTTTGAAAGGATCGTTTTATGAGAGGTGATATTCAGAAAAATGACCCCTCCCCCTAACTTACTTAGCAAGGAACCACCAGATCATAAAAGATGGAAACAATTCAATTTGTTCTTAGTTAAAACATCGGTTGACCGAGTTGAACTGATTACCCAGCTGAAAGATTGTTGTTAAACATTTTGCCTTTTCTAACAATGAGTATGCTAAAAGCCACAGCAGGCCGAACAGCCGCAATAGAATAATAGAAAAACAGAACACGTGAATGTGTCCATTAGAGATAATACACAAACACATCACGTACATTAATGTCCACCTAGCTTGGCTGCCATGTTTGACTTTAAAGGCGATGTCACTTCACCAGGAAGATAGCAAAGACGACAGAAAAAGAGTTATCCAAACTAAACTTAGTTCTTTAGCAACAGTCCACTAAGGATCTACGCTGAAGAACCACGCACGATCGAGCGACGCACGAGCAGAAATACTACGACGAATCTTCAACATGAACGATTCAAACATTTCCTTTGGTAAAAGCTATAGCGAATTCAAGGAACCTCCATCTTTTGATGAACAAACAGGCAAAATATCAGCATTATCAATTGTTGGTGGGTTTGGTGTTTTTGGAAACGTGTTTATCATCGTACTTGCCATCAAGTACACTGTGAAATCTTCATTTTCTGATCATCAATATGCTTGTCATTGCTTTAACTGTATTTCATGAGATACAATCGCTTCTTGGGTTTACATTATTTACTTTGTTTAAAGGTTTAAACTGCAAAGTCATCACATTTCTTGGATGCGCTTTTCAATCAGTGTCTTTTGTTACCCTCGTCATCATCAGCATTGAACGATACAGAATCACAAGGGAACACCTTGTTCAGATACCACACCCATACACAAGAATACAACGTGTGACTTTGATTGCTTGCTCTTGGTTGATTTCTGTTGCACTTAATGCGGAACATTTGGTTTTTAACACTTCGTCAAATGACAGTCGATGTTGTCTGAAGTCGAAACCGCTTTTTTATTTATTGTCGTCTATCAAAGCACTTTTGATAACTGTATTTTTCCTTATACTTTTCACACTGAACGTATTAGTTTTATGGAGACTCAGAACTATTTTACAATCAGTTGAAAACAATATCTCCGAACAACAACGAAAGTTACGAAGTAAAAGAATCGGAAGCGCCGTTAGAATAGTTTTGTATTCACTGCTTCTATACTCATTTTGCTATTTTCCTTATTTAATCTATTTTCTCGTTGAGTCCATCTCACTATTACTATCTTCTACTTCAGTTGTCAATGGTGCGTGTTTAGACTCGGCGTCATTTCAGTTCGTGATAGCTTACTTTCTTCCTGTCGTTAACTGCAGCTTTAGTCCCTGCGTATACTTTGCTTGTTTGTCTGATTTCCGTCAAGCAGCAAGAAATCTACTGTGCAAAGAAAAGGTTACAAACAATACTACAACCGAGAACACAATAGACGCTTTTCAATCATAATGCACTAATTTCTTTCCAAAATGAGTGTCAATTTCGTAGATCATCTTTCATTACGAACCCCAATACATTTTCTGAATAAATTCTAAAAAAAATAGTGAGGTACCAATTTTTAAACAAAATTCCAGAAAAAGTTTTTTTTTAATGATCAACCATTTTTTTATATATCATTGTTTGGATTTCTAAATTTGATCAATCATTTTCGGGGGTCCCCCCTCCCCCCAGCTTCAAAATTTTCTGCACCAATCCCTGTTCTGATCTAATTAATGGCTTTAAAGTCAGATGATATGTTGAGCAACACGCTTGTACAACTGTTGTTCCCATTTTATTACCATTTTGAAAATGAGAAATAACACTGATTTGATTAAATCAAATATGGTTCTATTAGCTTTCAGAACGTACAGTTAGCATCGGGGATAGAGTTTAAAATCAATGTGATACGTGCATTTTAAAAGACCACACAAAATATTTCCAAGATTTAATTTTGAATTTAGTCTAGTTAAATTTAAGGTTACAGTAAACCTTCGCGGGGTGTCTCGGGGAAAAAATCATTAGCGCGTCAGATTTTATGATATCACAACTATTTATACATCATTATAAAGCTAAATAGCCATAGAATACGTCTGTGTAATTTGTTTTATTAAAAGTTTCGTGTATGAGGAGATTCGACGCTTTTAATTCAAAATGACTGTCTTCGCTTCGGCGAATTGATCTAAAAAAGTTACGATCGTATTTCGATCTTTTCTGTCTAATATCAATTAACACATATGTGTCTACCAAACTGTGTGAGCGTTTTTTGAATAAAAGCGCCGTTCGAGAGTTATGACCAAGAGTCTCCAATTTCACAACAAAATTTGCATTTTTTATTTCAACTTTAATTTATAACTAAACTAGATAAAATATTGACAAAGCCTCACACCGTTTGGTAGACACATATGTGTTAATTGATATTAGACAGAAAAGATCGAAATACGATCGTAACTTTTTTAGATCAATTCGCCGAAGCGAAGACAGTCATTTTGAATTAAAAGCGTCGAATCTCCTCATACACGAAACTTTTAATAAAACAAATTACACAGACGTATTCTATGGCTATTTAGCTTTATAATGATGTATAAATCGTTGTGATATCATAAAATTTGACGCACTAATGATTTTTTCCCCGAGACACCCCGCGAAGGTTTACTGTAACCTTAAGTAGAAAGCAAAAGGCAGCCGACAACTAAATAGATCTGTTCCGGAGCGCCTGTACGACCATAGAACACTGATTAGCCGAAAGCTAAGGAACCAATTCGAAGCTGTGCTAAGTATGTTTTCAATAGACGAAGAATAGCCCTTAAGCGTGATGACGTTTTACCCCTGTCTCCATACCATAATAGTTTTTAAAATCCTTTCATACTCAAATTTTTATAATCCCTCGAGAATACATAATTAGCGAACAAATTCAATGTGAAAATGATTCTGATCTAAAGACAGGAGCAAAAGTCATCACGCTTAAAGCTTATTTAACGCGATCAGCAAACAAAAAAACTTAAGTGGGACCTGATTTTAGTTTATTTATGAAGGTTTTGTTTAGTTCTTGTAGCTAGTGCCTGCCAATTTATCGTGGTGCAGCGTGTGGGTGCTTGGGTGTACCATGCGTGCGTATTAATCATGCCTTCGTATTTGATTCGGAGAATTTCGTCAAATCTTTCTAACTTTTTTTAAAAGAAATTATTCAATGAATTCTCAGCTATCCAACGAGGTATATCTTATTATAAAATACGGCCATGTTATTCGACGCAATGGTTATAAATTTTATCGTTTCTAACGGACGGCCGTTTTCAAAACGCTATAATTACTATCGAATAACTTGATCTTATTTTATCAAACAACCTTAAGATCTACCTCATTTTAAATCTGAGAATGAGTTAAATTCACTAAATAAAGTTTACTTGGGTGTACCATGCGTGCGTATTAATCATGCCTTCGTATTTGATTCGGAGAATTTCGTCAAATCTTTCTAACTTTTTTTAAAAGAAATTATTCAGTGAATTCTCAGCTATCCAACGAGGTATATCTTATTATAAAATACGGCCATGTTATTCGACGCAATGGTTATAAATTTTATCGTTTCTAACGGACGGCCGTTTTCAAAACGCTATAATTACTATCGAATAACTTGATCTTATTTTATCAAACAACCTTAAGATCTACCTCATTTTAAATCTGAGAATGAGTTAAATTCACTAAATAAAGTTTACTTAAAGGGTTATTACCATTCTATGTTGTGACAACAACGTTGTCATTTGGCCTTTCCTCCATTCGTCATCGTGTTGATTGAGAGAGTGTAAACCATCAACCTCCCCTCCCTACCTTCTATCTATGAAAATGTATATATACCAAGTAATACTATTTCTTTGATCTTTAATCTTTAATATTTAATTAAATACTACTAATTCAGTACGAAAGTATACTAGGAGGGCTAAAAAAACAAAATTAAACAAATAAAATAAAATTAATATAAAATGTTGAAATAAACCAGCATTGTCTGTAAAACGATATGAAACTAATCTAAAGGTCATCACTTTTCAATCGCTCAAACTATTTAGCTCCTGTTTTCGTAGCAAGAGAACTACTCAAGTCTATGAGCAATGCAAAATCGACTCCATAAATACCAAAGCTAACGATGAAAACTAATCTGAATTATGTTGTTTGTATTAGCACACTCAGTCTTTTAGTATCTTTGGTGTGTTTAGCTGGTCTGGTTCAAGTCGAGTGCAAGTTTTACACAAATGAACAGACTCAACGCGCTGAAACTGGTCAGGACACTATCGCAATAACAAAAGATAGCTCTCAGAAACACCTTTTGGAAAGCAACGACGAATGCGATAATTCAAGAAGGTGAGTTGACACGAGTTATTCGCAGTTTTATTTAGGGGAAAAATTGGCTTTAAAAAGGTGATAGATTAGCAAATAAACTAAGTGGAAGTGGCTTTTTCATGATCAGAACATTTCAATAGACGTTTGTGTTATTAATGTCATAATTGTTCACATTCGATAAAATCCGATTCTCTGTTTGAGAGTTTTTTAGCCGATATCATGGTAGGAAACGAAAGCATTTTGTAGATTAAAAGAGAGGCAATATAACTCACAACATCAAACATAAATACCACAAAAGTTCTTTATGATTCATATTGTAGAACAATTCATTTTACAACAATTCACTTAATCATTCAAAATCATCAGGGTCGCTTTATCAATTTTTTAAATACATTTTAATGTGTTATTAAAATAACTTTATAACATAGACACGATATAACACGCGCTCTGATTGGCTCATTGTTATGAACCATCAGTGGATATTTCATAAACTTGCGTCAGCCCCGGCGTCAGCATTCTTTTGGGCGATCAAGATTCTCGATCTGCTGTGCAAACCGACCAAGCTCAGTAAATGCAGTAAGACTTTGAATAAAAGTCCTTTTTGATTAAAAAAAACTAGGACAATTTTTGATCGATCATGATATTTTCGACCATTTGTTGATTGGCTGTAAACCGTGGTTCAGCTAGGATGACAGACTTGTGCGAAAGTTTGTATGGATTTTTTCGCTAAAAAATATGTTAACGGACAAATTATCAATGGAAATTAAGAAAATGTAAGTAACTTATTGCAATAAATGATGCCTTGATTTGACAAATGTTTTTTGGTAGTTTTTGTTGATAGTTATTTTGTTTGTTTTTGTCGGAGAAGTTCAGCGTTTGAGTTGGCAAAATTTTTGTAAAGCAAACGTATAATTTCTCGTTTTCTCGCAATAAAACAACAAAAAATACATTTTATGGATGCTCATTCTATCTATACTCAATTATCCATTACGAGTAATAACTTTAACTTGTAAGTGAGATCGAATTCGGTCTAGTTTTACGAGTTTGGTTTTAGCGATCACTTGCATTCATTTTGTGGCGGCTTTGGATATATTTTATTCACTCTAACATCAAATTCGCCCAAAAATCAGGAAGAAAAAATAACGAAGATTCTTTCTTGTTATCAGTTATAAGCATTCTCAACTGAAGCTGGATATTATTGCAGAATTTTGCTGTTTTAAACTGGTTTATTGAAAGCAGTATTTTTTGGCGCATTTTAGTCCATTCTACGCGCGAAGTGTCGAGAATATCTCGTTTGATCAGCAAAAAAAATTGTCTATGTTATAAAAGGAATGTCTCATGGTTAGCGAGCGTATATCCAGTTCTGGATGCACTTGGGAGGTTGCTTAAAGCACTCGAAAAAGCTAGAGTGTCACTCCGCTTCGCGTCATGCCACTCTTACGCTTTTCTCGTGCTTAGCAACCTCCCGCGTGCATCCAGAACTGGATATACGCACGCTAACCATGAGACATTCCTTAATTGATCGAGCAAGTTAGATAGCATGTGGAACTTACACTTGTATTATCAATGCTCTATAGATCAGGTAATCTCAAATTACTTTGCAATATGCTTTGATAGTGAGCAAGAGGTCAAAATAAAAACATGTTAATTTTTTAAATTCCGTTTGTTTGTTTTTTTTATTGTTAACTTGTTCATCGACGTTCATTTTACAAGCGGGATGACAAAATCATTGCATTTTGAATTTTTTGTTTCGCTATTAATACAATCCCAATTTCGAGGAGTAGCAGCGAATATACTCAATATAGATCTTTCCACGTTGGTCTGAAAACTGAAAAAACAGCCTCCTTATTGCAATTAATAGCCAATGAAAGAAAATATGTGCTTATAGAAGTATTGCTAACATTTCAGAAATTCATACACGATATCGACGTCAAGCACCCAAAGACACCAAACCACAAGAGCCCATTGATAAATCACCCAAAGCAGGACAGCAAGGATTCAAAGGACCTAGAGGACCTAATCCTCAAACAGCACCCTCAATATTAGTCCCTCCTAAAGACCTTGTGGTTAACGTGAGTGACACTGTGCGTCTACAATGCTCTGTCAAGGGTAACCCTGTACCAATGGTCACGTGGTCAAAGACCAACTCTTCCCTTCCCTCTGGTAGTCACGTGATTGATAAAGTACTGACGATTCAAAGAGTGAAGGAAAATGATGGAGGCGTGTACACGTGCACAGCAAAAAACCTACTTGGTGTTGTCAAGGCAACCCTTTTGTCAACTGTACAATGTAAGTAACATGCAATATAAAAACACCACTAAAAAAATCAAGCAAACAAATGTGACTTGTGAGGGGGTCGGAAAAATTTCAAATGTGCAAGAAATTTTGGTTATACAACATGACGTGCAGAATAGAATGTTTGCGCATGTCTTTCATGTCTCCTTAGCTTCAGCTTTCTTCTTTCCAACGCTTGCATGCAGGATCTAGCTTTTTCTTAAACTCAACCTTACGTTGAAAAATTCAAATGATTTGAAAGTTTAAAAAGTTTTTTCTGGCCGAAATGTTATTGACAACTACTCTTCTATGTTGTGGGTATACAGGCGATAGCCATTGCAACCGCGTAGCAAGCTATCTGCTCTGTAGTACAACAACTGTATTTAATTTGTAGGGGGAGAGGTCAATTAGCACGCAACTTTGCAAAATTGTGTTATTGCATTGGTGTAAACAACATTCGATTTGAATAATTAGTCATATTGTGGAATTCGTTGAGGATTTCAGAGAAGTAGTAGAAAAAGGAAAACAATGCAAATAAAAGATAGACTCACATGAGTTTTTTGACATTTTTCGACAAGTGTAAAGCATTGACAAGTAAGAAGTAAAAAGTGTAAAAGAAATTAAAATAAGCTAGGAAAAAGTAAAATAACAAATTACACGAAACAGCAAGTAAGTAATATACTCTATTAGCTAATGTGCAAGATGGTGTGGCTCTCAGAAATCGTAGAAAGTCGAAACGACATTTTTGATATGTTTATCAGTAAACAGCTCGAAAAAAACCGAAGATCCCATGCCACAGCTCTCACAGCACTGCTAGGGTGGGCGTGGATGCCATCTCTGGGTTTTTCCCTGCGCACCACTAAATTCCAGATCACTAGCATTCCAGAAATATAACTGTAATAGATTTTACTGAAAGATCGCAGTGATAGAAGATCAGTGAATGTGATAAATGAGTGACACGAATTATCCGCGCGTTTCTCGTTCTCTTTGCCAGAAAAACACGGAACATTTATGTTACTCAATCATTTCAATCAACTGTTTGACCAATTTAAATAAAACATTCGTGTATTCAATTATTCTACAGTTCCTCCAGTTTTCACCTTCACGCCAAAGTCATCCATTGTCGAAGAAAACACCAATGTTACACTAGACTGTGGTGCCTCGGGGCTCCCTCGTCCTAACATAGTATGGACCAATATGTATGGAGATCTTAACCAAAACAAAAGAGCCGTCATATTATCCAATAATAGCTTGGTTATCACAGACACCAGGAAAAAAGACGAGGGTACATATATCTGTATTGTTGAGAACGTACTTGGTGGAGTAGGTACGCATGCCCAGATTACTGTATTTCCTGCTCTTCAGTTTACTGTCAAACCACCATCACAGTTGCAGTTACCGCTGGATTTCCAAATACTGCTCGATTGCCAGGCAGCTAATGCTCTTGGTGTAATGTGGCGTAAAGACAACGAACCATTGGATCCATCTATCATTGTATACTCCAATGGTACTCTTGTTATTCCAAAGGCCACTCTTCAAGATTCTGGTTTATATACATGCATTGCAAGAAATTTCTATCGAGCAATTGAAACAACGACAAACCTCACCATGTACCAAAAGGCCGATAAATATCCAAGGTCGTGTAGTGTTCTCAAGACAAACCAGCATTCCGCTTCGTCTGGTAAATACGTCATAGATCCAGATGGTCAATCCGGGGTATCACAGTTTACTGTGTACTGTGATATGACTGACAAGGGAGGGGTAGGGGTTACTGTTGTAAGTCATGATAGTGAGGCAAGGACATTAGTCGATGGTTATCAGCCTCCAGGTTCTTACAGCAAAGATATTAACTACAATGGAGCATCGATGGCACAGTTGGCAAAACTGACTGAAATATCAACAAACTGTGAACAGTTTATCAAGTTTGAGTGTTTCAATGATGTAGCAATTCTTGATTATGGTGGTTATGGTTGGTGGGTATCACGTGAAGGTCTACGTCAGGACTATTGGGGCGGGGCAGCACCGGGCAGTGGGAAATGTGCATGTGGTATGACCAACACGTGTAAGTACACGTCCCAGCCGTGTAATTGTTGTGCTTGTTACAAGTACAGTGGTTGGCTTAGTGATAGTGGTCTATTAACAGACAAATCAATCCTTCCCGTATCTCAACTAAGGTTTGGTGATACTGGTAATTTGGATGAGCAAGGTTATCATACTCTCGGTAAACTGAAATGTTATGGATGAACATTAATCCTCAAACCAGAACTAACAAAGTAATTGTTCTCATGTTTCGAGAAGCCTCATAGGAATGGTTAGGTTATTGCCTATTAGCTCTCACGTGACGTCATCAAAGTGAAAATATATATGATTTCTTAAGGTTGATATTTTGTTGCTAATTATCATTTATCAGACCATAGTTAATAGAGTGAAATGGTTTGGAAACTCTTTTGTTATATGTTATTGTACACTTTTTTCAAGCATGACCATGCACAATCTTTTGTTTCACTATTGTTTTAACCTTGTTGGATAAGGCTGAATGAAAAGATCAAAACTGTTCTTTTGGCTGATGGCTCGAAATGTCTAATAATTGATACAAGAAAATTGAATAATTCTTACCATAGTGACATAGACAAAGTTTATGTCTACTTATTTAACAATTTGGAATAAGCACAAATAAAAAGCTGTGCAGGGTCAAGGCCGGTTCAACCTCAAAACCGAACAAAGACATAAAACAATAGGCTTCATAACCATTCTTTCTATTAACTATGATCAGACAGAGAGAGTATAACAAACAATATTACTTAGAAACAGCTAGAAAAGATTTATATCAGAAACGTGGTAGAAACAAGTTCTCGCACGCGAAAACAAATCAAATAATAACAATAATAATAATAATAATAATAATAATAATAATAATAATATATTTTTTTGTTACGCATCTAAAACTCCCGGTTAGTTTACAATATCAAATATATCTTTAAAGAATCAAAGTAATAAGTAGATATATACTTCTAATTTGTCTAAGTATAATTATAATAGCAATAATGAACCTAAAATGATACGATAACACTGAAGATAAAATATGTGTTAGTATTTATATGCCAGTTTAAAAAATTGTGTTTTGCGTTTGGATTAAAATATTAATATCGAGTTTGCAGTCTTGATGTCGTATGGTATAGAATTCCAGAATTCTGAAGCCGCGTATGAAAATGCACGCTGACCATAGCTAACAGTGTTTATCCTAGGCGAAGTAAGTAGTTGCTGTTTTGAAGATCTAAGTGTGCGTCTGGGTCGATGTAGACTTATTAGCTTGGAAAGGTAGTAGTCAGGTGCTTGATTATTTAGAGACTTTTACACTAGCAATAGTACTTTAAACTTGATCCTAAATTCAACAGGAAGCCAATGCAGATCTTTTAGTACATTTAATATTTGGTCTGATTTCTTTATCCCTGTAGAGTTCATACTTCGTTGTAGTTTTTCTAGCTAGGTTTTAAGTGTTTTGTACAGTATGACCTTGAACTTGTAGAATAAATTAGAAAAGTATCGATTTCGCGGTTTATTTTTGCTACAACACTGTTCATAGCGGAGCTCCGCGCGGGCCGAAGGCCCGCGCAAGCGGAGCACCATAATTAAGAAAATATGGTAAACCATCGAGCTCATTTGAAATCGACCACAGGAAGCCCGGATTTCGAAAATACGTACAACGTCCGTCCGTACGTCGTCCGTCCGTGTACATTCACGCAAAATTTGCTGACCAGTTTTAGTGGGCGCCAAAACAACCATTATTTTTGCAGTTTGATGCAGTTCACTAAAATTTTTCTACAAAATGTATTTCTACACTTGACAATTAAAAAGAGCATGAAAATGGTAAAGCTAAGCTGACAGCTTGAAGAGATTTGACTGAGAAAGAGAAACAAAGACCGCGGCGTGAAAAAGAAAGATAACTACGATTCAACGATGAAAAGCTACTTCAAAATATTTTCACTGACAAAATAAGTAAAAGTCGCTCATGGAGCTGTTTTTAACCATCCAAATGTGCAGTCATGCAGAGCTGTCATAATTCATTCAATAGTCATTCAAAGTTGGAGATTTTCTGGAAGAGTTTCTTTGACAACTTTGTCAGATGGTAAAAAAGGCCGTATTCTTCATGGATTCTTCGTGGCGTTTTTCAGTCATTACTTATCGACTAATCCACTTTTAAAAGTAAAATCGACGGCGACAAATTTTCATAAAAACAAAAACAAAACAAATATGCGCTGCATTTGCAGCAATTCAAAAGAGGTGAACAGCAAGACGAACACGACTCACGAAGATATATAATTTCACTCTGTTCATTCATCAATTTTTGCGGAATATTCATACCACGGAGAGCTGTAGGATCAATGCAGATTTATCAACTATTCACGACAAAAAAACTTTTCACACAAGATGTTTGTCAACAAAGTAGGACTGCCAATTCATGGAGTGGATGGAAATGCAAATTTAGTACAATGTGTGATCGAGCAACACGAGATTGCCATCGCCGTTCAGTTGGACTGTGTAAACTTTTTAGAGGCGGTGAAAATGGTTTTTTCTACTTTTAAAATTCTAAAAACATGAACAAGCTTATTGTAATCAGAAATGAGTTCAGTGGAAAAGTGACAGTACAGGACAAGAAACGTGGCGCCGGTATGTTTACATTTTTTGACGATCATAAATGAATTTTTTTTTTACCATCCACATGAAAGCAGTTTGCAATAATTATATTCACTTGTTTTTGTAAGATATATATCCATCGTTGATATCTTTATGGGTGTGGGTTTTTTTAATTTGATTTTTGTAATTCTTTGATTTGTTATTGAAAATAAAACGCTTGTATGAATTCGTCAGTGTACTCATCTGCAAGTTAAAATTTCAAAACTTCATACTAGCTATTTTTTAATTACGCAGTATTCACATTTGATAATTAAATTCACAACCGTTTTAGATAGCTAGATTACCAATAAGTAATTCATTTCAAATTTCACCAGAAAAGTGAAATTTTTGTCGATATTGTTATAACATTTTTTTTTCAAACGTGAAAGAGCGTAAAGCGAGAAGCGTGCGGGGAATTTGTTTACAACTCAAAGAAGCCATGTAATGTGCTTTTCTAACTTCTCATTGGACAATCAATTTTAATTGACAAGTGCTATTTTTACCATGCATAACAACATATTTTTCGCATTTTTGCGTATAATAAAATGTTGTCGCATGCATAAAGCTTTGTGTATTTCAATTGATTATATGATTATTTGATCATGAAAAGAAAATAACAGCAAAAAAAAAAAAAAAAAAAAAAAAAAAAAATGATCAAGAATTTGATAATTCCTAATGAATGAACAAATGAAAGAATGAATGATTGAATAAAAAGTTCATTTCATTAAATCGGAGCTCCGCTATTAGGTTTACCTAATTTTTATATTATCAAACAAGTAGTAAAACAAGTATCCCTTCGCACAGTCATTGCTTCATTGGTCAGGGGCCATATGTCATCCCGTGGGAATTTTGTGATTAAAGCTGGCAACTAGGCTAGTTGTTTAGAGGATCCCTCAAGTCTCCAAAAAACGTTTGTTGCCAATCTTGCAACTCGCTCCTTGGTCCTGTGACCGTTATTTTTAAAAAAACTGATATAATTGGTGCTGCATGGAAACGAGGCTGGGTATCAAAAGTGCTTATTTATTCTTTCTTTATGTAGAAGACATGTCTGAACTAACACAAAATATTTTTCATACCATCAATAATACATCAAAATTGTTTGGTAATGTTACAAATTTAACCACGTGACTGAAGGACATGAAAGCGAGGCGAATGTATAAATTCCTAAAATAAATGCCCGCATACAATCGTAAAATTTGATGAAATATTCAATTAATTTTGAGTGTGTGTGTCTAGTTTGTATATATGCAATGCTAAAATTGACATTCCAAGTTAGATTTTAAAATTGATGATGAAGAAATCTCATTGCCGGGTTATGAAGTTGTTCGTAAGTTGGCCCGCGCGGAGCTCCGCTAATAATTTTGATGATTGAGTACGCATGTTTTATAACGTGTAAGTTAGTTGACCCTCAAAGGAGGACAAGGATGGAATTACCTCTCCAGTTCTTTAAAAACGACGAATATTATAATAAATTAATTATTGAAGGCTGACTTACGCGTAAGTTATAGCTGTTAGTGGTCTGACCCTTACACGGAGGACAAGAATTGAACTACCGCTCCAGTTCTTTGAAAATGACGAATATCATAATAATGTTGAAGGTTTAGTAGTTTATTTTTTTCGGCGATATGTTTGTAGGAAGGAATAATTTGAAAAGGAGAAATAATTTAATGATGTTCTCATGTGAATCACTGAACTACTAGTACTCGGGCATCATTTGACTGAAAGCGCTTTGTATCTGTTGTATGGTGGTATATTCAAAATAATAATAATAATAATAATAATAATAATAATAATGATGATAATAATAATAATAATAATAATAATAATAATAATAAGTAAATAAAATAACAGTAAAATAACATACGCATGTTTTGGTTTGAATGAATCGAGGAATTTGAACACTAAGCTAACTAGAGCACGATTGAATGGATTGTACGACGATAACCAAGTTTATCTAAGCGGTTCGTTTAAGTTTAAATTTTAAGTTTGACATTTCGCATGTTTTCGTTATATTTCATGCTATACCTTAATGAGATGTACAATCAATTAAGAGTGAAAATGAAAGTATACGAGAGTTGTTAAGAAAGGTTTTTGAGAAGAAAATTGACTCTACCGATGGTGAAGACGATCGGAAGGACCATCGGATTGATGGTGGAGCCCATTGAAGTTGATAAGACGGTAAAAAATCAAACTTTCCTCGGACTTAAATAAGTTTATTTATGACTTTTCACGGGCATATGATGTTATTGTGGTTTTAACGACATATTATGAGTAAAAATTAAGTTTGAGCACGATCATTTCCATGCATGGAGTCCATCGTTACCGTCGGTAAGGCAAGGGCAGAGTGATGCGAGGTTCGCAACAGGAAGCCCAAACTATTTTTTCAAAACACCACAGGAACCCCTAAAATGTTGTTCGGCGTCAAAAAATTGAATATTAATGAGCTCGATATAATGAATTCATAAATCATGCATTTAAATAAGTTTGACAATCTGAACCGACGGTAAATTGGTAAATGTCTTCAATATTTTGCATTAATTTCTAAGCAAATGTATGAGACTTCAGTAAATGCAACTTTATCCGTTCCTGGGTGAGCGTCACTTCCGCTCTTTATTCCCCGCAATGCATTATTTCAAGTGTTCCACGGAAAAATCAACTTTAAAAATTCGTAAAAAATCAGGAATTTATTATAATCGCTTAATTCTTTCGAAGATGTTCCTAGAAAAATCTGAGGATTTTGTATAAAAATTATTGAACAGGGGGTTATTAGCACTTTAAGCCATTTTCCATAAACCATGTCTTTCCTTTTGCTTGAAAACAGATATCAAAAGACATTGTGTCTGAAATTCAGAGTAAGGGTTTGAATAGCTCCTTTTCCTTTAAGTGCTGCAACAAGAGAGCACCTTAGTGAGTCTAAATTGTCCTGGATTAGTTCTGTGGATGGTTTTGGCTTTATAAAAATACTCCAATAATGCTTTTGAAAGGTGGTGTACAGGTTCCCAGGTACTTTCAAAGGCACTGTAATTCTTTAACTTAACCAGGAATATGTAATCCTGTAAAAAAGTATTTCATAAGTCCTTTAAGAGGCAGGAATAAACGAAGTTTAAATGTTGTTATCACATCTGTTGTTATTTGTACGATAAGCTAATGACAATAATTACCTCTCCATTTGTCCGTTTTGCAACCAGTCTTTCCGCTTCATAAATACCTACACACTTTTTAAATGCCCAGGATTTCTTTGTTCGTGGCATTTCAATGTCAATACTGTTTAAATTATGAAGGATTTTATAAGAAATCGAAGATGAAGACGACCTTTTCAACTTACTAGACGACATTTTGTTTATTCGCATTGGGAGTTACCACTGCTAAATATGCGCGGGAGCTAAAAGTCTGATATTTCTGGTTATTGGGTGTAACCTCTCTCTCGTTCTCATGTTTAAGGTCCTTAACATGTCTTATCGCAACTACAAAGCAGAATAAGAATTTGCGAAAGGTCATTTAAATGCTTTGCTGTGTTAGTTTTCAAGTTTTAAGTACGTTTTTGAAAGGATCGTTTTATGAGTGGTAATATTCAGAAAAATGACCCTTCTAATCCGCTTAACAAGAAACCACCAGCTGCTAAAAGATAGAAACAATTCAATTTGTTCTTAAATAAAACATCGGCTGACTGAGTTGAATTGATTACCCAGCTGGAATAAGATTGTGTTGAAACATTTTGCCTTTTCTAACAATGAGTATGCTAAAAGCCACAGCAGGCCGAACAGCCGCAATAGAATAATAGAAAAACAGAACACGTGAATGTGTCCATTAGAGATAATACCCAAACGCATCACGTACATTAATGCCCACCTAGCTTGGCTGCCATGTTTGACTTTAAAGGCGATGTCACTTCACCAGGAAGATAGCAAAGACGGCAGAAAAAGAGTTATCCACACTAAACTTATTTCTTTGGCAACAGTCCACTAAGGATCTACGCTGAAGAACCACGCACGATCGAGCGACGCACGAGCAGAAATACTACGACGAATCTTCAACATGAACGATTCAAACATTTCCTTTGGTAAAAACTATAGCGAATTCAAGGAACCTCCATCTTTTGATGAACAAACAGGCAAAATATCAGCATTATCAATTGTTGGTGGGTTTGGTGTTTTTGGAAACGTGTTTATCATCGTACTTGCCACCAAGTACACTGTGAGAAGAAATCTTCATTTTCTGATCATCAATATGGCCGTTTCGGACATGCTTGTCATTGCTTTAACTGTATTTCATGAGATACAATCGCTTCTTGGGTTTACATTATTTACTTTGTTTAAAGGTTTAAACTGCAAAGTCATCCCATTTCTTGAATGCGCTTTTCAATCAGTGTCTTTTGTTACCCTCGTCATCATCAGCATTGAACGATACAGAATCACAAGGGAACATCTTGTGCAGATGCCACATCCATACACAAGAATACAACGTGTGACTTTGATTGCTTGCTCTTGGTTGATTTCTGTTGCACTTAATGCGGAACATTTGGTTTTTAACACCTCGCCAAATGACAGTCGATGTTGTCTAAAGTCGAAACAGCTTTTTTATTTATTGTCGTCTATCAAAGCTCTTTTGATAACTGTATTTTTCCTTATACTTTTCACACTGAACGTATTAGTTTTATGGAGACTCAGAACTATTTTACAATCAGTTGAAAACAATATCTCCGAACAACAACGAAAGTTACGAAGTAAAAGAATCGGAAGCGACGTTAGAATAGTTTTGTATTCACTGCTTCTATACTCATTTTGCTATTTTCCTTATTTAATCTATTTTCTCGTTGAGTCTATCTCACTATTACTATCTTCTACTTCAGTTGTCAATGGTGCGTGTTTAGACTCGGCGTCATTTCAGTTCGTGATAGCTTACTTTCTACCTGTCGTTAACTGCAGCTTTAGTCCCTGCGTGTACTTTGCTTGTTTGTCTGATTTCCGTCAAGCAGCAAGAAATCTACTGTGCAAATAAAAGGTTACAAACAATACTACAACCGAGAATAAAATAGACGCTTTTCAATCTTAACGCACCAATTTCTTTCCAAAATGAGTGTCAATTTCGTAGATCATCTTTCATTACGAACAACGATACATTTTCTGAATAAATTCTAAAAAAATAGTGAGATACGAATTATTAAACAAAATTCCAGAAAAAGTTCTTTTTTGAATGATCAACTATTTTTTTATATATCATTGTTTGGATTTCTAAATTTCATCAATCATTTTCGGGGGTCCCCCTCCCCGCAGCTTCAAAATTTTCTGCACCCATCCCTGTTCCGATATAATTAATGGCTTTAAAGTCAGAGGATATGTTGAGCAACACGCTTGTACAACTGTTGTTCCCATTGTATTACCATTTTGAAAATCTTATGATAAATCACTGATTTGATTAAATCAAATATGGTTCTATTAGCTTTCAGAACGTACAGTTAGCATCGTGGATAGAGTTTAAAATCAATGTGATACGTGCATTTTAAAAGACCACACAAAATCATTTCAAGTTTTAATTTTTAATTTAGTGTAGTTTAATTTAAGTAGAAAGCAAAACACAGCCGACAACCAAATAGATCTGTTCCGGAGCTCCTGTACGACCATAGATAATTAGGGGAGGGTCACGATTTTCCAAACTCTCGTTTGGGGAGGGCTAAAGAATTTTGTGAATGACCTTGGGGAGTGTCACAATTTTATTTTCGGCTGCACCTATTTTTCCATAGCATCAAAATTGATTTTAACTTTGATACAGTGAACGAGTGTTTCAGTTTTCTTTGCTCAAATCTAAATTATTAAAAGAACACCTCCTGTCAGTCTAACATTGGTGCTCAACTGTTTTTCCGTCATAGTAGTACTTAAATAAGGACAACCACGCTGGCAATGTAGCTAGTGTATGAAGTATATGGGTGAACCGTAAGGATCCCAGGGCGATGTTTTTCTCTTTAAGTGTTAGGTGAACACTGTAAATAAGTACGCAGATATATGAGACTGGGCACGAGTGATGGCGGAGTAGACAGCAATTTGTTAGCTCTCTGCAAAAAATTTAAGTTTAAAGCAAATGAATGGCAGAATTAATAAACCAAACTGCCAAAAGAAGAACAAGATCAAATAGATCTTCTTCATCCTCAACGGAAAATATATCACCTCTGACGAAAAGAGCCAAAGGCAGTGAAGAAGAAGTCGACGACGAAGTGATGACTGCTCTTAACATGGCGGGAGAATTTAAAGAGACATTAGAAGCGATTCTAGCAAAGGTCTCGAAAATAGATGTTGTCAATGACACAGTTGAAAGAATTGAAACGTCGTTTATTAACCTTGAGAAAAGGTTATCATCAGTGGAGGAAACCCAGGAAAGTGTTTTAAAAGACATAGAAGACCTTAAAACATCTAAAGGCTTCATGGATGCAAGTATTAGAGAGAATCTCCTGGGAGCGGACGTCAAGTTGAAAGTTCAAAATGAAGAATTGGATAAACTTAAGACACAAATAAAGAACTATGATCAACGTATGGACGATCTTGAAACGAAGAATCTTTATTTGAAAGCATACTCTATGCGAGAGAATATACGATTTACCAATATATGCGAGGAAGAGAATGAAGACACAGAAGGTATCTTGAGAGCCTTCTTTAGAGATGAATTGGATTTATACGATTACGACTCAATTGAGATACAAAGAGTTCACAGGAGCGGTAAGATCAGAAGCTCAAAACCAAGATCGATACTAGCACGCTTCGTGAGATACAAAGATGTCGAAAGAATTCTGTCAAAAGGAAAGAATCTTAAAGGGACAGAATATCAAATGTTCAACGACCTGCCACCAGAAATTGTGGAACGAAGAAGAAAGTTGATGCCCATTCTGAAGAAGGCAAAGAACAACAAGATTAAAGCAGCTTTCAGTAAGTCCATGCCAGATAAACTGTTTGTTAGAGGTAAAGAGTGGCAAGTGGGTGAAGAACTTATAATTTAGAGTAGACAAGTAATTAGAACAAGATCTTTGATTATAGAAACAATCGTAATATTTATTTTGCTTATTTACTCATAGTAGTAATCTATATAGGCAGTGAGCTGACCACCGACAGGTTAGACCAAAACATCTTAGCCTTTTTCAGTAATCGAAGTCCTTTTGTAGGCTTTATACTTAGTTTTTGCATATTTCATGTTGTAAACTGTGTCCTTATTGTTGTTTCACATGACTTAACCATAAATTATGGAAATAGCGATATTTTTTTTCTATTAACGGATTATGGATGAGTTTGATTTCTCTATTATATCATTGAATGTCCGAGGCCTAAGGGAATACAAAAAGAATAGAAAAATTAACAATTGGCTAATCAAACATGGAAGTAGAAATGGAATTGTTTTTTTACAAGAAACCCACAGTCAAAAAGATATAGAAAATGAATGGTCCAAGAGAACAAGAGGACAACTTATCATGTCGCACGGTGAAACAAATAGTAGAGGTACAGCTATTCTTTTTGGAAGTGATTTGAATTATGTATTGAAAGAAGAAAACATTCACGATCATGGAAGGTATGTTATCATTCTTGCAGAAATTCAAGGCAACAACTTTCTATTAATCAATTCATATTTACCTAATGTTGAGAAGGATCAAATATTCATAATGAAAGAAATAATGCAAAAAGTAAGCTCGATAGACATACCAATTGACACTTACATAATATGGGGAGGGGATTTTAATTTCTGTTTTGATATTGAATTAGAAGCATATGGTGGGAATCCAGTAAAAAAAGTTAAATCAATTGAAACTATTGAAAGTATTATGCAAGAATATGATCTGTGCGATATCTGGAGACTACGCAATCCCAGAGTTAAAAGATATACATGGCGAGGTTCCGGTCAAGGGAAAAGTAGTAAATATGGTCAATTTTTACAACGTAGACTTGACTTTTTCTTAGTGTCAGACGAAATACAACCTTTTGTAGAAAAGTGTGATATTGTTGCAGCACCGTCAACAGATCACTCTGCAATCATGATTAAATTTAGATCATATAATCAAGGAAAAAAAGGTCCATCGTTTTGGAAATTTAATAACTCATTATTAGAAAACGAAGAATATATTACAGAAATCACACAAACAATTACAGAATATAAAAACGAATTAGATGTCTGCAATATTACAAATCCTCAGTTAAGATGGGAGCTCCTTAAGTATGAAATAAGGAAATTTTCTATTTATTTTTCAAAAAAATTAGCAAGAGAACGGAGATCGCGTTACACAGATATTGAAACGGAGATTATAAGAATTGAACAGCAAAATCGCTGGCAGGAAAATGCAGATTTAGTTGATAAACATGATCAACTTTTGAAAGACCTGGAGCAGCAGCATAACTATATAACAAAAGGTATTATAATAAGATCAAAAACTATATGGTATGAATTAGGAGAAAAGAACAACAAATATTTCCTAACTCTCGAAAAGCGAAATAAGGCAAAAACACACATTAAGAAACTAATTGGAAACGATGACGATGAAATCACAGACCCACGAAAAATTATGCTCGCAGTTGAGGAACACTTTAATAAATTTTTCACACCAAAATCTTATAAAACTGAAGAAGAATGTTTCGAGTTTCTAGAAAACTATCCAGTACCTAAAGTATCTGAATCAGATAAAAAAATATGTGATCAACTAGTTACTGTAAAGGAATGCTTCGAAGCATTAAGACAAATGGGAAATTCAAAAACACCAGGGAATGACGGTTTAACAAAAGAATTCTATATTTACTTTTGGTCGGCACTGAAAGATGATTTAGTTAGCTGTCTAAACACAAATTTGGCATGTGGAATGCTTACAAACACTCAAAAGCAGATTATTATTACACTTCTAGAAAAACAAGGTAAAGACAATAGATATCTGGAAAATTGGCGCCCAATAAGTCTAATAAATGTAGATATTAAAATATGCAGTAGAGTAATGAGTAACAGATTATCCAAAATTCTCCCGTATATAGTGCACCAAAATCAATCAGGTTTTGTTAGAGGTAGAACAATTGAAGAACCACTATTTATAATACAAAGTATTATGGACCAAGTGAAATTAGATGGAAAATCACTATTGCTATTTGCAGCAGATTTTGAAAAAGCGTTCGACTCCATTGAACAAAATTTCATTTTTGCAGTGTTAAAACATTTCAATTTCGGAGATATCTTTATAAAATGGATAAAACTTCTTCTTAATGATAACTTGAGCTGTATTGTGAATAATGGAACAGCAACCAATTTTTTCAAAGTAGGACGCGGAACAAAACAGGGAGATCCCATCTCTCCATACCTATTCATTTTAGTAATTGAAATCATAGCAACGATGATGAGAAAATCTGAAGAAATTAAAGGTTATCAAACAAAAACAACTCAAGTAAAATTAGAAATTTTTGCAGATGATACTACTTTCTTTTTACAAGATGAAAATTCTTTTCGACGCGTTTTGGAAAATTTGGATATGTTTTACAAATATTCATCCCTTCGAATTAATGTTAAGAAATCTGAAGTCGGCTGGTTAGGAAAGAAAGGTAAAGAAGATTTTATAAAGAAGACGGGAATAAAATATATAGATTTTGAGCAAAATGGCATTAAAATATTAGGCATATTCTTTTCATATAAAAGAAAACTATGCGATCAGAATAATATTGATCGGGTAGTGACAAATTTCAAAACTGTTCTTTCAATATGGAAATCAAGGAGCTTGACTCTTTACGGAAAAATACTAGTGTTACGCGCTCTTGCATTACCAAAATTATATTACATTTTCTCTAAGATGTCGATTGAAGAAGAAATAGTTAAGACTATAGAAAGCACAATAAAGGATTTTATTTGGAACGGACGGAAACCAAAGATAAAGAAGGACACACTTATAGGCGATTATTCAGAAGGTGGTTTAAAACTTCCAGATTTTTCAGTAACTTTAAAAGCAAATAGAATTAAATGGATTTTAAGACTAATACAATCTTTCAAAGAAAAGAAAACATATGCCTCATTATGCTCGGTTTTTGTTGAAGAATGCGGCGGAATAGAAAATATAGGTACAAATTTTAATGCACAAAGGATACCAAAAAACATTCCTGACTTCTTTAGACAAAATCTTTTAACGTGGGCGGAATATACAAGTTCCTCTAAAGTAGATACAATACAAACGGTACTTAATCAACCCATTTGGAACAACAAATACATATTAATTAACGATAAGTCAATATTTTATAGAAATTTTTCAACAAAAAACATAAACAAAATTGGAGACATGTGCAACAGAAACGGAGAATTCGAATGGATGTATGTAAAAGACAAGGGTTTGCAAGACAAAGATTTTCTAAGATGGGCTGGAATAATACATGCAATACCAAAGGATTGGAAAAAAATAATAAAACAACATCAGTCTGAAGTAGAAAAAAACCTGAACAATAATGCTGAAAATTCTTTTTTCTTAGGACACAAAATGGTAAAAATTGAAAAAGTCACAACGAGACAAATTTATGAAGATATGATCAAAACAAAATTCAAACCCCCGACATCTCAAACAAATATAGAAAAAAGAATAGTTAACGAGGATGGAATAATACTGGATTGGACAAAAATATATACACGAATATATACAACCACGATAGACTCTTATCTGAGAATGTTTCAATATAAGATACTCAATAACTTCCTTTATTTGAATTATGATCTCAATCGTTTTAAAATAATTGACCATTCCTCTTGCTCTCTTTGCCATACTAGTCCAGAAACAATAGATCATTTATTTGTGGAATGTATTGAAGCTAGAAATTATTATTTTGAAATAAGGAATTGGCTGGGAAACTATGGTATCTCATTACCAAATTCAAATAAAAAGAACATAATCTTAGGAGTGGATAAAATAACTATTAATTTCGTAATTTTGCTTTTTAAATACTTGCTTTATAAACAAAGAGAAAAGGAAAAACCTCCATCGTTACAGCAATTTAAAAATGTTTTAAGACAATATGAATTCATAGAAAGAAAAGTGGCCATCAACAAAAATAAAACTCTCATCCATAATAAAAAGTGGGAAAAAATAATTGAAGCATTAATGGAGTAGAAATATCTAAGGTTAAGTCATATTATATTTACGTTATTGTTTGTTTTTCCATTTTTTTTTTTGTGTGTGTGTGTTTTAGAGTGAATTGAGTAAAAAAATGTAAAGAGGGTTGCTCAGTGAGTCTCTCTCTATTTGTAAATAACTTAATTTTTTCATGCATTGTAACATCTAGAGAGACTCACTTAGTGAGTTTTCTCAATAATTGTAAACAATTTTTTTTGTAAGTTTTTTTCATTTGCACATTATATGTAAAAATTCTTAATTTGATTAAAACACATTATAAAAAAAAAAAAAATAAAAAAAAAAAAGTACGCAGATATATATATATATTATTTATTGCCTGGGGGGCACGGATAATTTTTTTGGGGATCAGTTCATTTTCATAAAAGCAAAAGGGGGGATCAGGCAGGAATGACAGCTTTGAAAAGGGGGATCATTTACAATTTGAAAGGCTAAACTCGGGACCTTAAGTCGCCTAAAATCGCGCAAAATTGCTTAAAATTGCTCAAAATTGTTCAAAATTACTTCAAATGGTAAAATTTCTTAAAATCGCTCAAAATTACATAGCATCGCTCAAAATTGCTTACCATCGCGCAAAATCGCTCAAAATTGCTTAAAATTGCTCAAAATTGCTTAAAATCGCTCAAAATTGAACCCCCCCTCCCCCCGCTAAATAATGACCGGTCCCTAATTAGCGAACAAAATCAATGTGAAAAGGATTCTGGTCTAAAGACGGGAGTAAAACTCATCACGCTTAAAGCTTATTTAACGCGATCAGCAAACAAAAAACTTAAGTGGGACCTGATTTTAGTTTACTTATGAATAGTTTTGTTTAGTTCTTGTAGCTAGTGCCTGCCAATTTATCATGGTGCAGCGTGTGGGTCCGTGGGTGTACCATGTAAGTATGTATGTATGTATCTTTGTGGGTGACAGATAAAGCATATTGCTTTTTTCCAATCTGGCCCTTTGGGGGACTTTTACGGACTGCTATTATGCAGCTTACAAACATGAGTGTGTTTTAGTGATTAGTGCCCCCGATGTTAGTAAGCACAGACACTGAGGATGGTCGTACCTGCGTCCTCAGTGGTTCTTTAACGTCCACAACTGGATTATAGTATAGAGTGCACGGGACCTCCGATTTAACGTCGTTATCCGAGAGGACGTGAAGATCTTACCATTTGCAGATAGAGAAACAAAGGCAGCAACTTCTCCTCAATTATTTTAAAACCCTGAGTGTTTGTCCGGTTAGGGCCCGAGCCCGTGACCTTCGCGCACTAAAGTCCGATGCTAAACGGTCGGCGGTGCATATTTATCATGCCATCGTATTTGATTCGGATAATTTCGTCAAATGTTACTAACATTTTTTAAAAGCATTTATTCAGTGAATTCTCAGCTATCGAATGAGGTATATCTTATCATAGAATACGGCCATGTTATTCGACGCAATGGTTATAAATTTTAGCGTTTCTAACGGACGGCCGTTTTCAAAAAGCTATAATTACTGTCGAATAACTTGGCCTTATTTTATCAAACAACCTTAAGATATACCTCATTTAAAATCTGAGAATGAGTTAAATTCACTTAATAAAGTTTCCTTAAAGGGTTATTACCATTCTATGTTGTGACAAAATCGTTGTCATTATCTTTCACCCATCCCCATCTTCTTGTCAGTCATCGTGTTGATTGAGAGAATGTAAACCATCAACCCTCCCCTCCCTACCTTCTATCTATGAAAATGTATATTTACCAAGTAATACTATTTCTTTAATCTTCAATCAAATACTACTAATTCAGTACAAAACTATACTAGGAGGGCTAAAAGAATAAAATTAAAAAAAAAATAAAATAAAATTAATATAAAATGTTGAAATAAACCAGCATTGTCTGTAAAACGATATGAAACTAATCTAAAGGTCATCACTTTTCCATCGCTCAAACTATTTAGTTCCTGTTTTCGTAGCAAGAGAACTACTCCGGTCTATGAGCAATGCAAATCGACTCTATTAAAACCAAAGCTAACCATGAAAACTAAACGAAATTATAATGTTTGTATCAGCACGCTAAGTCTTTTAGTATCTTTGGTGTGTTTTATAGCTGGTCTGGTTCAAGTCGAGTGCAAGTTTTACACAAATGAACAGACTCAACACGCTGAAACTGGCGAGGACACTATCGCAATAACAAAGGATAGCTCTCAGAAACACCTTTGGAAAGTTACGACGAATGCGATAATTCAAGAAGGTGAGTTGACACGAGTTATTCGCAGTTTTATTTACGGGTAAAATTGGCTTTAAAAATGTGAGAGATTAGCAAATGAACTAAGTGGAAGTGGCTTTTTCAAGATCAGAACATTTCAATAGACATTTGTGTTATTAATGTTACAATTGTTCACATTCGATAAAATCCGTTTCGCTATTTGAGTGCTTTTAAGATTTTGAAAGTTTTTAAGCCGATATATTATGGTAGGAAACGAAAGCATTTTGTACATTAAAAGAGAGGCAAAATAACTCGCAAGATCAAACATAAATACAAAAAAAGTTCTTTGTCATTCAAATTTTAGAACAATTCATTCAAATCATCAGGGTCGCTTTATTAATTTGTTAAACACATTAATAACTTTGATCGAGCAAGTCATATAGTATGTGAAACTTACATTTGTATTAGCAATGCTCTATAGATCAGGTAATCTCAAATTACGTTGCAATGCTTTGATAGTAAGCATGGCGTCTAAAAACATGTTAATTTTTTTAAATTCCGTTTGTTTTTTATTGTTAGCTTGTTCATCGACATTCATTTTACAAGCGGGATGACAAAATCATTGCATTTTGAATTTTTTTTTCGCTATTAATACAATCCCAATATTGAGTAGTAGCAGCGAATATACTCAATATAGATATGCACACGTTGAACTGAAAACTGAACAAAACAGTCTCCTTATTGCAAATAATAGCCAATGAAATAAAATGATGTGCTTATACAAGTATTGATAACATTTCAGAAATTCATACACGATATCGGCGCCAAGCACCCAAAGACACCAAACCACAACGGTCAATTGATAAATCGACCAAAGCAGGACAGCAAGGATTCAAAGGACCTAGAGGACCTAATCCTCAAACAGCACCCTCAATATTAGTCCATCCTAAGAACCTTGTGGTTAACGTGAGTGACACTGTGCGTCTACAATGCTCTGTCAAGGGTAACCCTGCACCAATGGTCACGTGGTCAAAGACCAACTCTTCCCTTTCCTCTGGTATTCACGTGATTGATAAAGTACTGACGATTCAAAGAGTGAAGGAAAATGATGGAGGCGTGTACACGTGTACAGCAAAAAATGTACTTGGTGTTGTCAAGGCAAATCTTTTGTTAACTGTACAATGTAAGTAACATGCAATATAAAAACACCACTAAAAAAATCAAGCAAACAAATGTGACTTGTGAGTGGGTTGGGAGGATTTCAAATGTGCAAGAAATTTTGGTTTTACAACATGATGTGCAGAATAGAATGTTTGCGCATGTCTTTAATGTCTCCAGCGCTTCACTAAATTTTTTCTTCTTTCCAACGCTTGCATGCAAGATCTAGCTTTTCCTTAAAATCAACCTTCCCTAGCAAAATTCAAATGATTTGACCTTTAAAAGTTTTTTTCCTGGCAGAAATATTATTGACAACTACTCTTCGTTGTTGTGGGTATACAGGTGATAAGCATTGGAACCGCGTAGCAAGCTATCTGCTCTGTAGTACAATAACTGCATTTAATTTGGAGGGGGAGAGGTCAATTAGCACACAAATTTGCAAATTGTATTATTGCGTTGGTGTAAACAACATTCGATTTGAATAATTAGTCATATTGTGAAATTCGTTGAGGATTTCAGGTAGAAAGAGACAAGTAGAAAAAAGAAAACAATGCAAATAAAAGATAGACTCACATAAGTTTTTTGACATTCTTCGACAAGTGTAAAGTATTGACAAGTAAGAAGTAAAAAGTGTAAAAGGAATTGTAATAAGCTAGAAAAAAGTAAAATAACAAATTACACGAAACTGCAAGTACGTAATATACTCTATTGACTAATGTGCAAGACGTTGTGGCTCTCAGAAATCGTAGAAAGTCGAAAACGATATTTTTAATATGTTTATCAGTATAACAGCTCGAAAAAAGAACAGAAGCTCCCATGCCTCAGCTCTTACAGCACTGCTAGGGTGGGCAGTGGATGCCATCTCTGGGTTTTTCCCTGCGCACCACTAAATTTCAGATCACTAGCATTCCAGAAATATAACTGTAATTGATTTTACTGAAAGATCGCAGTGATAGAAGATCAGTGAATGTGATAAATGAGTGACACGAATTATCCGCGTGTTTCTCGTCCTCTTTGGCAGAAAACACGGAACATTTATGTTACTCAATCAATTCAATCAATTTTTTGACCATTTTAATTAAAACGTTCGTGTATTCAATCATTCTACAGTTCCTCCAGTTTTCACCTTCACGCCAAAGTCATCCATTGTCGAAGAGAACACCAATGTTACACTAGACTGTGGTGCCTCGGGGCTCCCTCGTCCTAACATATTGTGGACCAATATGTATGGAGATCTTCACCATAACAAAAGAGCCGTCATATTATCCAATAATAGCTTGGTTATCACAGACACCAGGAAAAACGACGAGGGCACATATATCTGTATTGCTGAGAACCTGCTTGGTGGAGTAGGTACGCATGCCCAGCTTACTGTATTTCCAGCTCTTAAATTTACTTTTAAACCACCATCACAGTTGCAGTTACCGCTGGATTTCCATGTGCTGCTCGATTGTCAGGCAGCTAATGCTCTAGGTGTAATGTGGCGTAAAGACAACAAACCATTGGATCCATCTATCACTGTGTACTCCAATGGTACTCTTGTTATTCCAAAAGCCACTCTTCAAGATTCTGGTTTATATACATGCATTGCAAGAAATTTCTATCGATCAATTGAAACAACGACAAACCTCACCCTGTACCAAGAGGCCGATAAATATCCAAGGTCGTGTAGTGTGCTCAAGACAAACCAGCATTCTGCTTCGTCTGGTAATTACGTCATAGATCCAGATGGTCAATCCGGGGTGTCACAGTTTACTGTGTACTGTGATATGACTGACAAGGGAGGGGTAGGGGTTACTCTTGTAAGTCATGATAGTGAGGCAAGGACATTAGTCGATGGTTATCAGCCTCCAGGTTCTTACAGCAAAGATATTAACTACAATGGAGTATCGATGGCACAGTTGGCCAAACTGACTGATATATCAACAAACTGTGAACAGTTTGTCAAATTCGAGTGTGTATATCACGTAAAGTTTGTTGGTTATGGCTATGGTTGGTGGGTATCACGTGATGGACTACGTCAGGACTACTGGGGTGGGGCAACACCAGGCAGTGGGAAATGTGCATGTGGTATGACCAACACGTGTGTACCCATTTACCGTCAGTGCAATTGTAATCCTGACACTGATTGGTGGAGGAGTGATAGTGGTCTACTTACAGACAAATCCACTCTCCCTGCTTCTCAGCTACGGTTTGGAAGTACTGGTTCGCACGAGCAGGGTTATTATACTCTTGGTAAACTGAAATGCTATGGATAAACATCAATTTTTAAACCAGAACTGACAAAGTAATTGTACTCATAATTCGAAAAATCTTTTAGAATGGTTAGCGTTTTGGTACATAATTCGGCATTAAAACTAAATAATTGCAGTTTGATATGCAAATTGGCGTTTTATAAAACAATAGGTTCGTGTGTCGACTGTTGCACTTTGTAATACCTGTCGCAATTTGAAATAACTTTGTCACAATTTGTAATAACTTTGACGCAATTTGTAATACCTGTGGCAATTTGCAATAACTTTGTCGCAATTTTGATTAATTTTGTCGCAATTTGTGATAACTATCGCAATTTGTAATAACTGTCGCAATTAGTAACAACAAAGCTGTCGCACTTTGTAATAACTGTTGCTCTGAATACGGAACACTTCCTCAAATGACAGTCGATGTTGTCTGAAGTCGAAGCCACCTTTTTATTTATTGTCGTCTATCAAAGCACTTTTGATAACTGTATTTTTTCTTATACTTTTCAAATTGAACGTTTTAGTTTTATGTAAACTTAGAACTATTACACAAACAGTTGAGAACAATTTCTCCGTACAACAACGAAAGTTACGAAGTAAAAGAATCGGAAGCGCCGTTAGAATAGTTTTGTATTCACTGCTTCTATACTCATTTTGCTATTTTCCTTATTTAATCTATTTTCTAGTTGAGTCCATCTCACTATTACTATCTTCTACTTCAGTTGTCAATGGTGCGTGTTTAGACTCATTTCAGTTCGTGATAGCTTACTTTCTTCCTGTCGTTAACTGCAGCTTTAGTCCCTGCGTGTACTTTGCTTGTTTGTCTGATTTCCGTCAAGCAGCAAGAAATCTACTTTGCAAAGAAAAGGCTACAAACAATACTTCAACCGAGAATAGAATAGACGCTTTTCAATCGTAATGCACAAATTTTTTTCCAAAATGAGTGTCAATTTCGTTCATTACGAACCCCAATACATTTTCCGAATAAATTCTGAAAAAAATATTGAGGTACCAATTTTTAAACAAAATTCCAGAAAAAGTTTTTCTTTGAATGATTTTATATATCATTGTTTGGATTTCTAAATTTGATCAATCATTTTCGGGGGTCCCCCCTCCCCTCAGCTTCAAAATTTTCTGCACCCATCCCTGTTCTGATCTAATTAATGGCTTTAAAGTCAAAGCATATGTTGAGCAACACGCTTGTACAACTGTTGTTCCCATTTTATTACCATTTTGAAAATGATAAATCACACTGATTTGATTAAATCAAATATGGTTCTATTAGCTTTCAGAACGTACAGTTAGCATCGGGGTAGAGTTTAAAATCAATGTGATACGTGCATTTTAAAAGACCACACAAAATATTTCCAAGATTTAATTTTGAATTTAGTGTAGTTAAATTTAAGTAGAAAGCAAAACACAGCCGACAACTAAATAGATCTGTTCCGGTGCGCCTGTACGACCATAGAACACTGATTAGCCGAAAGCTAAGGAACCAATTCGAAGCTGTGCTGAGTGTGTTTTCAATAGACGAAGAATAGCCATTAAGCGTGATGACGTTTTACCCCTGTCTCCATACCATAATAGTTTTTAAAATCATTTCATACTCATATTTGTAGAGAAACAGTAGTGATAATTAGCAAACAAAATCAATGTGAAAAGGATTCTGGTCTAAAGACGGGATTAAAAGTCATCACGCTTAAAGCTTATTTGACGCGATCAGCAAACAAAAAATATAAGTGGGGCCTGATTTTAGTTTATTTATGAATATTTTTGTTTAGTTCTTGTAGCTACTGCCTGCCAATTTATCATTGTGCAGCGTGTGGGTGCTTGGGTGTACCATGCGTGCGTATTAATAATGCCTTCGTATTTGATTCGGATAATTTCGTCAAATGTTTCGAACTTTTTTTAAAAGAAATTATTCAGTGAATTCTCAGCTATCGAATGAGGTATATCTTATTATAAAATACGGCCATGTTATTTGACGCAATGGTTATAAATTTTAGTGTTTCTAACGGAGAGGCCGTTTTCAAAATGCTATAATTACTATCCAATAACTTGGCCTTATTTTATCAAACAACCTTAAGATATACCTCATTTAAATCTGAGAATGAGTTAAATTCACTAAATAAAGTTCACTTAAAGGGTTATTACCATTCTATGTTGTGACAACAACGTTGTCATTACCTTTCCTCCATTCCCATCTTCTTGGCAGTCATCGTGTTGATTGAGAGAGTGTAAACCATCAACCCTCCCCTCCCTACCTTCTATCTATGAAAATGTATATTTACCAAGTAATACTATTTCTTGAATTTTTAATCTTTAATCAAATACTACTAATTCAGTACAAAAGTATACTAGGAGGGCTAAAAAAATAAAATTTGAAAAATAAAATAAAATTAATATAAAATGTTGAAATAAACCAGCATTGTCTGTAAAACGATATGAAACTAATTTAAAGGTCATCACTATTCCATCGCTCAAGCTATTTAGTTCCTGTTTTCGTAGCAAGAGAACTACTCAAGTCTATGAGCAATGCAAAATCGACTACATTAATACCAAAGCTAACCATGAAAACTAATCGAAATTATTATGTTGGTATTAGCACGCTAAGTCTTTTAGTATCTTTGATGTGTTTAGCTGGTCTGGTTCAAGTCGAGTGCAAGTTTTACACAAATGAACAGACTCAACACGCTGAAACTGGTCAGGACACTATCGCAATAACAAAGGATAGCTCTCAGAAACACCTTTGGAAACCAACGACGAATGCGAGTTCACACGAGTTATTCGCAGTTTTATTTAGGCGAAAAATTGGCTATAAAAAGGTGAGAGATTAGCAAATGAACTAAGTGGAAGTGGCTTTTTCATCATACATACATACATACATACACTTTATTTTGTCTCGAATTTTAAGTAGCTTACAAGTATGCTAATATCTTCGAGGGAAGAACATTTCAATAGACATTTGTGTTATTAATGTTACAATTGTTCACATTCGATAAAATCCGTTTCTCTGTTTTAAGCCAATAGTATGGTAGGAAACGAAAGCATTTTGTACGTTAAAAGATAGGCAAAATAACTCACAAGATCAAATATAAATACAAAAAAAGTTCTTTGTGATTCAAATTGTAGAACAATTCATTTTACAACAATTAACTTAATCATCAGGGTCGCTTTATTGATTTTTTAAACACATTTATAAATTTGATCGAGCAAATCATATAGCATGTGAAACTTACACTTGTATCAGCAATGCTCTATAGATCAGGTAATCTCAAATTACGTTGCAGTGCTTTGATAGTGAGCATGGCGTCAAAAAACATGTTAATTTTTTTAATCCGTTTGTTTTGTTTTTTTTCTTGTTTTTTTTGTTGTTAGCTTGTTCATCGACGTTCATTTTACAAGCGGGATAACGTTTCGCTATTAATGCAATCCCAATATCGAGGAGTAGCAGCGAATATACTCAATATAGATATGCCCACGTTGAACTGAAAACTGAAAAACAGCCTCCTTATTGCAACTAATAGCCAATGAAAGAAAATTATGTGCTTATACAAGTATTGATAACATTTCAGAAATTCATACACGATATCGACGTCAAGCACCCAAAGACACCAAACCACAAGGGCCTATTGATAAATCGACCAAAGCAGGACAGCAAGGATTGAAAGGACCTAGAGGACCTAATCCTCAAACAGCACCCTCAATATTAGTCCCTCCTAAGGACCTTGTGGTTAACGTGAGTGACACTGTGCGTCTAGAATGCGATGTCAAGGGTTACCCTACACCAATGGTCACGTGGTCAAAGACCAACTCTTCCCTTCCCTCTGGTGGTCACGTGATTGATAAAGTACTGACGATTCAAAGAGTGAAGGAAAATGATGGAGGCGTGTACACGTGTACAGCAAAAAATGTACTTGGTGTTGTCAAGGCAACCTTTTTGTTAACTGTACAATGTAAGTAACATGCAATATAAAAACACCACTGAATCAGTCCAGCTAACAAATGTGATGAGGGGGAACGGGGGGGGGGGTTGACTTCAGGTGTGGCAGATTTTGTTTTTATAACTTGATGTGCATAATAAAGACTGTTTGCATATATTTTTCTTTCAAACTCTTGCACTGTTACAACTTCCTGGTTAAAACAACCAAAAAAATGGTTACCATTTTAAATGTTTAAAGCTCCACCATTTTATATTTAGTTACTAGTCTAACTAACAGGTAGCAAAATGTTGCCTAAGATCTTTGCTTAAATGAATTGAATTGTTTGTTGTTACAAACAATCAAGCGAGTAATGGTTGTATATTTTTTATAGTATTGAGGCAATAAGGACTATGTCAACAACACCAAAAACTAGTTTCAATTCCCAAATTTTATTTTCAACATATTTATTCTTTTAAAAATCATAATGTAATGGATATAAAATGTACAAGCAAGAACACGGTGACACACATGAAGTAATAGTAAATAGTGCAATTGCATGGTACATTTACTTGGCACCAATAGCCAGTAAGAGTTTCATTGACTTATTGTTTGCACTTTTGGAATTATTTTTTTAATCAAAAATATTCATCCTTATAAAATTTTAATGAAAATTATCAGTAAATAATAAAAACTTGTAATATGGTATTTGTTTTAAGAAGATGGAAAAACATTGTATATAAATGAAAAATAACATCACTTCAGTGCTCGCTCGCTGCGGCAGCAACCATTATAACCATATCTTGATTGACACTCTAAAAATAGAAACAAACAAGTCAATGAATAGACCTAGTAAATGGATAAAGAGATGAACAACTACAAGTATCTTATTTCACTTTCAAAAACTCATTAATAATTCATGAGCATATAGTCCAATCCCTGGTCCAATTTTGGTCACATGCATAAGGTTTTATACGCATAACATACTCTCAATTGTATTCAATGAATCTTTATATAAAGACTCTAGAGTCTTTATATAAAGGTTCATTGAATAGTAATGAGATTACTTTGCATGGTACCAAGCAATCATGCTGTTAAATCATGTGACCAAAATGGTCCAAGGAATTGAACCTGTTATTTAAGAAAGTTTGTCCCCCTTGAACTCTCAAGGACCAGACTCAAATGTGGGACGTATATTCAACACACATTAGAAATTCTGCGCATGATCAGAATGACCACTAGCCAATTTTATAACTGTTCTCGCTTATTTTTCAAAATTGTATTTGAAATATTTGGTACGTTTTATAAGTGTTGGAGTTTTTGAAGTCATATAAAACACTGCTGCTCGTTTTTTTATATAGCACTAAATAATTGACGTCTACAACAGGTGACACGAATAGTGGCCGTATATATACGGACGGGATGCATGACAAACTAATCGTAATCAATGCAAATCTTCAAATCCTTGCTTTTACTGATAGTTTTGTACCATTATTATGTGAAATATTACAAATATTAAAACAAACAGTCGCACTTCAAACGATCTCCAACGCAAGCTTAAGAATTTATGATATATTTTAGTTACTTTCACTCGTATTTAATCCAAGTAATTATTCATCGGGCGTCTTGCACAGTAATTGCAGAAAAATGATCAAATTTGACATATAACGACACAGAGTTTCACTCACCTTGACCACAAACAAATCCAAGCACAAGGAAGACTTTGGTGTCGAATAACAACATACGAGGCGCGCAAGGGACGTAGGTAAACGAATGTGCGGTGCATTATGGGGTAAAATCGAGATTTTTACTCCCTATACGGATTAGGGTCGTTGCCTTGCTTGCTCGCTTCAGGCTCGCTCGCTGCGGCAGCAAACACATTCAACCAAAATAAATTTTAGTTAATGATTTTTACAACCAATATTTTACATAAACCAATTTACTTACTTTGATTTAACCAACAGTAAAAGTTTGTTTAAACGAAAGATGATTTGGCAGTTTTATCAACCAAAACAGGCATGTTATTATAACCACTAAACAATAGGTTTTCTCACGCTCGTGCATTTATTGCGTGCAATAAAAAGAGCGCGCAAGCATACTCTTGACTTCCCCGCCAAGGGGCCTAAGCACGAGTGTAGAGGAGACGCTTTTAAGCGTTTTCAACTTCCAACTGGAATGCAAAGAATATGGGGAATTCCGACTTGCAGCACTCGAAAACAAGCATGTTTTTACGTGATAGGTAATTTACGTCAGGCGTTGTGATGCAATAAGTTGTCATACCAACTCAACAGGTTTTGCATGTTCATCTTTTCAAATCAAGCTTTAACGTGATTTTACTACTAATGATTATTTATGATTTTATAGCATGTAAATTGAATCGTGTTCGTGGCTTGCTATCTTTAAAAAAAATATCAATCAACATGGTCAAAACCACTAAACAATTTCGTTTTACTTTATTGAATATCGGCATAATCTGCCCAAGTCAGACCCACTTTAGTCGTCAAAACCTGCAGTACGTTCATTGCTTCAGATATTGTTGAAAAGTATATACCAGATCCAGCTAGGTCGGTTCATTAGCACGGTTCAATATCACAATGGAGAGATGCCGTTTGAAGTACAGATTCAAATCTACTTGCTTCACATCAAAATCTTGAGAGAGAAAATTATCTTTCCACACTTTGATTGCTAACAATCCAAATGAAATGGATCACATTTTTTCCTCACATCAACCCCCTTGCATATCCTAACCCGAGGTTACCACTAGTTTGAAAGGATTTTGTGTTTGTATTAACCAGACAGCTTTTACCGTGTGCAGCATCTGTTTCTCAAAATCACCATTGCTCCGGAAATTCAAATGGTTGACCCATTTAATGTTATATTCTGACAGAAATGTTATTGACAAGATGCTCTTCTGTGTTATTGGTGCGACATGAATTTTAACCGCGTAGTCGGCTATCTCCGACTCACACAAATGCATTTAATTGGGGCGGAGAGAAGTCAAGAACCAGTGGGCACACAGAAACAATTTTGGAAATTCTGATTTCATTGTTAATGTAAACAAAATAAATTCAAGTAAAAAACATTAGCCGTGTATCGCTAATTACAAATGAGGTCGGAAAAAAAACTCTCCATGCTTCACCTATTACAGCGCTGCTAATGTGAGCATGGTTCTCATCTCTGGGTTTCCCATGTTCGCCAATAAACGTCAGATCATAAGCATGCTACAAGTATAACGTAATATATTTTAATCAATAATAGCAATGCTATATAGAATATAAGTGAATGTGATCAATCAGTGACATGAATTACCCGCAGGTCTCGTCATCACTGAGAAAGACGCATCTTTTATTCAACTCAATACATTCAATCATTTCTTCCATCACTGTGATTAAAACATTCGTGTATTCCATCATTCTACAGTTCCTCCAGTTTTCACCTTTACGCCAAAGTCATCCATTGTCGAAGAGAACACCAATGTTACACTAGACTGTGGTGCCTCGGGGCTCCCTCGTCCTAACATATTATGGACCAATATGTATGGAGATCTTCACCAAAACAAAAGAGCCGTCATATTATCCAATAATAGCTTGGTTATCACAGACACCAGGAAAAAAGACGAGGGTACATATATCTGTATTGCCGAGAACCTGCTTGGTGGAGTAGGTACGCATGCCCAGATTACTGTATTTCCAGCTCTTAAATTTACTTTTAACCCACCATCACAGTTGCAGTTACCGCTGGATTTCCATGTGCTGCTCGATTGTCAGGCAGCTAATGCTCTAGGTGTAATGTGGCGTAAAGACAACAAACCATTGGATCCATCTATCACTGTGTACTCCAATGGTACTCTTGTTATTCCAAAAGCCACTCTTCAAGATTCTGGTTTATATACATGCATTGCTAGAAATTTCTATCGATCAATTGAAACAACGACAAACCTCACCATATATCAAAAGCCCGACCAATACCCAAGGTCGTGTAGTGTGCTCAAGACCTACCAGCCTTCCACTTCGTCTGGTAATTACGTCATAGATCCAGATGGTCAATCAGGGGTGTCACAGTTTACTGTGTACTGCGATATGACTGACAAGGGAGGGGTGGGGGTTACTGTAGTGAGCCATGATAGTGAGGTAAGGACATTAGTCGATGGATATGAGCCTGCAGGGTCTTACATAAAAGATATTAATTACAATGGAGTATCGATGGCACAGTTGGCCAAACTGACTGAAATATCAACAAACTGTGAACAGTTTATCAAGTTCGAATGTTTGAATGATGTAGCATTACTTGATTTTGGCGGTCATGGTTGGTGGGTATCACGTGATGGACTACGTCAGGATTACTGGGGCGGGGCAGCACCAGGCAGTGGGAAATGTGCATGTGGTATGACCAACACGTGTAAGTACACGTCCCAGCCGTGTAATTGTTGTAGTTGTTCCATGTACAGTGGTTGGCTTAGTGATAGTGGTCTATTAACAGACAAATCAACCCTCCCAGTGTCCCAGCTAAGGTTTGGTGATACTGGTCGTCACAACGAGCAAGGCTATCATACTCTTGGTAAACTGAAATGTTATGGATAAGCCATATGCGCTAACCCAGAACTAAACAAAGATTCATATTTCGAGAAAACACATTTTATATTGGAATGCTAGAAAAGGTTTATATCAGAAACGCGGTTAAAACAACAGGCTCGCACGCCCCCAAAACAACAAAATTAATTGACAGAAACGAGTAAATTTGGTTTAAAAAATAAAATAAAACAAATTTACTTGATTTAAGTCTCCATCTATTTAGCTGTTTAGCTATATGGGTAAAAAGATCAGAAAACTGAATACAAATAAATTCAATTGTTAGGTATTTGGGATACAACACGTGCGCTCTGATTGGCGGAGACGCGTGCTCTATTAATCAACAGAACCATAAGCAAATTCATCTATGGCTTTGGCAAAGTTTCCTCGTTAAAAGTTGAGGAAAATATACTTGTTTCGATGGAAAAATTGTCAATAATTGCCTAAGTTTCTCAAGACTAAAGCTAAAGTCATAAGCAAGGGAGTTTTAAAACAGATGAAAGGGGATTTCAACGTTTAACTTCGTCAAAAAGCCGAGAAGTTCAAACGAAATATCAAGGCAAACGATCACATGTGCTTCCAGGTTCGTTCAAATCGATTGTAATGATTTTCAACCTTATCAAATCTGCAAGTAGAAAACTCAATGGTGATCTTTGATCGCAGCTATTTTTACAAGCAGCCAGGACAGAATTGAGATGATTTGCACCTGCCTTCCTGCTAAAATCAATTGAAGTACAGCGCTGAATTGCACATGACTGTTTAAGCTTTTATGTGAATTCAAACTCATCCGTCGATTGATCATAGACGTGAAAACTACCTTTTCAAATTTATTTGCCTTTCTATACTTGTCTGGTTTAAAGAATAAAGGAATTGACATTTCTAAGAATGTAAAGAATTAAAATTTAAAGGAAGTTTCGCTTCAAAAACTTGTTGTTCTGTTTTCCAGTAGATTGTTTGTGACGACTTTGTAGTTGAATTGCTTTGTTATTTCAAAAACTAGTAAGTTTTACTGCTTCCTGATTAAACAAAGAACTTATAAATCTTATGGAGCACACTTCTCGACCAATGAAAACGTGCGTAGTATCTCAAGTATATAATAAAACTCGATAGAGCACGCTGCCTTGTTTTCTATTCCTTCAACATAATATTAAGGATCCCAAGTGGCTAGTAGGCAAAACATTTGGCTTTTTTTACAAAGCATGGCCGAGAAATTATATATTGACCAAATCAAAAATCCAGACATATACAATTTCAGTGGCCAGTTTTTTTTCCTATACACATCCAAGGAAAATAAAAAAAATTTAAAACGTACGTTAAATGTATCTTAATAGCTTTTTTAATAGCTCACAATTTTAGTTTTTGAGGAATAAACCGGTACAAACGTTGACCATTTACTCATTTGTTGTTGTGTCTCAGTATCAATTATTCCTCTAAAGCTAAAATTGTGAACTATTATAAGATACATTTGACGTTTTGACGTCATCTGATTCCGCAACATTGTGGGCATCATAAAAATATATATAAATCGATAAAAAATATTTTTCAGGAAGATATAAGTATATTTTGGACCCCTCTAGAACATGAGCAGTTTATCAAAAAAAGTTAATTTCATAGTGGAGCTTTAAATACGCTCTAATTTTCGGTAAGTTTTTTAGTTGGTCCAAAATCAACTCAATGGTTGTACCACTTTTTCTTAGTAATGGTGCTCCGCGCAGAATTCCACTATAGCTTAGACATCATTTCACTGTTTTTGGTGTGTATATTAAACAATTGAAATACATACATGGGTTCGAGTACCCTCGAGACCATATGATATTTTTCTCTTAATCGTTCTTTCATTACAACACTCAGAACGCATTCAAAAATTACTACTTTACTACGTTCATTCTATGCATACATATTTACGGTGTTCAACTTATCTATATCTAGAAAACGAATATTGCTCCGCGACGCTCACGGTTGCCGTACACCTCAGAATTCAGCTGCGTTTTCAGCGTGGCTGTTCTTGTGGTGTCTTGGTTAACAAATCGGACTCTCGTGGAAACTGATTGAACACCAAAGCATACGCGCTTCAAACACATTTACTTGTTTCATTAAACTAAATAACAAATTTCAAATAACATTTTAAACGACTTTATTAACGTAGCCTCAACAAAATCATTGATTTGAACTAGATATCACCAAAAATTAGAATTTGCAAAGTGTAACGGCACCTAAAAAATAAAAATCCTTCCCTTGATATGTTTGGTCTATCTACTTGAACTCTAAAATGTTTACTTGCATTAACAAATTTGCTTATCTATTATCAATTAATCAATTTCTGGCCAGTGTAAGCTAGGCCCGCACAGAATGTTATAAGTTAGTTTTCTAGGACGTCGACCAGCCACCATCAATCACCAGGTTGACACCATTGATCATGGATGCTTTATCACTTAGGAGGTATAGTATTCCATCGACAATGTCCTTGGTTTCTGACGATAAAATTAAAAGGGAAAAAAGTGAACAGATGAAACTAAGTGCCGTGTCGTGCCGTGCCGTGCCGTGCCGTGCCGTGCCGTGCCGTGCCGTGCCGTGCCGTGCCGTGCCGTGCCGTGCCGTGCCGTGCTGTGCTGTGATTTTTTTGTTATGTTTTACCTGCAAATCGTCCAAGTGGAATTTTGCTAATCAATTGTTTAACAATTGCCTCCATATTCTGCCCTTCCAATAATGTCTTTGGACCTCTTGTGTCACCAACGACACATGGGTTAACACTGTTTGCTCGAATCTAGTAAAAGTGAAAGATATTAAACTTAATGAAACTTCAAAACGTTGCGTCTCTTTATCACCACATTTCGTCACATAATAGTCAGTGAGACGTCTGTAGCTGGTTTAATTAGTTTTGAGTATACCAACCGATAGATATCGTAAACATATAGTTACATAAGATTAATTGACATTGCTTCTCATTTAATTGTTAGACAGTACTAAAACATTAACTCTGTTGATGCAGTCGTTTGTTTTTTAGTAAATGTTTCACTGTTCTTTAATATGGTCTATTATTATATGACCGTGAATCTTGGAGTCTGGACACTAGCAAATGGAGCAATCTGATTGGTTATACGCGCTTCCCGACCGGTTAATATCCCCCTGTATTAAGACCGCGGATCGATCGACTGAGGAGCTGGCCTTTTCACAAATGAACAGCTGATTGTTTTTGACATTTTCAAAACATTTTCATGGGAGCATAGGTCGTTGGTGAGAATAAACACCACAGAAAATCCCATTCGATGTGTTTTTTATCGTTATTATTATTTTTTTACCGCAGTTTTTGTAGTTTTTTTCTACTTGTTTTTTGCTTTTTTTGAAAAAATCATTTTGTTCTAGTTTTTTAATTAAAAAAGGCCATATAATAAATGCCTTGGTCGGTCTGTACAGCTTGGTCGGTCTGTACAGCAGAATCTTGACCTCGGTCGGGTACAGACCTCACTGCGTTCGGTCTGTACTTTTCGATCTCGGTCAAGATTCTCCTGTACAGCCATCCCGCTCGGTTACCTAAATACAATGAAACGTTAATATGCAAATACTTCAGGCGCTTGTACTGTTGTTGGACAAGAGTACAACAAGTACAATCATATATCTGCAGGCATGAAGGCATTAAATTGGCTATTTGTTACTCAAACGTTATACATAAACGGGCTGGTAAAATTCAAATGCTTCCGTGATTTAGTTTATACATACAGAACAAGCTACGTATAATCACAAGTTAATACTTAATAAGATCTTTTATTATTTTTAATCTTAACTCCAAATTTTGATGTGTATGCAAGGTGTTTAGAAAATATACTATACATAAGTTAGGCTTCTTCTCGGATACGGACGATAAACTGGAGGTCCCGTCTCGCCACACTTTTACATTATCCAGTAACGGGGGGACGTAAGAGAACGACTGAGGACGCAGGAAACGACCATCCTTGGTGATAGGCCTGTACTTATACATACTAACTACTAATTAACCTTATGCTTGTAAACCGGATTATACATTCTATCAATATTAAAGATTGCAAAGCGCATTGAAACATTAGTGAAATGCGCAATATAACCACTGCATTACATTACTTTACATATGTGCCATTTTCATTTCGAAATTAAACTATGTAAACTCTCAACAAATATCATTACATGTCACTTACCTTATGTGGTCCTAGCTCTAGTGCCATAACTTTAGTCAACATGTCCAACGCTGCTTTAGTACAACCTGAGGATATTGTGAAAACATATCAAATAAGAACTGACTCTTTTCCTGTATTCTATAAGCATGTCAACCACAGAAATCTGTGTTTGTTGAAACTGACTTCATCACAACTGTCCTTAACAATTTCAACTTGCAATTCCAATCTTAATACCTAATTCATTTATACATACTATATAATTAGCCTGATTGCTTAAATCGTTCCTAGTTCGCACTCTGTCAATATATTATTTTCTTGCAAGTAAGGCTCATCAACTGTTTCTACTTGGTGGGCTTTTAGCAAAACTTGAATTTATGAGCGGCAGAACCTACAGTTGAACAGCTACCAGAATAGAAAAGGAACAGCATTTGTCCAAAACTAAAATCTGGACAAATCAGGTTCTAGAGAGGCACTCAAACTTGGAACTGTCTCATCACCTTTTTCCAATGTTTGGAAGTCCATTCAGAAGACAACTTTGAAAAATAAAGTGAAGGACTATAACTGCAAATAGGTATTTTGCATTAGGACGTCATTTTACTACCACTACAAGCATTCCTTGCGAATTACTTTTCATATTCAAATTTTTAGTAGTGGAGATTTATAAAATATTGCACTAATTGCGATGCAAAAGAAAGTTGATTCGACAAAACATTCTGGTAGTGGCAGTATTTTACGTCATCATGCCAATCGCCTATCATTACCAATAGCCAATGTGCGCGAACGCCATTTTGGATTTATAGTGCGCTGGGAATCACGGGAAACTGAGTCCTTGGTCTACACTTGGCAGTCGCCATGATTTGTGCTTCGCTAGAATAGCTGTAACATTTACATGAATAAAGTATGACAAATCCAACAAAATTGTTGAGTGTCTATTACCTGTTGCTTTTTTGAGTGAACAGATTCAAGGCAGTTATATTTCATGACTAAAAAAGATGGTTAAGCAACAAAATTATATACAAAGTAAGACGATCAATCACGGATTGTAGCGAAGCACAAATCATGGCAACTGCCAAGTGTAGACCAAGGACACAGTTTCCCGTGATTCCCTGTGCGCTATAAATCCAAAATGGCGTCCGCGCACATCGCCTTTTCAAAGTCTTTAATTTACAGACTTGAAATCATATACTATCACATCAAACTGATTTGGAGTTCTATTGTTCTTATTCTGTGCTACTTACAATAGACTCCCATATCTTGCCAAACCACGGTAGAACACATACTGGAAACATTAACAATAGCACCACCATAGCCACCAGCGATCATCTTACGAGCAACTGCCTGCAATAGATGGAATAAAAATATATATGAGAGCACTAGGCATTCAGTACTCAGTCCTTATGTTATTGCAACAGAAAAGTTTGGTGTCCTTCTCATGAGTCCCTAACTTAATACATTACTTCCATCATTCTTTGCGCGCACAATATCCACAAAGGGTAAGAAGGGACTGGCTATATCTCTGGGAATTTCATCGCTGTGACGACAGTTCAATAAGTGATTTACATTATGGCGTCATATACTACCAATACCAGAATGCTTTGCATACTTTCATTTTTCAATTTCCCTCTTTTAAATCACGGACCAACGAGAAATGTTTGAAAACATGACTGAACAATTTCCATTCACTGAACATTGTCCACCCACTGAACATTGTCCACACACTGAACATTGTCCATCCACTCAACATTGTCCACACACTGAACATTGTCCACCCACTGAACATTGTCTACCCACTGAACATTGTCCACCCACTGAACATTGTCCACCCACTGAACATTGTCCACCCACTGAACATTGTGTCTATCCACTGAACATTGTCTACCCACTGAACATTGTCCACCCACTGAACATTGTGTCTATCCACTGAACATTGTCCACCCACTGAACATTGTCTACCCACTGAACATTGTCCACCCACTGAACATTGCCCACCCACTGAACATTGTCCACCCACTGAACATTGTCTACCCACTGAACATTGTCCACCCACTGAACATTGTCCACCCACTGAACATTGTGTCTATCCACTGAACATTGTCTACCCACTGAACATTGTCCACCCACTGAACATTGTGTCTATCTAGTTCATACCTGGGCTAGAACGAGAGGAGCTTTAAAATTGAGATTCATCATGCTGCAACAACAATAAAACGATATCAGCGATATCATTGCATGCTAACTGATGAATTCAATATATTGACTTTCTTACTTATCACAATCATCTATTTTTGCGTCTACAAAGCTCCCCCCTTTGGCAAAACCAGCATTGTTGACAAGAAGATGAATGTCGCCTTGTTGTTCAATAGCTTTTACAACTTCATCGATGTTATTCAAGTCAAGACACAAAGGCTTGACAGATGGTACCTAGTAGATATATTTTAATATTAGAAGGTTATTCAAGTCAATAGTAATACATAAAGTCTTGGTTGGTTGGATGATTAGTTGGTTGATTAGTTGATTGATTGATTGGTTGGTTGGTAGGTTAGATGATTAGGTGTTTGGTTTCTTGGTAGGTTAGATGATTGGTTGGTTGGTTGGTTGGTTGGTTGGTTGGTTGGTTGGTTGGTTGGTTGGTTGGTTGGTTGGTTGGTTGGTTGGTTGGTTGGTTGGTTGGTTGGTTGGTTGGTTGGTTGGTTGGTTGGTTGGTTGGTTGGTTGGTTGGTTGGTTGGTTGGTTGGTTGGTTGGTTGGTTGGTTGGTTGGTTGGTTGGTTGGTTGGTTGGTTGGTTGGTTGGTTGGTTGGTTGGTTGGTTGGTTGGTTGGTTGGTTGGTTGGTTGGTTGGTTGGTTGGTTGGTTGGTTGGTTGGTTGGTTGGTTGGTTGGTTGGTTGGTTGGTTGGTTGGTTGGTTGGTTGGTTGGTTGGTTGGTTGGTTGGTTGGTTGGTTGGTTGGTTGGTTGGTTGGTTGGTTGGTTGGTTGGTTGGTTGGTTGGTTGGTTGGTTGGTTGGTTGGTTGGTTGGTTGGTTGGTTGGTTGGTTGGTTGGTTGGTTGGTTGGTTGGTTGGTTGGTTGGTTGGTTGGTTGGTTGGTTGGTTGGTTGGTTGGTTGGTTGGTTGGTTGGTTGGTTGGTTGAATGGTTGGTTGGTTGGTTGGTTGGTTGGTTGGTTGGTTGGTTGGTTGGTTGGTTGGTTGGTTGGTTGGTTGGTTGGTTGGTTGGTTGGTTGGTTGGTTGGTTGGTTGGTTGGTTGGTTGGTTGGTTGGTTGGTTGGTTGGTTGGTTGGTTGGTTGGTTGGTTGGTTGGTTGGTTGGTTGGTTGGTTGGTTGGTTGGTTGGTTGGTTGGTTGGTTGGTTGGTTGGTTGGTTGGTTGGTTGGTTGGTTGGTTGGTTGGTTGGTTGGTTGGTTGGTTGGTTGGTTGGTTGGTTGGTTGGTTGGTTGGTTGGTTGGTTGGTTGGTTGGTTGGTTGGTTGGTTGGTTGGTTGGTTGGTTGGTTGGTTGGTTGGTTGGTTGGTTGGTTGGTTGGTTGGTTGGTTGGTTGGTTGGTTGGTTGGTTGGTTGGTTGGTTGGTTGGTTGGTTGGTTGGTTGGTTGGTTGGTTGGTTGGTTGGTTGGTTGGTTGGTTGGTTGGTTGGTTGGTTGGTTGGTTGGTTGGTTGGTTGGTTGGTTGGTTGGTTGGTTGGTTGGTTGGTTGGTTGGTTGGTTGGTTGGTTGGTTGGTTGGTTGGTTGGTTGGTTGGTTGGTTGGTTGGTTGGTTGGTTGGTTGGTTGGTTGGTTGGTTGGTTGGTTGGTTGGTTGGTTGGTTGGTTGGTTGGTTGGTTGGTTGGTTGGTTGGTTGGTTGGTTGGTTGGTTGGTTGGTTGGTTGGTTGGTCAACCTACCTCTTTAACCAGTGTGTCTAGATCAGCTTGTGTTCTAGTCAGAGCAATGACCTCAGCTCCACATTGCACAAGTCTCTTAACAGTAGCACGACCAACACCTAGGAATAATGCACAAATGATAATAATTGGAATATAGAATAACTTTATCATGAGGCAAGAGGTTACTTGAGATAGGATGGCACATGCGCCAACAAGAGGTTGATTTAAAGATAAGGTAGTTCGGGACCCTTGCTACTGCGCATCATTCACGCGCATGTGAAAACAAATAAAAAAATATCGTGCACGGCAACCCTCGATTATTTTTCAGTTTTTATGTTTGGCATAAAACTGAAAATTTTGAAATAAAAAATATATGGTCGTCGAGAGCAAAACACTGTAATTTTGACTTTCATGCAATTTGTGGAAATTGTTCAGTAATATGATTTGAATTGAAACTGAATTGAAACGAAGTCACAAGACTGAAACGCAACTTTGTTTAGCCGGTTAGGTTGATACACGTCACACACTTATCTGCATGAATTCGACACAATTTTATGCAAATTCTATTGTTTAGTTAGACATTTTTGTCACGAATCCTGAGCAAAAGTTGCTTTTCCACGGGTCAGTTTAGAACTGCCCTAAGCACTGAAGAGCGGACTTGACTACTTTTCCAAGTACTGAACTACGGACTTGAGATACTAAAGAACGGATTTTCCGGGGTTTCAAATTCGAATTAGTGACGCGACTTATAACTTATGATTGGATGAATAACTCATGAATAATTTCAGTTTGAAATCTAGAATTAGTTAAAATACAAAGTTAAAACCAACTGTATTTGTTATTGTAAACGACGTGTTTGATAGCACGCACTCTCGGCCATCTAATGTATGTCAGACGTTTCTTTTTCTTTCCTTTTTTTTTTCTTTTTTTTTTCTTTGTTTTTTGTGTCAGCGTATTGATACATAAAATGTGCAGCCAGCAATGGCTCCTACATTAGAGGGCGGACTCAGGATTTTTTTCCAGGGGGGGAGAGACGTCATATATAAAATGTAAGTGGTCTAAACAATTTAAGGTACTGATCATAAATTTGCTGAAGTGTAGCTAAATATCATCTTTATGGTGTACTGACGGTATGGACACGTTCTGTTTATCAATAAATGATGACTAAAAACAAATAGCTGTCGAACGGTCGTCCTTAAAAGGTCTGTTGAAAAAGGCACGGAAAAGGAGAAATACACTTGTAATTAAGGTCATGTAAGATTTCATAATTAGGAAAACAAGAAGGGAGATTTGGTTTGTTGGACTTGTTAGCAAACATATCTCTCGAGGCAAATCTAGGAGTCTCCTAAAGTCTATGCTCATATCTTTACTTTGTCTTCATTTTAGGTGGATAATTATCTTGCCATGCTTTCTTCACTGTGATCGAGTCTCGGCTCACTTTAGGCAAGATTGACCGTCGTCCACTCCTCCCCGAAAAAATAAAATAAGCAAGACAAACAAAAGCAGTAATCGTACATACTTGCTTCTTACCAAAATAAACTTAATCAAGTACAGGAAAAAGATATTTCGTGGCTCATAATACATTCTCTATTGATATGAAATTTGCAGTGAAGTTTTTTTGCTTTTATATTACCTGTTTATAAATATCTTCGTGCAAGAGAAAATAAGCTTGTTTGATTTATTTGACATGCAGCGTTTCAGATTGAAAAATGATCGAGTCCATTATCCAACTTAAACATAAATTTATACACCGTTTGTTTGCGATGTCGTGTCACTGGACGAAAAAACGGATTTGCTTGGATATCAAATATGTAGCAAATTCGATGCAAATTTCGAACACTATATTTGCACTGAATTTGCTTGCTTGAACAAACTTGATACAAGGTAGATAATTTGTCAAAGGGGCAAATATCTGCAAAATTATGAAAAATCAAACATTTGCTCAGGTTTTGTTACGTATTTGATTATAGCTCAAATTTGATATTTTGGATACTATTTGACCCTTATTTGACTACCATTGCAAACATGCTAGGTATTTGCTATAAAATTGATCATCAAACAAATCTAGTGCAAACGTCCAAATTTGAACTAATGAGCAAATCTCTTGCAAACTTTGAGCAATGCACACCTTTGCACCACATTTGATTAATACCGAGTTTAGCATGGATTTGAAGCAACATTAGTGTTCTGAATTTACTTATTTCTCGATCGTTCTCGATTATATGGAAACCAAGCTTAAAAGCCGAAAAAACATAATATCGGGCGGTACATACCGGCTTAGGAAACATGTGGTAGTGCTACACGGGAAAATATATGTCAAGGATCTCTAAAAACTTATTTAGAACTGACAAAATAACAACTTCTTATACTCGTGTTCGTAATGATCATGCAGATTCTGCCGAAGGAAGCCTGGTTTCCATATAATCGCAAGCGATCGAAAAAAGTTCGATTTTTGGGAAACCAAAGTTTCGATTTTAAACGATTTTGATTGCGATCGAATCATATTGATCGAAATAGGTTCGAAAAATGTTGATTTCCCTATAATGGATTTTTTTTTCGGTCGCTTGCGACCGTTCTCGATTATTTGTAAAACCTGGCTTTATAGAAAACGATCGAGAAAAAAAAATCGGCTAAATGAAAAGTAAGGTTTTGCGATCTACGAACCGTTTCAAACCATTTCGATCGTCTGCGATTATATGGAAACACTTTTTTTCGATCGCACTATAGGGATGTTGCGACCGTTCTCGATTTTATGATGTATGTTTCATGGGGTGGTGACAACCACCAGGGACGGATCAAAGGAGGGGTGGGGGGGGGGGGGCAGGGGTGCCTCCTTTTTTGATTTATTTTTATAGATAGTTCTCTTAGTTTTTGATTGATAATCAGCAATTTTTTTATTAGTGGCCTCTTTTCAAAATTTCTGGATCATTTTTTATTAGTGACGGCCCCCTTTCAAAGTTCCTGAATTCGCCCCTGACCACTCTAATTAGATAGTACTGTTTCATGTTTTTTTCTGTCTGCATTCTAGTTGACAGGGTTAAAGAATCGCTTTAAGAAAATGAGAAAACAAGTGGTAGGCCCTCACTAGGCCTGCCTCTGAACAGTTTCTTTTAATAATCACTACAAACAAGACAAGAACACTTTCATATTTACAGTTGTATGTAAGGATCCTAGAATTAACATTGGACTGAATCCAAATCTGATGTTATTCTTTCAATACTAGGCCTTTTATGAGACGTTCCGTGAATACAGTGAACAGCTATTTTACGTAATGCTTCAAAGATCTTATTATAATGACAAACAAGTGAAATGACGAGACCGAATGCATATATGTCACTCGCTGGAGAAGGAGGTTCGACTCCGCTCACTACTTCTGGAGCAATATGTTTATGTTTTTGCCGGTATATTTCCTGTTCTACGGTGGTAAGCTTGTATCTTTTAACATCTCTGATTTTTTTCATTTTTCCAAAGTCAACAACGACAGGAAAATAGGCTCCATTGATATCATTAAAAACAATGTTGTCACCTTTTAGGTCACAATGCAAATACTGATTTTTGTGTATATGCGAAATTGCTTGAGAGCACTGATAAAGTGCTACAGCCCACTGTTTTTGATTGTTCAGAAGATTATCTTTTGCGGCATCAGCAATGGTTACTGTTTTACCATTGACGCCATAGAACTCCATCACTAGTGCAAATGGTTTTCCAGTTGTTACTATTCCAAATACATAAGGTAACCCTACAATTGAAAAATATATATATGATGTATAGTTTATGAATAAGATCAATCCACCAACTACTTGTGACTAAGCGAGTACTTTTATTGTACGCTTTGCCTATAAAACCACCATATATCACAATTGTTTTTTTTTTTTTATATTGTTATTTCCAGTAGTTTATGGTTTATTATCAAAAATAATATTATAACTACTATTAAATTCATTAAATATTCATTGTTATTCATTGCTATTTATTATAATGATCATCATTATAGAGTGAACGCATTTAAACTATGTAACAAATAATATTAATTACTACTAAATGTTGATTCGGTAATAACAAACAAAAAATAGGATCACCTATTCTGTCCTATTTATGTTTCACGGATTATTAATTATTAATTATTACTATCATTATCATCACCATCATCATTTTTGCTATTATTAATATTATGGTAATTATTATCATTACCATTATGTTGCTATGTTTTCATACCTGGATGGTCCAAGCTGTTAATCATCATGGCTTCTCTTTCAATTGTACTTTTTGCAGCAGTTCCTTTGAAATATTTCACACACACAATCTTTCCTCTATATATTTTCTTTTCGCATCTTTCAAACCTCCCCTCCCCAATAGTGGCACTTTCGTGCAAATCCTCTATGTTTGCCATTTCTATTTCTCGTAAATTTCTAGAAGATATAGGGAAAAATATATCATGTAAATTAAAGTAGCTAGACAAAAGTTCGATTCAGTTATTATAGAAGCTGTAAAATTGTTGAATTTGGAGTGAAATTATTATGATAATGATTTTTATTGAATTTAGCTTTCTATAAAAAATAGCGTCCTACTTAACATATTTAAAGTAGACAATATACGTACCCATTATCTTTGATTGATCGCCACGATTTCCAGAAATATATAGCTCTTTTTCTTTGCTCCTTAGCGTATTTTCTTTGATTGTCTAATCTCGTCTTGATTTGGGATGTTCCATGCTCAATTTTCTTGGCAATATACATTGCGCTTATGGCTTTTCTTTCCTTTTTCGACAACAATTTCAGTTGTTTCTTTTTCTGTTCTTTTCTTTTCAGTCGTCTGGCTCGGATTTCCTCGCTTGTATTTGGACGTGAGAGACGTCTGTGCTTAGCATTTAATCTCTGTGGCAGTGGACTTTCACCCTGCTCTAGTCGCATTTTACTCGAGGCAAGTGCGCCACTCGCCGTGCAAAATACCGGTCTGAAATGAGTCATTTCAACTAGTTTTGCGACTAGAATTTTCCAACAAATGATTGAAACTTTGCACCGTCGATGCTCAGCGAAAAAGTTTAGAAAATTGTAGTCTGGAATGTCAACTTAGGCATAAACGATGTGAACCACGTTAATTATTCTGCTTGAATGGCCTGAGGTCACATTTACTTTCGTCTATTAATAATCAGCGGTCAGTAAACATCAGGTAGTACTCCGGAAGTTCACTAAACAGTGATGTTTGTAGTTTTTGTTGAAATCTTCTTAGTATACGACCATTCAATTTATTATCTTTTTCTTTGTTATTTCTTTGATATCTTTTTATTTGTGTCAGACATTAGAAATGAACCAACTCGTATTTCTTTCTTGTAATATTTCCACATGGATAAAACGGAAATTACAAAACCCACAGAAGAACTTGAATAGATATAAACTACGTACACACCTAAATGTTAATGGATATGTGGCTTATGTTTGACATGCTACTACAAACATGCATTAAACGGATGTAAATCCTATAAATTCCCGCCACAAATTCCCGCCAGTAATAGAAACACGTGTTTTCTTGATAATCAGCATGTGTAGCCTGTGCTATTGCTGACATGCAAGCGATCGATAGAGGGAAAAAATGAATGTACAACTAAAATAAAATCAGTTTTTTTCCTCGAATAATAATAATCTTTGATTGATTATACATTATGAAAACTTTAAAATCCACATATAAAATATATAGAGGATATTACATGGGCGCGCGGAGATATGAATTTTCGTATCTCCAAGCGCCCATGTAATATTCTGTTCATTATAAAAACTCCAGTGAAATAGAAATATTCAATTTTAAAACAATATTTTTTTATTGGCGTTTGGTAACGTGTTATTTTCACACGTGAAAATAACATGTTATTTTCACGTGTGAAAATATCAATTTTTCGCGAGAGATCACCTGATATTTCACTGGAGTTTATATGATAAAAACTTTTTATTAATGAATGTACGACCTGTACAAATACATATAGATGAATACTTGTGATACTGGATGATAGTATGCTATTTTAATATACAATAGACAATCTACAATCATCAGATTAATCGAAAAGACAAAACCTCTCACTATCTATAGACTGATTACACAAATTGGCATCTTCTTCCTCCAAATCTCTGATTGAAGCACCTGTTTTAGAAGCAAAGTTTTTTTTAAAGAAAAGATTATATACGCTAGTTTTAATGAAAAGTAATAACATATGAAAACTACAACCTCAGTACTATTGAAAAACATGCAATGCTGAAGGCAATGCTTATAAAAATAATGATAGCAATGCATAATATATTATCGAATAATTATTGTCGTTGGTGTGTGAACACGGTGTGTTTTAATCATCGGGCTCCCTATATCATTATTGACCCCATACGGAATATTTACATATTTTCACAATTTCTGTTAGTTTTGGAAGGTTTAAGATTTAATAAAAAAAAGTACTTAAACAAGTTAAGTTTAACAAAGATGGGTTGAACGTTTACCGTGCACTGATACGACAGGTCTTTAGTTGAGGCAATAGATTACAGTTCCACCAAGAGGTCAAGTGACCTCATCTACCCTAAATCGTTAAACTTTGTAAATATGAGTTCAACAAATGAAAAGAGTACGCTAGAATTAGTACCTCATTGTTTGATATGAATCCCCCTTTTAAATTGAAACAATAATCATTATGATGATGACTGCATGGTCATAATCACGATAATGATTATGTTACTATGAATAAGGACAATTCAGTTTTGATGCATAGGCAAACAAAATGAATAACATTTTCAGCTTGCTTAGAATTGTTTTGCATGGGCAAAACTGAAAACGCTATGAGTTTTTTTTACTTTGACGAGCATAACCGATGGCTTGCCTCCAGTGTCCACCTCCTACCCCTTCCCCCGGGCAATAAAGTAAACAAAGCATAGTTCAACTTAGCTTTATATTGATCATATATGCCACATAAGTATTAGATAAAATTCTATTTACGGTTATTCAGTGATACCTTGCTCTTGTTGAGTTCCTTGATTTTCCATTGGCATTTCTGAATATGGTTCTTTTGAAGCATCGTCGCTTAATGTGAAATGTTTGTCATGCTCGGTTGCACGTGGAAAACTCTCTTCATCGGACGATTCATTATTGACTTCCCATTGTCCTTTATTGTGTTTATAGTATAACTGAACATGCTGGCGATAGGTTCTCGCTGATACAAATTCACCACAATGGTCGCAGAATTTTCTTTTGGAACTGGTACTTTTTTGGGACATATTGAACAGTGTACAATCACAAGGATATGTCAGATTTTGTGTCGGGAACTTAATCTACCAACATGTTTTAGTAGCATTTTAATTGTTAGACCACATATCCATTAACACTTAGGTGTGTGTGTACATAGTTATATATTTAATTTCTTTTGTGGGTTTTGTAATTTCCTTTTTATGTGTAAACATAATAAGAATGGTATGTCAAGCCATTTCAAGTAGCAAAACTGAAATTATTCGTGTCTGAGGTGATTAAAAAACAACAATAATATGGGTTGGAACAATCATATATATATATATAAATGTATATATATATAAACTCAACAGTGAGAATACTTGTAATTGTAGTTTAGTGAACTTTGATCATACTCGATTAGGGATGGTGGTCAGATAGCCAATAGAAAGTTATCCTGCAAATTACGTTTCAACACCGTTCATTTTAACCAATGAGAAATCAGTTCCAAGTCATGGTTTGAGAATTGAATTTTTGGCGGCCTCACTTCACGTTGCTTTTGAACCAAGCGTGATCTTAGATTATTACTACTCTTCTTATCCTAAATTGAGACATACGCTATCTTAAAGTGAATATGGCACGAGGTCGTCCTGATCAACCAAGTGAAAGAAGACAGAGAGAGGCTGCCGAGGCAAGACAGAATTCTTCAATAACTATACCACTACCACCGCCGAACTCAACATCGACGCCTGAACGTCCTGATCAGTCATCAACTTTGAGTAGTATAAATGACTCTGTAACAGAAACTGGGCAAATTTCCTCTGCTTCAAACCTTGAAGCTCAACTTAAACAATTCTATGAACGTCTTTCAAGACGCTTTTATGAAGCGGTTGGAGGAAAAAGTTGAAAGTAGAGCGCGAGCACCTTCAAAAAGGTTATCCAAGGATTTAACGGTAAGTGAGTCATGTAATTAAATGATTGCTAAAATGGTAATACATTTTCATTGATAGAAGCAGTCCATAACATTTTACTTTCATACCAAGACAATTTTCAATAGAGTATTCAGAATTGTTTCAGTGATCGTAAATTTTGGCGCCAAAACTGATTATAACGGCAGGAATCCCATACATAGTATAGACCATGGATGGCGTTAGTTCATTTTTTTAATGGAATGTATATGAAATATTAGTCGTTCAAGCTACAAGCAATTCACATAGCTTTACATTATTATACATGATACTGTATGTTTGTATTTCAGGGTACTATAAGATTAGCATACAGCCTCTTAAAGGACGAAAATGGTCAAGATTTGAAATGGAATCTTCAAAACCGGTATGTTTCTTAGTTCATAAACGATCTAAAATATTTTCTCATGCTAAAATTAAATTGAAGGGAAACATGTAGGCAACTAAGATATATATAAGACTATATTTCAGGTGGGGGAGGGGGAGGGGAGAAGGAGTGCCTTTTTATTTAAGTTGGAAGCGTGGCAGCACTACCTAAGACTCTAACCCTATCCCAAATCTAATATCTTCATTTTTTGGCTCTATTGCAACTATGTTATACTATGATAGTTGGTTTGCATGATTATTCGTTATGTTTACCCTACTATGTTAAGAGCTACAACATACACCCTCTAGGTGGAGGAATGATAAATGTCAGTCAGTCATATTATTTTTTCTGGATCGACTCCAGGTATTCCGAGGATGAAAATAAAAACGTAAATGAAACCCTTATCGCCAACATAAGAAGTACCGATGCGAAAACCCCACTGGTCGAAATTGCTGGTAAGTTACCTAACAAATTGAATATATATAATTAAACATTTAAGGAACATTTTCACGTTTCAACGAGAATATACTTTTAGTCAAAATAAGAGTTACGCGGGTACTTAATCTTGCAACACTAAATATAACGGACAATTTCCCACTGTATACGTATGACTGTGTACGACTCACCTAATCAATGGCAACAGAGACAAGCCTATACTAGAAAGAACGAACAATAGCTGATGTTAACATTATGGGCGACATAATTTTCATTATTTCATTTTTATTTTATTTTATTTTTTTATTTTTTTTATTTATTTTTTTTTTCTTCTTCTTCTTTTTTTTCTTTCTGATGCAGAAATGCATTGATTGCAAACCTTTTATTTTATAAATGCGCCCACGAATTAAATATACAAATAATTATATTATTCCTTATCTTTTTATTACCATAATCATAACTTTATTTCCTACTTCCTACCGCGACGCACGTAGCGGAGGATTGTTAGTGAAAACACGCTACTTGTGCTTTAGATTGTAGAAGTCTATAGAGAGGATGTCAGTAAATATAGAGAATGATTTGACAGTTGACAAAAAATGGAATCCCTCAAAATCGGTCCAAACGAACCTTTTGGTGAGCTATTTTCAAAAACAAAAAACAAAAAAACAAAAACAAAAACAAAAATGGTTGATTTTTATTTTGCAAGAAATCAAGAAAAATTGGTTTTCCCCTTCATGAGCGTCTTGCGGCCGTGAAAATTAAGTCAAAACAGTGCATTTTTGGTCGTCGCTCACAACTAAACGAAAGTTGCAACAGCCATGAAAAACAAATATGTTGTTAAGCATTGTTTAAACTGTCCTAGGGTCCTATGGCCTATTTTTCTATTTATTGAAAGGTATTGAAATTTTGGTATCGGTAAAATCATCAAAATGTATCAAATCGCGAAGCCGTATCATTCCGAGGCCATGAAGACGCTCATGAAGGAGAAAACCAATTTTTCTTGATTTCTTGCAAAATAAAAATCAACCAAATTTTTTAATGGTGTTTTTGAAAATAGCTCACCAAAAGGTTCATTTGGACAGATTTTGAGGGATTCCATTTTTTGTCAACTGTCAAACCATTCTTGATATTTACTGACATCCTCTCTATAGAGTTAGACGAAACGCGTCGGAAAGTTTGCAATCAATTTCTGCATCAGTAGTGCTGCTCACTAAAAATAAAAAATAAAATAAAAAAAGATAAACAAAGTATAAAAAAATAGTTATTAAAAAAATGAAAAATGAAAAAAAAATGAAAAAAAAAAGACCGTTATTGTGTATTTATGTGGGGAGGATGATAGGGCATCTTCCTTGCTGCACTTTAATTTTAATTTGCTTCTATAAGCAATGACCATGTCTCATACTGATATAAACCTTGCTTATTTTCAGCTGCTATGAAAGTCCATTTTCGTACTAAAAAACGGCAACAAAAACTCATGGACAGCAATAAAAAAACCACAGTTTTGAAAGATCAGAGAAGACGATCCAGGTTAAATTCGGTATGTATATATATAAGAAACGTATATTATGATAATTGTTATTGTAAACACTTGTATATATGCGGATTTCCCATCCAACTATCAATGCTGTTAAAAACAGTCAAATAAAACTCTACCGAGAAACAAAACTTTATAGTAGAAACAAAACTCTGTCGTAGAAATAAAACTCTATTTCTATGGTATCTTCAATTTTTACGATAGAGTTTTGTTTTTACACTTGCGTTTTTTGTAGTATCGATTGATACAAAACAGATATCATAACCTTTTTTTCGATGACAAGAGAAGTGAAAGTCTAAATATAATTATCAGTTATAATTAATTATGATTAATTAAATGTATGGTTGTTCACAAACACACTCTTATTTTACAGAAACGTTCTAGCAGAGCTTCCGCTCTTAGCAGGACTTCCAAGTACACAGAAGAGGAGAAGAGAAAGTACATGAAGTATTTAAAAGCTACAGATTATGTCTCTTCAGAGGAGTCCGTGACAGATGTAGAAACGTGTTCGGATGACTCTGACTCTGATGCGGCAGAGGCTCCTCCAAAGAAAAAGGTCTTGGCAGTAAAGACCTTAGCTTGGAGGAGTCAGGAACTCACAAACTTGTTTAAATATTTGGACAAAAAAGCCAAACGAAAGGGAAGCTCTAGAAGCCTTTCGATGGCGATCGAAAGAAGAATTGGTCCACTTTCCACAAGGCCTAGGCCAGTGGATGATGAGGACGACGAGTAGTCATATAAATATATATATATATATATATACATATAAAAGAACTGCCTAGTTTTCGGGCGTCTAATCTTGTATCGCTTTTCTTGTAATAAAGAACAATTACATAAAATGTTATACTGACTTTGTGGACAAGCGTGTTTTCTAAATATTTGCATCAGTATCTAAAAATTAATAATAAGCTCCATTTTTGGTGAATTTCATGGTCAAACGTACGCAAATTCCACAATTGAATACTTTTGTTTTCATGTGTCAAATCTCTAAATTTAATGTTAATGCTGAGTTTTGTTGCATGGTGAAACTTGCACAAATTTAAAATTTGACTAACATTGCCGCTATGTCAAAACCTTAAGATTAAAATGTGTCGATACTGCGTTTTGTTGCATGTTCAAACTTGGGCAAATTTCAAATTTGACTAACATTGCCGCTATGTCAAAACCTTAAGATTAAAATGTCGATACTACGTTTTGTCGCATGGTCAAACTTGCGCAAATTTCAAATTTGACTAACATTGCCGCTACGTCAAAACCTTAAAATCAAAATGTTGATACTGCTTTTTGTTGCATGGTCAAACTTGCGCAAATTTCAAATTTGACTAACATTGCCGCTACTTCAAAAACTTAAGATTAAAATGTCGATACTGCGTTTTGTTGCATGGTCAAACTTGCGCAAATTTCAAATTTGACTAACATTGCCGCTACGTCAAAACCTTAAAATCAAAATGTCGATACTGCGTTTTGTTGCATGGTCAAACTTGCGCAAATTTCAAATTTGACTAACATTGCCGCTACGTCAAAACCTTAAGATTAAAATGTCGATACTGCGTTTTGTTGCATGGTCAAACTTGCGTAAATTTCAAATTTGACTGACTTTGCAACTATGTCAAAATATTAGTAATTTCAATGTTAATTCTCGGTTTTGGTACATGATCAAATTTGCACAAATTTCAATTTTTACTAACTTTGTCCCTATGCCAAATCGTGGACAATATATTGTTTGCTCTTTTTTGCTGCATGGTCAAATTTGCGCAAATCGGTGCAAATTTGAAATTTGATTGCAATTGTCACAATGTCAAACTTGAGCAAATCTACAAATTTGCCTTTATTTTCTAGGGTTAGTAAATTTGTAGCATCTTTAACAAATTGCCTTACATAAACATCCTACACAAATGAAATGTAAATACGTCCATTTGGTTCTCATTTTAACCATAGAGTAAATCCTTAGCAAATGTGGCATTTACCATGTTTGCTGCCTTAGTCAAATACCAAGCAAATTTGACATTTGCTCGGCACCAAAATTGAGCAAATGTGAACAAATATTGCATTTACTACACATTTGCTACAACTTTGATACCCAAGCAAATCCGTTTTTTCGTCCAGTGTGTGGTTTGAATAGTGCAACCGAGCTAGCTATAGCAGCCATGTCTAGATCCAATCAGAACTAGCTACAATACAGAGACATTGGGGTATTTTTACAAGTTGTAATTAATTTCTAACTCTTTTTTTATGCCACTCACACTCACAAAACCTGATTGCGTGAGTTTGCACTGCACGTTAGATGACCTACTATGACGCTGCACTTTTTTGTTCCTCAATGTAGTGATATTTATACTAGTCTTTTCAAAGCAACAACTCACAAAACATTGCATCTTTAAATGAGATTTAATCCATAATAGTTTGCATGCTTAGCTTTCTGTTTTGATCATTATCTGATTGCGTGAGTTTGCACTGCACGTTAGATGACCTACTATGACGCTGCACTTTTTTGTTGCTCAATGTAGTGATATCTATACTAGTCTTTTCAAAGCAACAACGAGCCACCATCAATTTGAAAAATATATATATTTAAATGCTATTTGCTTACCTTTTCCTGCTCCAGTGACAAGAGCTCGTTTGCCTTTGAAATCAATCTCCATTATAGCAGTGGTTTTGTTTTAATCAAGACGAGACTTGGCACATGGATGTTGAAGGTTAAAGACAAACACTCAATTCAAGTAATTAAGATGTATACACGCAACGTTCCACTTGGCTTAAAATTAAATATAAACTGGACTGCTGGACTGCTGGACTGCTGGACTGCTGGACTGCTGGACTGCTGGACTGCTGGACTGCTGGACTCCTGGACTAATAGACTCCTAGACCCCTGGACTCTTGCACTCTAATATTAATTATAAGGTGAACATAATCTTCAAGTTCAATAGTAATGCCTTACAGACAATAAGTAATAAAGTAATAAGTAGCTTCTAGGTATTCTTATAACTGATCTATTAAGTCATAAATGGCGATTCTAAACTAGAAATCGCAGTTTTCTTCCCTCCTCCAAAATTATTTATTTTATTTTTATTTTTATCTATTATTTATTTTATTATATATGGCTATTATAACTAGCTTTATATGCAAAACCTACTCTACAAATATCGCTAAAAAATGCTTATGAATTTTAAGTACTTAAATTTGATCATCACAAGCTATGTATTAGAAATGTCTACGGGCTAACTTCAGGAAAAGCTTGGGAAAAAACCTCGTCCCGTCATTTCAGGTGTGATTCTTTAAATCGATTAATATTGAAGATTTGTAGATACTCTTGAAGATTAGCATATCCACATATTATACAGAAGTACGCCACAGATTGTTTAATTAACATGACAAGAAGCAGAAATGGGTCAAACATTGTTTCATGTCGTACACATTAATTATGATAGTTCGGAATGGTTTCCACGTTTGCTCGACGAAAAGTTAAGCAACAAAAGTGGTACGATATCACAATCAGTGAAAACGTTTGCTTGGTAAAACATTGGAGAGGAAGCCGTTTTCTTGGGATTAACATTATCAACATCATTTTTTCTTGTGATCATACGTTGTTTTGTACAAAGAAAGATCCTCTTTTTCGGTAAACAATATATTGGATCGTTCACTTTCAAGACTTCAATTAATAAAAAGACCACATTTCATTAATATATTGAGTATTTATTGATTAAGAAACAGCTGAACCACCATCAATAAGCAGGTTAACACCATTGACCATTGCTGCTTTATCACTCAGTAGGTATATTATCACATTGGTGACGTCATCAAATTCTGGTGAAGAAGCAAATTTTAAGGAAATTGTTGTAATCATTGTTAACAATATTGCATAATATTTTGATCAGTTTGACTCAACAAATCAAAAACACTTTTCCATGTTTGATACTCTGACTGAAACACACGGGACTTTAACACAATAAAAGTGTAAAAAAACACAAAGCACAGAGAAAATGAGCTAAGAGAACCTTTTCCACATATTGAGCTTTGCACACATCATAAGCCCCATTACATCTATTTATTGCCGCCGAGTTATTTTAAGGATGCAACGTGATTGGTCAGACTGAAGAAGGCCAGGTCGTATAGCTTCTTCCTTCGTGTTCTTTTGGATTCAAAATGTTGGAAAGCGAGGGGGCCGAGTCGGTTGTTTTTGTGGACGAAGAAGATTTAGTCCTTGAAAGCTGTGGGAAATTTAGAGGAAGGAAAGGAAGAAAATTGTTTTGGTTTGCTCATTGCGAGCTAGACGAATGTGACGACGAAACAAGAACTCGCGATTTGGTAGAAGAACTATCCTCTGGCGATCTAGACGTTCAAAGCGATACCAGTGACTATTTGGCCGCGCGGGATTGGTAACAGATTTAAAATAGTCTGGTTTCTAAAAATAGCACTATTGTGGTCCCTGATGGGGTCAGGGTATAGTTTCTCTTAGATCATTTTCTCTTGCATGTAGTAACGGTGAAATGCTGTGCGTTGGGTTGCGGTGCGGTTCAGTGCGGTGCGGTTCAGTGCGGTGATGTACGGTGTGCTGTGGTGCGGTTCAGTGCGGTACGGTACGGTGTGGTGCTGTACGGTTCAGTGCGGTGTGGTTCAGGGAGGTGCGGTACGGTGCGGTGCGGTTCAGTGCGGTGCGGTTCAGTGCGATGCGGTTCAGTGCGATGCGGTTCAGTGCGGTGCGGTACGGTGCGGTTCAGTGCGGTGCGGTACGGTTCAGTGCGGTGCGGTGCGGTGCTGTACGGTGAGGTGCGGTGTTGTACCTGCAATTCTTCCCAGTGGAACTCTGCCCAGTAACTGTTCAAATACCTCCTTGTTCAATTCGCCAAACGTACTTGCCATTACGGTCTTGTTAACGATACATGGTTTGACGCCGTTCACTCGAATCTGGTTTAAAAACAAAACTAGTGTTTCTCTTCAGAATGTAAAATACAATGTGGTTGTAAGGTAATTCCAGGCTAATTTTAACCCTAATCGTCAAAAAGTCAACGTGCGAAAAATATCGTTTACCTATGGAAACCCAAAGTCACCTAAAATTACATTCCAAAATCACGAAAAAAATTATAGCAGAAATGGCACAGTTCCTTTTGATTTTTTATTTCAAAAATATTTATTTCACAATGCATTCAATGATACTCCCAAGAAAGGAATACTGTGAATACGAATTCCCTTATAATATTCTGATCAAAGGGATATTATATTTTCCGAAATTTATCGTGTGAAAGCGAAACGACTCTAATCGGCGTTACGGCGGAGCATCTCCCTATTGAAATGTCCGAAACGTCTTATCCAGAGATCATATTATATGAAACAAACACCTCCAACTTAAGAGCACAAAGCACGTCAGCTACTTTTGAAAAATACTTACTTGCTGTGATTATCGAGAAAGAAATCATTGAGAGAAGTGCTAGAGAAGCACGACTTGCACTTCTCTCGTGTTCTGCCTATCCCCACGTATTTTATTTCTCGATAAAGCACACGCGCGCGTCTTTTATTCCTTCAACAATTTGTCATAAAACGTATATTAAGTTTGCTTATTAATCGACCTTTTGGAAAGATCATATGATATTTTTACCTTGTGTGGTCCCAGTTCTAGTGCCATTACTTTAGTCAACATGTCCAGTGCTGATTTACTGCAACCTGCATGCAAAATAAGCACTTTTTAGGATGTAATTAATGACATTTTTTTAATACTATTTAGGATGCGTAATTGTCAATCAAAAGGTTTAGTAAAGTTACAATATTGGACATAAATGTTGAGACTTTGTAACCTTTGACATTTATTGCTATGATGGTCCTTCTTCCGCCCCCCCCCCCCCCCCCCCCCCATCTGTACAAAAAAAGGTTGTGCTCTTTGAAGATGTTTCTCTCTCACAAAGTACAACATTGGTCGAGGAAGGGTCAAATATTGGTATAATATGGAGAGTATAGTGATGAAACTGTGCATCGTGACATTCCACGGATCCCGGGAGTGGGGCTCTGGGGATAAACGATCTGGGGAAGCTTGTCGGAATTTTTCAAAAAAAACCCTAAAAGATACCGGACGTTTTTCAAAAGGGCGTGGCTTCACAAATTTTTCATCTCCAAAATCACGTTTCAGTGCTTTTTAACCATAAAAGATACCAAAAAGTGAAGATTTGTCAAATCGAATTAAACCTAAAAGAGACCAAATCGCTAACTATTACCCCTAAAAGATATGAGGGACATCCCCGCAGTATCTGATACAGTGCATGTAATAATTAAGAACATATAGAGCGATGTGAGTGTAATTTACACTCTCGAAGTAGGTGAACAAGCTAGGAGTTATCAGTTTGTTTTTTGTCAAAGGAGCTTGAAGTAACTTTCTCATGAATCACTTCATATTTACCTGTTTGTAAATTTCTCTTCAAAAAAAATGATAGAGCTAGTGTCGGCCAAAATATCATTTCATATCATTTTACAATGTCATAAATCATGTTATCTGTTGTTTCAACCAATTACAATTTCCACGTGTTGCGTTGCCATTGTCAGCTTGATGTTATTTGAAAATTCTGACTTCTTTTGCATGTTTTTTTGTTTATATTTCACTTACAATACGAGACAATGTCCTTGACAACCAAAGAAGTAACCATGCTTGATACATTAACAATAGCGCCACTATAGCCACCAGCGATCATTTTACGAGCAACTGCCTGCGGTACAAAAAGAAACAATTAAATCTTCTGTAACTGTGCAGTATCTATTTGTTTTGTGCACATCCTGCCTGGCCAGTCAGTCATCCGTATTTTCTTCCCTCGTTTTCCTCAATGCAGCTCAAGAGGCTTAGAGTAGAGATTCTGCAGTGTACTAGACATGATTATATTCTCACTATTTGGTGATATGTCGACACAGTTTTAGCGTTTATAAACGTACGTAGTCAATATTTGTATATTTTTTACCTGTGCAACAAAGAGAGGAGCTTTAACATTGATATTCATCGTCCTGTATTAAGAAACAGAGTACATGCAGTTAATGTTGCCTAAAACCAATCGTGTCATCATTTATAATTTTGAACGAATCAAATAAATATGTCTCACTTGTCAAAATTATCTGGTTTAACGTTGATGAAGCCCGCTAAGTCAAGAAAAGCAGCATTGTTGACAAGAAGATGGATGTCACCTAGTTCTTCGATGGCTTTCACTGCTTCTTGAGTGTTTTCCAAGTCAATGCATAAAGGCTTGATTGATGGTACCTGGTGAATACATATAATTGTCAAGTCAGTAGATTACCCAGTATCCCGTTTTCCATTCCGATTATCACACGAATAAAAAAGAGACAATCATGTTTCATTATGATTAAATTCGTACAGACGTCAGTGTATGAGTACGAATCATGATTGGGCGAGATTAGATTTGTTGGAAAGCACTTCGGTCAATGGCGATGAGTGTTTGAGTTTGCAGAAAATTACGAAAAATTGTAGTAACAATTTTGTTTATTTACTGATTTGTTTCTTTGTATTGTTTTCTGTTTTCGTTTCTTTTTTGTTTGTTTTTGTTTTGTTTTGTTTTTTTTGTTTTGTTTTTGTTTTTTTTTTGTTTTGTTTTTTTGTGTGTGTTTGTTTGTTTTTGTTTGTTCGTTTGGTTTTCAACCTACCTCCTTTACCAGTGTATCTAGATCAGCTTGTGTTCTAGTCAGAGCGATGACTTCAGCTCCACATTGTACCAGGGCCTTAGCTGTTGCTCGGCCAATACCTTGAAGAACGATACACAAAACCATGCGCCTTTAGTTTTTGTATATCACTTTATCAAAAGGACGGCGGAGCTGGGGTGTTTCCCTAGTTTTCTGAGATTGATTGATAATATTTTTGATCTTTTGATTTTTTTTTTTTAATAAATGATAAAGGTGGGGAGAATGGATAAGAAACTGAAAAACCGCTCCCCCGTCCCTGGATCAAAAAGGGGAAGTTTTATTTAGTCGAAAGTTTATGTTCAATGCTATGGATGAACAGTCTATTGACCATTGAATTTGTTATTACATCTCGCCCAGCTGGAAGCCTGCTGACTGTTCATATTTATAGGTAACTAATCGACCCGTCAGTCATGCGTATTTTCTCAACTCGTTTTCCTCATTGCAGCTCAAGAGCCTTAGAGTAGAGATTGTCCAGAATGGTCATTCGTTACCATTGTTACACATTATGCTTTAATACTTTTTATAAAATTCATGAATTTTTCATGAACCCAAAACAATAGAAAATCAAGGCATCTGTGTATCTCATGCAGAAATCGTCCTGATTTGCATAATATTTAACTTGAAATATCTCGTTCAAATTAAATCTAATTTCAAAAATATCAATGTAAACAATTCATAAGAATTATACAATATGAGAGTCCGATCTGTATGGAATATAAAATGTCTCGACTGCGGCTCCACACTGTATATCTATACAGATCGGTAGCTCATATCGTATATATTACTCGTCGTTCAAGCCTAAAACCCACCGATTCAATAAACAAATTTGCTTTCGTCAATAATTTTCTTTTTATGTTAAGCACTATATTATGTAAACGTTCTAATGTCCACTACAAGTTGTACAAATAAATGAATGCTGAACTCGCGGTCACTTCAATAAAACCAAATATACGTTCAGATCTAAGATAAGATTCTGATATTGAACTGGGCCAATCGGCAACCATCTATAAAATGAGAAAATAACCGGCTCATGCTTACCTTTTCCGGCCCCAGTCACTAGGGCTCGCTTGCCTTTAAAGTTGATCTCCATTTTAGCAGTACTTCTGTTATAATAGAGACGTGGCTTTATTGTTTGTACACGGTGAAGCTGATTCAGAACTGAACAGCGGGGAGTCTACTTCATTAATGGTCGGTCGAATTTTCGCGTGGGCTTCCTATGGCATCTCCAGTATGACAACATTATTTAAATAGATTTTTCACGCTTTTCGTGCTGCAGCGTCACACTATACAAAATACACTTGTACTAAAAATGTGAATAAAATATCGCCGTTGCTAATTGCTGCCATATTAAAAATGTATCAAACATTTGCAGGATAAGGCCAACAAATAAGATTGTATACCGCAATAAAATAAGTAAAGAAAAAAAATGAAGAACTAAATTTTCTTACATAACTTGATGACATGAGATAATTTCGTTTTTAGGTGTATTATAATAAATTTTTTCAAGTATTAATCGTTCACATGCCATAAATAGAAAGCTAATTCAATACCAATGCAGCTAGTGGATTATATCTTTGTGCAGTTGAGTCAATATTAATCCTTAACTTACAATAGTCGCAAAAGAATAAGTATATATGCAAATTTCTTTAGATCCCGAACAGTATTTCTCCTGTTTCGTGTTGTGTCCAGTGAGCGCGCGTGGACTTGCAGTAAGACTTTCTCCCAAAAAGCTTTAGAGTGGTTGCAGTCCCGTGCGAAACCTACCAGCTAAGTTTTCAAAGAATTCATAGATTTTATATAGTAAACTGTGTCGGATTCAATCGGATCAATTTGCCCAGAATGTCGTCAGCATTGTCAAAGAATCAAAGCGCTTTGCGTGCATCCATTTAGCAATTTTTGTGCCTACTAGCTAGAAGCTGTAGGCACTATGTCGTCGGTCTTTATGCAAATTGTAAGTAACTTGACGTCACAATAGGGGAAACACGATACCATATTATGGCGAAGTTTAGCCCATGGCGATAATATTTACTTAAAGTCTTAAAATCGAATCATGGCAAAAGCAAAAGTAGAAAGAAGCTAAACAAATTTTCAACAATGGTTTGGATTCTTTGGACGTCAAATTCTAAGGTACATTTGCGATGTAAGATTTCTACATTTCATTGTAAAACCAAAACGCATAGTTGTCTTATTCCAATCATGGTCTTTATTCTTCGACAATTCATTTGTAAAGAAATGTATGCAATAAAATGTGACTTCTTTCGAATAAATAAAATAAAATAAAATAAAATAAATCAAAATAAAATAAAATAAATCAGAATAAAATAAAATAAAAACTCTTGTATATGTTTGACGTAGACGTTAGAGAGATTCTTTTTTTTCTAGCGATTTTCCGAGGTCGTACTTTTACTTGCATATATTTTTGACTTAATATCTCCTCCATATGGCTTCTAAAGTGAACGTTTGCAAACTAAAGAGAAGAGTTTTCTTTCTGAGCGATTTAACCTAGGCCTAGCCGCGAACTCGTAAGAATTTCAGACACAACATTTGCCGACAAAAAGGCTAAATTAGCATTAAATCAACAAACATCACACGTATTCAAAAAAGCAAAAGAACAACGATTGATTTGAATTTTTTTAATTGATAAAAAGTCTTCAAAATTATCGATTTTGAGAAGCTAGAAAACCTACAATATTCTACTCGAATTTCGAACAAGTTTCATAAGGGCCACAGGAAACCCAATCAAAGCGGCATAGGAAGACCAATTAATCTCAAAATCTGCATCCGCCACGGCAAACTTCATTTTACTAGTCAGCAATAGTGCTACAATCTATAAAATGCTAAGAGTTATAGAAGAATAAATATTCTAACAAATGATCCGCTACTAGCTTACATGGGAGTAACTACATGCTCTCTTTGAGCGACTTCAAATTCTTGTTCAAGAATTTTCCCACTCTGCAGCTATTCACAAAATTCCAGTAGGCACATGCGCTTTATAAGCGCCTTTAATTATATTTTTGGGTGGTATCTTTTTACCCGGAGGGCTTTACGTGGGACACATTTTAATTAATATCTCAATCAGCGACTAAAATAGAGTTAGTAGTTAGTTAGTTATTAGAATACAAACAGTAAATCGGTAAAACACTACGTACTAAATAGTACAAAGGGTTCTAATTGAAAAAAGGAAAGCAATAGAAGAATTTGCATAAAATTGAACTATTTAGTAATAAACTAAAGTTTCATGGATTAATTGTTGGTACTCTATTGACAGATGAATATTTACCAAACGATAAGTGCACAATAATCAAGTAAAGTTTGATGTCTGAATTATGACCGTTTTATTGAAAATAGTGCCATAAAATGTTTGTATTGAGCTTTTCAGTTTTCAAATCCCTTACTGATTAAGAGATGTGTTATCTTGGGAAAATGGACAAGCAGTCTTTCTCAAACTCAAATTATTATTTTAACTAAGAAACGCTGGAACCACCATCAATAAGCAGGTTAACACCATTGACCATGGCTGCTTTATCACTCAGTAGGTATAATATCGTATTGGTGACGTCTTCCAGTTCTGTCGAAGAGAAAAGATTGGAAAAAAATGAAGAGAATCATTCATTCATTCATTTATTTCTTTATCTGAACAGTTGTAAATATAACGATAAGTTATACACCGTAGAGTGATTCGAGAAAACTGACGTTTCGGACGTTAGTCCTTCGTCGGAGTAATACGAGAAAAAAGGAAAAAAGAATGGGTATATAAGTGGTAAAAAATACAAAGGTGACCAATGAGAGAAGGGAAAACGATAAAACAAAACATGACAAAAGGTTATAATAAACAATAAGTGAGAAATAAGAAAGTGAAGCATGACTAATGGAAAGACAAGCGTTCGTTAATCCCGTGAGGGTTAACAGTGCCAAGTGATTGAATTAAGCGCAAAAAAGAATTAAGCGCAGAAAAAGGAATAGAATCGAGAGTGTGTTTGGGATCAGAGGATGAATAAAGAAAATAGGAGTGAGAGTCAGTAGGTTTGGAAAAACAGTAGTATTGAGATAGTTAGATTTCTTTATCTGTTTGTTTGTCTGTCTGTCCGTAATGCCCCATTTAGCCGAAATAAAATATTAGCACAACATTTTTGCTGCGAGCGAAGCGAGCAGTGACACTAATCTTGACATGGAGATTCATGTGGTAGCTAGAATATATGTCGAACAGCAACTCGATTTTTAATGTCGTCTAATCAGCAGTTTTCCGCTCATGATCTCTCATGTCTGGCGTCACACAACACGTATACTGCACGTGATATCAGGGATAAAGTTCGCGTCGTACACGTGATAAACTGTTCAATTCTTGTAAATCTATAACATCATGATAATGAGGATTATTCTACAATAATCATTGTTCTCATCAAAACCCATTGTTCTTACTCAGTATTATCCCAACGAATGCATAGGTCACACTTCAACAAACAGCAAACTGCATTATCAAAAATAATGCTTCTAGCTAAAAGCATTATTTAACCTCATATTGCGTACTTTTTGTTGTCTTACTTTAACGTCTTTAAAACTATCATTTCTATCTCTGACGGGTTTGTGAGGATATCTTGATAATGTTCTGAGTTAAACGTAATATTGAACGGTAATGACCAGAATAACCTCTCTGACTTCCTAGTTTAGTATAAACTCTCATTATTGGTAGAGCACGAACTAAACAATATATCCAAACATCATCAAGTTTCAACTTTTATTTTTTTAATACTACGGCAATCTGACTTTTTCATAACCATACCAACTACTCGCAGAACTCCTCTTTTAATAAAAATCGCTAGTTACAGAATAAACCTGGACTGTTTCAGTTTCAGACATCGGTGCGATATTGCTTATGTTTGGTTATTTTTATATGTTCAGTAATACTTGATATGTTCTTTTATGTGATGTTATGTATTTTTATCTGATGTGATGCGTGATGTGACGTGATATGGCGTGACGTGACGCGACCTGGCGTGATAAAACGGTTAATAAATGTTAATAATGTGTTCGGCGTAATGTGCAGTGACCAGATGGAATGTGATATATTGAGATAAAATTTTGTTATGCAGTGCTGTACTACAACCTACCTGCAAATCGTCTTAGTGGTATACTGTCTTTTAACTGCTTAACAAATTCCTTATTTCCTTCGCAGAACGCATCTCCCATCCTTGTTTTATTAACAACGCACGGATTTACACCGTTCACACGAATCTAGTATAAAGAAAATATTTTCTAAACTAAGCAACGGGAGAGCTACCAGGGTTCGAATCTTAGCGCATGTTTTCATTTCATCTTCTTCTTTTCCATTTAAGTTCCTTTTTGAATTATTTTTATTTGATACCTGTTGATACTTTATTTTATTTCGTAGCGTCGTTTTGCATGTGAAAAATGTTTAAAATAGTTAGAAATTAGTATACATGTACATGAACAGAGGGTGGTGGTGACAGGAGTGACTAGTCACCCCCTTTTTGACCAAGACAATCTGCTTTTTTGATAGAATTTGTTTTCACTGATAGTTTATGCATTCAACTTTTACGATTTCAGTCATCCCCCCCCCCCCCCGGGTCATCCCCCTTCCAAAATTCCTGGATCCGCCGCTGATGAACGAGTTTCAGTGCAAATGTAAGACTGTTCCCAAGGATGATTTGCGCTCTCAGTCGGATGGATCTTTTGCAAGACCCCAAATTTAAGACCCTTATCATATCTGAGACGATATACCGAGCAATTATAAATCGAAAGTCATTATTACCGTGCCTAGCCGCAAGGCAGCCATTAGTGTTCCAGCCCAATGTACACACTCCGGAAGAAAATCAAACGTAAAAGTAGATTAGAGCTATAGGCACCCCCTCCCCGGTAGGGAAACTTTTGTAACACCCTCGTGCGTTCAGTTCTGACACCTTTCTAACGCAGTAAAAATGCTGAAGTAAAAGTTGTGTTGAAAAGTTAGTTTTATTGTCGTCAGTGCTCAGGATGTGTTGATTTTTTCCTGTACCAGTCAAACGCCAGCCTCTAAGGCCCGATTTACACTGAGCGAGTTGTAGTATACGCCCGGGAGGAGGACTCCGGCAGTAAACGATCGGGGATGTTCGTCGTATCTTTTAGGTGTAAAAATTAGCGATTTGATGTCTTATAGTGTTTAAAATTTTTTTGGTATTTTTAGGGGTTAAATAGCACTAAAGGTCAATGTTTTTGGTATCTTTTAGATATAAAAAAAATGCGTATGAAGCCACGTCCTTTTGGAAAACATTCGGTATCTTTTAGGGGGTAGTTTTGAAAAATTCCGACGAGTTTCCCCGATCGTTCATCCCCGGACTCACCCGGGAGTATACGACTATTCTATCGTAACTTCTAAAACTAGTCGCTCGCGCTCTAAAACGTGTTTTATAATGTCCTACGACTATGTCCTACGAAAATCTTCAACCTTAAGACTAGTGGTATACTCCAAATCGCACACGACAAATCAGCCTTATCACAGGCAAGTGTGTTAATCAAACGTAACGTTTGAATAGGAAATTACCACTCGCGATAACAAAGACCCAGGCATATCGTAACACACAGACATCAGTTAAGCCCGGCAAAATCATTCAGATTACCTTATGTGGTCCTAGTTCTAGTGCCATAACTTTAGTCAACATGTCCAGTGCTGCCTTACTGCAACCTGAAGGGAAGAAGAACATAAATGCATTATTGAATCTTTTATATATGGAACGTGTGTTCAATATTTTTTAGTGTGACACTTATTTGCTGTTATAGTTGAATATTTGGTCATGTTAACTTTTACATAATGAACTTATTTATAGTATCTAGGTTATTTAGCATTTCTACTAACTGGGAATACTTTTTGTCACACTCATTACATTTACTATTTTACACACATCTTTGCACACAATTGATTTCTGCATTGAGAGAAGAAAACTAGAGCGAGAGCCTTGAGGAACCCCCCCCCCCCCCCCCCCCCCCCTTAACCACTCGGCAACACATACCACTCAAGAAAACTGCTCGACTACCCACAATTCCGTTCGGTGGAGTTGTAAAGGGCTGCAACGTTGTAGCTGGATACAAAACATGTCCGAGAAATTATATTTTTTACCAAATTGGGACCCAGACAAACAGAATTTCTGTGCCCAGAGAGCAAGTCGAACCTAGGTCCGCCGTATTGCAACACCAATGCTCTGACCACTCGGCCAGGCTGCGTCCTATTCAGTCTACTTACTTACAATACATGGCCGAGTCTTTGACAGCCATTGTAGAAGCTAGACTTGAAACATTAACAATAGAGCCACCATAACCACCAGCGATCATTTTACGAGCAACTGCCTGCATTCGATAGAATGTAAACAATTAATGTAACACGTATCAGGATAGCTTAAGGTAATTCCGTAGTTTTGCACTGCGCACAGTTCTGCGCATATTTCTAATTTTAGAGTTCTACATTTCTTATAGTCAAAAAATAGAGAGTTATGTCTGAGAAACACTTTAACGTAAAAATACGAACAGTTTTCACATTTTCAAGCGAATAATAACGAATTTCTTTAAACTCGCCCCAGTCCATACTCGGAAAAGCCTTGATATTATTGAATTTTGAGGATATTTCTCAAAATATCTCGCAATCCAATACGGGCACCTTTTTTATTTCATAATATCATTTGAAATCATGTTTTTTAAAACATATATGACCGATGACAAAATTCTATGGCTCAATTTTTTTATATTTTGAAAAGTGTTTCGTTCAAAGCGTTGATGAGGCCCGTAAAAATTCGAACATTTTGTTAATTTTTGCTTTATTTCTCTTAGCTGTTGAATTTTAGTGCAAATCTTTTACTTTACATCGGTAGCCCAAAGTATAAAAATATTTGGTATTGACCAAGCTCAGTAAAGAGATACTTTTATGAATGATGCCCGTTTTCGAATGTTAGACGCTAAATTGACAAAAGTGGGTATACTTTAAAAATTTTTCCAGCGAAATCCAATACGGCGACCCCATTTTTTTTATTTTATATTTTTTATGAAAAACTCAAAATTTTTTACTGTAGAAAGTTTTATCAAAATTCTATGGCTAGTTCTATTTCTACGGAATTACCTTAATTACTATGATTATATATTTTACTCACTATCTTCATTCTGATTGGTCGAACGCGCGCAGATAATTCGTGATATACTGTAAAATCGGCAGAATAACTCTATTATCCGTACGTTACCTAGGTTACCTGGAGATATCATTCGGCGCGCGCACCGTCCGGGTGACAGCTTTGCATACTGCATTCGTGAAGTGAAAAAAGACACATTTTGCATCGATGACTGATGAAGAAATTCGTTCGTTATTCTGACCGTAACCGTTTGCCCGTCCTCCCGTCTGCCCCTCCAACTGTCTGTTCGTCTGCCCATCTGTTCGTCTTTCCGTCTGTCCGTGTGTTCGTCTGTCCGTCTGTTCGTCTGTCTGTCTGTCTGTCCCTATAGTCGAATATTTTCATTCAATTGTTGATTGTATATGTCCGTACCTGGGCCACAAGAAGAGGAGCTTTAACATTGATATTAATAGTCCTGCATCAAAAAGAAAAGGTTTTAATGATTAACTCATTTCTTCTCTGATCTTGTAGATAGGCAGACTAGCAGTTTCAAAATTTTGCACGATCTTTGGACTCAATTTACAGCAATAATGCAATAGTAAATAATAATATAACACAGCGCTTGGTTGCAGAAATTGGACGAATCGCACAAGAAAAAATGATTGGTGAGAAGAACATGACCACGTAAGTGGATATACACTGAATGAAAGCTAAGATGCTTCATGAATCCTTCTATTTTGGAGTTAAAATAAATTGCGATTTTGTCAGAAAAACTACAAGTTTTGTAGAGAGACTCTGCTCGCCTCGAATGAAAAAACTATGATCACGAGATCTTCCCTCGAAAGTAAAAAACTGCGCTCAACTAGGAATATGGGTGGGAAACAGTTCTGTACCGTATCGTAGCGGTAGTTTCTAGGAAAACATTCAAATTTCCTGCCGTATCGTAGCGGTATCGTAACCGTACCGTTTCTCACTCATACGAAAACAACTCTATATAACAATGGGATACTGTTACTTTAACCGCGATTCTTTTATACTTATTTGCTATCTTTGTTACATTTCATAGTTCACTCGCAAAATGGGAAGAGGACATCGAGCCAAGGGTTGTAGCGTCACAGTGTCTAACTTCATATGACCAAGAATCTCATTTGCACACATTCAATAAGGCACGTCTGTCTCCCTCCAGATTTTCACATTTCTCCCAACATCAGTTTTTAAATGACTCTATAACTTATTGACTTACTTGTCACAGTTCTCTGGCATTACGTTCATAAAACTTGCTACATCAAGAAAAGCAGCATTGTTGACAAGAAGGTGGATGTCTCCTTGTTGCTCGATGGCTTCGACAGCATCACCGATGTTACTCAAGTCAATGCATAAAGGCTTGATAGATGGTACCTAATATATACATATCATCGTTCTTAAAGGCAAAACACACAAGCCTGTCTGTTCATCTTTCTGGTTATTTGTTTGTTCGTCCGTCCGTTGTTTGTCTGTCTGTCTGTCTGTCTGTCTGTCTGTCTGTCTGTCTGTCTGTCTGTCTGTCTGTCTGTCTGTCTGTCTGTCTGTCTGTCTGTCTGTCTGTTTGTTCGTTCATTCGTTCGTTCGCTCGTTCGTTCGTTCGTTCGTTCGCTCGTTCGTTCGTTCTCGTACCTCTTTTACCAGTGTTTCTAGATCAGCATGTGTTCTAGTCAGAGCGATGACCTTAGCTCCACATTGCACCAGGGCCTTAGCTGTGGCTCGGCCAATACCTTACGTATTAGAAAAGTATATAGCATTGGAGCTTAAGCTCCTAAATTGCACTTTTTATCTATCTACAAGAATTTCATAAGGATAATGATGTAATGTGCGCGCGCGTTAGAAACCATGCGCGAGAATGTTGAGTGTACATGACCACTAGACCCTGACTGCAGAGTTCACCGTGCCCTGAATGTCATATGCATTTTAGGCAAATGTTTGACATGTTCATTCGAATTCCCTCGTAAAATCTCCTTTGATGAAATAAGACACACATGTACATGTAGATGTGCATGTGTTCTTAGCGAGCATTTATGCATATCATAATACCAAGAAGCTTTGCACCATCCCCAGACTTGTGTATTTTGTTATTTTACATTTTGCCGTTAAAATAAGTCTATTATCGTAAGCAAGTTAGGAGAAAATGCATGGCCATGGTAACATGATTGCTGAATGTGTACGGCGGCCTTAAACTAGCTAACTATTACTACACTGTTTTTCAGCAGTCATCTATAACTCGTTTAGGTGGAAACTAATAAGAAACACTAGATAGGACTGCGTCGGTGTTTCTAGAGAAGTTAGACACCGTTGAATCATAGTAGCCAAAACTGACGTTTCGGACGTTAGTCCGTCGTCGGAGTACTAGTCTCAGCTCTATTGAGATTCAAACTAATCCTAGAACTCCAATACTCTTGAAATACGTATTATTTGCTTACCTTTCCCTGCACCCGTTACTAGAGCTCGTTTGCCTTTGAAATCAATCTCCATTTAATAGCAGTAGTTATGTCTTAATCGAGTCGTGATTAGATATTTGGAAACATAATCTCACTTATAGAACTACATATGACGTGATGTCATGCACGATCACTGTTATGAAGTATCTCAATGCTGTCACGCAACACGACATCGCAAGAGAGGTGTTAAAAGGCATACGTTACCCATTCGTAGCGTAACACATGGCACGCTATATAAATAGTGTAAGCAGATCATTAATAGAGCATTCAATGTCACGAATGGCCGACATGAAGTACAATTGAAATAATATAAACCATTTTATTATATACATACTGAGACATATCCACTGCAAGTCTATTCAGTAAATTTTCAATTCGTTTGTTCACCGGTCTCGACCAATCACAGAAGCGAACAACGATTTTTTTCACCGTGAAAAACCTTCGTTCGATTTCGGATTGGACGTACGATATTTTTTGCACGTTCAAAAAATGAAACTGCTATAATAATATAGCAAGCCATTGATTGATAACAAAACTGACGAGCACAATACTCAGCTCTGCTAGTGTGGCTGCTTTAATATTTTCATGACATTGAAGTTTCTGTACTTTCTGTACGACTGATGTTGGTCGATGTACATGCATTTTCTTAGATTTGACCAATCTCAATGATCTCTAGATCTTTCTTTACGTTTGGGTTAGGAATGTAAACGATACTTGGCTTACTCTGAACACGTTTTGTAAGTAAGATCGGTTCTGCTCTTACAGTAGTTTTGCAAACTTCCTTTATCGATTTTACTAGTTTTTTGTATCCTTTTAATGTATAATGTTTTTTTTTTTCATTTTTTATCATTGTTTTACACTGATCTGCTAATTTAGTTGTTTGTTGTATTGCCATTTGAATATTTTGGTGTTTTTTTTTCTTCATTCTGATATATTCTTCTTTGATGTATGAAGAACAAATCAAGAATTAGCGTCGAAATCGCTGCATATTTTGGCTTTGATCTCGTGAATTTCGTCATATATTCTTTGTTTATTTTCAAGAGATAATGACTATTCTTGCTTGCGCATTTCCAATACTTGAAGTATATGACAGTGTTCATAAATGAGCTGTTCCTTTGCTGTATTAGCTGCCTCTTCCATGCTCGATATGCGAGGTCCCTGTACACTTTTTACAAATGGATTTCTTACATGTTTTACAATAATATTCAAAGTTACATTTCTCTTTGAACTTTTCTTGGAATACCTTGTTTTCTGTATATGTCGGGATGCACTGTACATCAAGTTCGTTCCAAAGTATAACTTGATGGTAATGTTTGAGCGCATTGATCTTCTTATGTGCGGTAAAGCGTTCATTACAAATTATTCCCAGACATTGATAACAAACGCCAACAGCAACACGGCGATTAGAACACCCAGAACAATCTTGAATTAACTGCGGTGGGTTGTCTGTCTTGCTGTTTAATGTGTTGTATAACTGTATGAGAGAGTTATGATGAAAAGAAGTTATAATACCTGAAGATTGACGACATCTTCAGGTATTTTTATCGATACTTTACAAGACGGGGCAGTTGAATGCCCTTTTGTCCTTCTTGCAAGTCTTGTTCCAGTCTTGAATGCATTTACAACACAAAGTATGCAAACACGGAAGAGTTCTTGTGTTAGTCAAGATGTCATGACAAACACTGCAGATTACTAGATTCTCCAATTCCTTGTTGAAATCATTAAATTCAGCCATGTTATGTTTGATATGCAAATCCACTAAGTACTACGAATATATGGACGTCATTTATATAGGACTACTCAGCTAATAAACATCTAGAGAGGTGCTTGAATTCAACCGCATCGATTTTTATTTTGAATGGAGAATGGGATGGAATCAGAATGGAGTTTAAAGCAAGACAATAGCTTTGCCCTGTGTCTTTATCGCCTGCCAATATTTTTGACAATAGCTTTGCCCTGTGTCTTTATCGCCTGCCAATATTTTTGGCAAAGTGATTAAATTAAATAAAATGTGTATGTTATATTCTTTGTTTCATTATGACTCAATGCAGTCAAGAGAGTATGAGATAAGAGATGTTATCCCCGTATTGGGCTCTACACTTATCAGGGGATCTTTTCATTCTATTTTTAAACTGAATTTATTTCGGGAACGGAACATGATTGGCCAGATTGCAGGAACGCGCTACCTAGTTTTCTTCTTTATAAACATTTTTTTATCGACTTCAAAAGCTTCATCTTGTTTCATTAAGTTTGGGCATTTATTGCGGCTGCTGCGCTACTTCTTGTACAATTGCAACCGAAGCCATTTTGTTGTGCGTCATATCGCTAGTGGTCATGTTGCACACACCGATTAGGCAGAATATTCGTCATCTTGCGTTGCAAATGTTTCAAGGCATGTGAAAAACTTGCAAAGTGTTGCAGAGCGAAATACCGCGCCTAAAGTCGTCCTTGTTATATGGCATCGGTTTTTCGGCTTTGCAAGTTGGCCTGAGTAACACAACCTTTCAAAGAATTTAGAAAACGTCGAAGTCTCAACTATTCTAGATCATCTGAGTGAAGCTATATCAAAAGGACTTTTGTCTGCAATTCATATCATTGCTTCACAGCCTTCCCTCAATCATGGTTGGGTCGAACACCGTAAAGTAAACTCTCTGAGGTTTATTATATACTAAAAATTGATTTGATCATATTCACATGTAATTTGCGCTTTACAAGTATTAAATATTATTATTATCATTATTAATATTAATATTCGTCAATATGCATGTACATCTCAATATTTCAATCTCCATTGCTTATCAGAATTGTCTAATTACTGAAAAAGCCAATGATTATTGCAGACAAAAGGTCAACGATTAAAAACTTCTTGATATGCTTTATACCCTATGTGTTTTTATTGTTTTCTTAATCTTAAGAGTACTCATAATTGAGTTTTGATATTTTATTTGTTATCTAAGAGACGTTAACACCGCCGTCAATAAGCAGGTTAACTCCATTGACCATGGCTGCTTTGTCACTCAGTAGGTATAATATCGTATTGGTGACGTCCTCCAGCTCTGAGGAAAAAAACAAATTCGATCCAAGAACGTAAGTGAACACAAATTGATTATGTATTATTTGTGACAATATCACTGAACAATCCTGGCAAGTCTTACAGTTATACAAATTAATGTATTGAGCTAGTTTCTGTACTGTGTCGTGCCGTACCGTGCCGTGCCGTGCGGTGCCGTGCTGAATTACCTGCAAATCTTCCAAGTGGAATGTTGCTTAGTAACTTTTTAGTAAATGCTTGATTTGTTTCGCAGAACATATCTCCCATTCTAGTGTTCTTAACGACGGTTGGATTGACACTGTTCACTCGAATCTATTTAACATGAAAAAATCATTTCATAAATGCAAACTTTTAACATAAGCCCCTTATTTTGACTAGTCTACGCAAACTCATGCACGCAACTTTAAAATCGCTGAAGGCTTTCATTCGCCGAATCAGAAAATGTCCTCAAGAACGAAGCTAGTCAGTCGTCTAGGTGAAAAGTTCATATTTGGGCTTTGTCATTATTGTTAAAAAATGGTACAAAACGCATGGAAACCACTCTATTTAAAGTTCAAAAACTCATTAATAATTCATGATCATCTAGTCCAATCCGTGGTCCAATTTTATTGGTCACATGCATGAGGTTTTATACACTTAAAATACTCTCATTTGTATTCAGATTCTAGAGTCTTTATATGAAGGTTCATGGAATAGTAATGAGATAACTTTGCATGCTACGAAGCAAATTGTGTTCAATCATGTGACCAAACCTGTTGAACCTGTTATTTAACAAAGTTCGTTCCCCTTGAACTCTAAAGCACCAGAGTCAAATATTGGACGCACATTCAACACACGCCAGACATTCTGCGCATGATCGGAATGATCACCAGTCAATTTTATAACTTTTTTCCCTTACTTGTCAAAATTGTATTTGAAATATCTGGTTTTATAAGTGTTGGAGTTTTGAAAGTCATATAAAAAAACTCGCAAAATGTGTTTTATTAAGAATAAAATCGAGCAGCAGTGTTTTATCAAGTATATTGTTTTATGAAGTGCATACTTGATAAAACACGCCCGGCAAGTTTTTTATAGGACTTCAAAAACTCCAACACTTATACAACCAAACATTTCGAATTATATACTTGATAAAACACTGCTGCTGGTTTTATAGATAACACCGCCATCCGCCATATTTCGTTTCGGTGTTTAGTCTCTTTTTTGGAAAGGATAAAACCTATAGGACCTACAATTGCAAAAACATGGACATCATTGTGATATTTTTACCTTGTGTGGTCCTAGTTCTAGTGCCATTACTTTAGTCAACATGTCCAATGCTGCCTTACTGCAACCTGAAGAGAGGAAAAACATATACTGGCCTAACATACAAACTCGCCCACAAATCAGCATTCCATTTCTCTTATGTTCTTTATTTTTTAATATTTATTCATTTTTATTATTTTTATATCGCGAACATGATATTTTGGTGATTAACATTTACAACCTCAATCACTTCAACGAAATGTAGAGTGTACGCACTAAAAGTGTGCAACAGTTGTCACTATTTAGTAGTAAATAGCACTAATTAAACAAACGAAAACAATAGAGTGCAAACAATAAATCCGTAAAACACTTATTTCTAAATAGTACAAAATAGTGCTAATTGAACAAAAGAAAACAATTGAATTACCATAAAATTGTACTATTTAGTATTACTAAAGTTTCACGGATTAATTGTTTGCACTCTAGAATTCGTATAAAATAGCACTATTTAGTGGTATTTATGTTGCACACTTTTAGTGCGTGCACTCTATGATGAGAACCTAATTCCACGTACTTTTTTTGTACATAACTGTTGCTCTTCTATTTGTTTAGTTGTAAGATGCAAATGTCCAATACTTCTTTGTAAAAACAAAAAATCTGAAGTAAGGGACAGTTCATTATTTATGGCAGGGGGGGCTGGGTGATTAAATGGGGGCTCTTGAATTTTTTCCAAGTCTGAAAAGGGAGGTATTGAAATAATTTTTTGGCTATCAGGGTGGGGTTTAGAAATTTCATAAGACAGATAAGGTAAATATGAGGGAGATCCTGAAATTTATTTTGTTCTTGCAAGGGGGGTCTTTAAAAAAATGGGTTCCTTGGTAATTAATCAATATTATAATTTCTAACTCCAATAAATAATAATAAAAAAACGTCTAATAACAAATCAGTTTTGGTCTTTATACAAGAAATTACGATAGTTAGACTCTATTGTTCTTTTTGTGCTGTCGTTCGCAAAAATACTCCTGTTGAATTTGTTTATTTTCTTACACTTGCACATGCGCAATGTCATGGATAATTCGAAATGTCAACAAAACAAACTGCAAAATAGTATAAACTGCAGTAACTTGTTCAAAAATAAGAGATCTAACTAGCAGTATATTAATAGGTTCGATTTTAGTAACATTTGTTTTGTTTACACGACGTTTGTTCACTATGTCACTCGTCGTTTGACCGTGGGAAGCTAGTTTTAATTTCGAAGCGAGAATCAGTTGTGACTAGGCGTTCCTTTTCTGTCAGAAGAAGAGGTAAGAAGATTGGTAGATAGTAAATCAACCACGAGGGATTTTTCATCGATCTGGATCGTTCAAGTTGTTTTTGTTGGCGATGATTATCTTCGAAGGTAAATCAAACCATGATAATACCCCTTCCATTCCTAAGGGAGCTCTTTTAGGAGCTAAAGACGAAGAGACCAGCAATAATGTGGTCGCTACTTCTTCCATTCGTGAGGAAACTGCCCCCAGTGGCAGTGAAAAACGAAGAGACCAACATGGTCGCCACTCTGTCTTAGCAGCAAATTAACGAAGAGATCGACAGTGTACTCGATATGACAACGTTTAATAAGCAAAAAGTGTATAAGAAATCTGCTAGAGATAATTGCATGTTGTTGATTCGTGACTGGATATATAAGGTAACTCTTTTTTTCTATTATTAGTATATTCGGTATTGAGTTAAATGTAAGAAAATTGAATCTATTAAAATACCTTGCAAATGTTTGTACTGGAAATAAAATCCATATTGTTGTAAAATAAAAACTCCGTTTTTGCGTGAGTTACATTTTTTTTATTGTTACCCTTGTTATGTCATTTTCACTGTGAAGTTGTTGATTTTTTTCTTTTCATTCTTATCTTTAAAATGTTTAAATATGCTTTATGGAGTCCATGTATGCGATGTTTCCAAATGTACAGTTTCATATGTGTTTGTCAGTAACTGGACATATGGGATATATTGGCCTTCTTTTTATGGGCCATATTCAAAGAAATTCCTAAAATCGGGAATCAGGAATAAGCGATAAGAATTACATCCAGGCACTAGGTTTACATGATTAACGAAAAAATAAAAATAAAATGACTTTCCTTCCTTTTCAACTTTGTTTTGTCTTGTTTTCTGTTTTTTTTTTTTTTTTTTTTGTTTTGTTTCTTCAGTTTTTTTAAGAAACCTCCGTTCTTGGGCACGAGTAAACCCTGAATTCAGGGTCTAGTTACTCAATAATTCGCTATCTTCTTAGCTTCTTTCCAAGCATCCATGCAAACTATGCGGTTGAGTTCGAGCCCAGAAAAAAAACCTGTGAGTATTGATATCGGAGAATTAGCATTCTAGGCTAGTTTGCATATGCTTTCGTGCAAGAAAATAATACTTGGCTACGGAGTAAAGTGATACAGAAAACGTTTCTTTTATTATTGTTCATCTACCGGTGATAACCTCGATCACGGCAAGATTTTAGACTCAAAAGATAGTCAATTTTCGATCGCAAATTAAAATTATTCCCTTTTTTCTAATTTTTTCATTAGCAGCGACTATATTGATCTTACAACAACAAAATCAGACCGATGATTTCGAGAAAAAAAAAACATTTCTAAATACATTTTTGGATTAATTTTATATGGTCGGGTAATTCACTTACAATACATGGCCGTATCTTTGACAGCCATTGTAGAAGACAGACTTGATACATTAACAATAGAGCCACCATAACCACCAACGATCATTTTACGAGCAACTGCCTGTACATATATAGATAGAACAGAACGATTAGACAACACTTATGATAACTTTAGATCGAGGTATCAAAATAACCATCAGGATTACTAGAATATTTAAAGCAAATTCTGTTCCTCTGACTCTAACAAGAAAAAAACATGATGTATTTAAAATATTATACTGAAGCTGTTCCTTGTATAAAGCTTCTAAATAAATAAACAAACAAATACATGAATAAATACACAGTCAATAAGTCTATCTATTTGTTTGTTTGACTGTTTGTATATCTGTCTTTCTGATCGAATGTCCGCCTCTCTTTTTGTCTGTCTGTCTGTCTGTCTGTCTGCCTGCTCATTAATTCAGTCACTGACTGTCGGTCTGACTGCCTGTACTGTTTTTATGGTCGCATGTCCTTCTCTCTTTTTATCTGCCTGCCTACCTGCCTGACTGCCTTTATCGTTCTGTCCGTCTGTCTGTTTTTCTGTCTGCTTGATTGTATGACACTCATTTAGTCGTTGTCTGTCCACCTGTCTGTCTGTCTTTCCATCTGTATGTCTGTCTGTCCGTCTGTCTGTTTTTCTGTCTGCTCGAGTGTATGACACTCATTTAGTCGTTGTCTGTCTGTCTGTCTGTCTGTCTGTACCTGAGCTACGAAGAGAGCAGCTTTAACATTGATATTCATAGTCCTGTATCAAGAAACAAAGATTAGTGATTAGATTTGAGAGGCGGGCCAGAATGGGGGTGCAGAAGGTGCGCATGCTCCCTGAGATCAGACAATCAAAAACGGATTTGAAAAAAAACGTTTTTTATATATAAAGTCATTTCCCAATGCTTCAATGTAATTATCCACTATAAAGTCATTAAATATAGCGGTCTCTCATAACTTTATCTAAATATGTATTCTGTAATATTAAGAACGAAATAAACTTGAAACTTGACTTAACTGAAATAGCACGAGTTGAGATTCTAATTGGGTTCAGCGATCAGTTCTCTAAGCTCATTTTCTCTAGATCAAATGTAATAGTTTAATAAATAATTTACATGACAAATGTTTACTTGACTTACTTATCACAGTTCTCTTGCGTTACGTTCAGAAAGCTCGCAATATCAGGGAAAGCTGCATTGTTGACGAGCAGATGTATCTCTCCTTGTTGTTCGATTACTTTCACGGTTTCATCGATGTTATTCAAGTCAATGCATAAAGTTTTGATAGATGGAACCTAGTAGATATATAGAGATGCTATTCACACATTTATTAGGGTGCAAACAATTAATTCGTGAACCTATATTAATATTAAATATAGTGCAATTTTGTTGCAAATTCTGTTGCTTTGTTTTTTTTTGAATTAGTACTTTTTTGTACAATGCAAACAATATATCCCTGAAACACTAATTACTAAATAGTACAATATAATGCTAATTAAACAAAAGAAAACAATAGAATTTGCATAAAATAGCACTATTTAGTATTACTAAAATTTCACGGATTAATTGTTTGCACTCTACTGTGAAAATGCTAAATGTGTGTAGCAGTTGTCACTATTTAGTAGTAAATATCACTAATAAAACAAAAGATGACAATAGATTAATTAGCATAAAATAGCACTATTAAGTGGTATTGATGTTGCACACTTTTAGGGAGTGCACTCTAGAATTAGTATAAAATAGCACTATTTAGTGGTATTGATGTTGCACACTTTAAGGGAGTGCACTCTAGAATTAGTATAAAATAGCACTATTTAGTGGTATTTATGTTGCACACTTTAAGGGAGTGCACTCTAGAATTAGTATAAAATAGCACTATTTAGTGGTATTGATGTTGCACACTTTTAGGGAGTGCACTCCAGAATTAGTATAAAATAGCACTATTTAGTGGTATTTATGTTGCACACTTTAAGGGAGCGCACTCTAGAATTAGTATAAAATAGCACTATTTAGTGGTATTTATGTTGCACACTTTAAGGGAGTCCACTCTAGAATTAGTATAAATAGCACTATTTAGTGGTATTGATGTTGCACACTTTTAGGGAGTGCACTCTACTATTTATTGATTAATGTCTCATAGATTTATTCTTTGCACTTTGATGATATGTCTGTTTGTTTGTTTGTTTAGAACTTTATTTGCTTGGTTGTTTTTTTATGTTTGTTTTTTATTTGTTCGTTCGTTCGTTCGTTTACCAACCTACCTCTTGTACAAGTGTGTCTAGATCAGCTTGTGTTCTTGTCAGAGCGATGACCTCAGCTCCACATTGAACCAGAGCCTTAGCTGTAGCTCGGCCAATACCTTAAAACAATGAACGAAATCAGTATATATTAATAATCAATCAACTAAAGTCAATTCATCTATCTATCAATGACTCAGTGAATTAAGTAATCAGTATTTAATCAATCAAGCAATCAGTTAATCAACCAATCAAATTCAAGTAAATACTTGCAATCAAAATCAATCAATCAATTCCCCTTGCCGATGTTCAAAAAGGGACTAAGGCTGAGCAGAAATATTTAATAGATAATCAATGAGGCACACAGCATTCGTGGGTATAATGCAGGCAACTGAGGGCGCAGCCCGAAGCTGCCTTCATTTTACCCACGAATGCTGTGTGTCGAAGTGATTATCTAGTATAATTATTGTTCTTATCGTTGTCTTATTCGTTTTCGTTATATTGACTGCTAGGCTGAACTCGCTGCATTATTAAAAATAATGCTTTTAGCTAGAAGCATGAAATAAATCTTTACTGTACGGTGGCCCACAAGGGTCACACATCAACACCGCGATACAGCAAACAAATTACCGAGATACAGCAAATCAACACCGAGATACGGCAAATCAACACCGAGATACGGCAAATCAACACCGAGATATGGCAAATCAACACCGAGATACGGCAAATCAACACCGAGATACGGCAAATTAATACCGAGTTCACGGCAAATTAACACCGAGTTCACGGCAAAACAGTCAAAATGTCACGGCGGAAGTCAATTCTCACTGCAGAAGTGGTTTACCCAACATCCAGGCATGCGCACTTGAGCTTGTTCCTTTCCAAGATGGCTGACCACGAGAACGAAAGAAATCATATTATACAGCTTTTTAACTGTGGTTTTAGCTACGAAGATATTATAGGAATACTTTCAAAGTGTCATGGGATATATTTAAGCTTAACAACTCTAAAAAGGCGATTAAAAGACTATGGTTTGTCGAGAAAATGTCTTGAATACGATCCGAATACCGTACGTACAGCCATTATTGACATTTTGGATGGTCCAAATTCGATTGTAGGATATCGCTCTGTTTGGCATACTCTACGAATAAGAGGCATCTACGTTCCTCGTTCAGTAGTTATGGAAATACTTAAAGAACTTGACCCAGATGGAGTTGAATCAAGGAAAGCACACAGACTTAAAAGGAGAGTTTATCGTAATCCGGGACCAAACAGTGCCTGGCATGCTGATGGCTACGACAAGCTTAAACTTTATGGCTTTCCAATCCATGCATGTATTGATGGATTCAGCCGCAAAGTCATCTGGTTGCATGTGACTCGTTCAAATAACTATCCTGACAATATTGCCTCGTACTACCTGGACGCTGTCAAGCAGCTAGGTGGCTGTCCCAGAGAGCTCGACACTGACCTTGGTACAGAAAATGGTACTTTGGCTGGGATACACACATTCTTTATGAATGATCCTAACTCTCACAGATGTTTCCTCTCCACGAAATCAAAGGATAGAATGCTGGTGGAGCTTTCTCAGAAAAAACTGGGCAACTTGGTGGATGAACTTTTTTAAAGACATGATAGAACAAGGCACCCTAAACACAGCTGATGATCTCCATTTGGAGTGCCTTTGGTTTTGTTTTTCTGAATTGCTTCAAAATGATCTGGAAAGGGTGGGTAATTCTTGGAACACTCATTACATAAGGAGGTCTCGACATGATACCATATCAGGAAGGCCAGATGCAATATTTCACCTACCAGAACGTTATGGGGGTGTTGATAACATTCTAGTCCCTGTTTCAGGGCATGATATCAATTATGCCTATAACCATCTTGTACAAAAGGATGATGATGATGACTACCAGGAATATTTTCATCACATAATTGAGAAACTCAACAAGGATAAACCTAAGCATTGGAGAGAGGCATTGGACTTGTATGGAGAATTAATAAACATTGCAATTAATGGGCGCTAGATAAGACATGCACATGCACTAAATTTAAATAACTATTTTAATTTCAATAAAAATCATAGCAATAATCATACATGAACAATGTCATAAATGCTAAAAGAGTCCTTTTCAAGAACAATGAATAATTAAATGATAATTAAACAATATTCATATCCAACATGAACAAGAACAAAGTGAACAAGAACACAATTTCAATATTAACCCTCCAACAATCAATGAATATGCTGTAACTATGTAATACTGATCCAAGTTTACAACATGTTGTCTTATTTTCCACATGAGATGTTATAACAATCACAATTATTGTGATGTGAGGGTAGCATTTTGAATATAAAATAACATAACACTTTATGGTGTGAATGAAATGCCATATAAAACTTTAAGATATAATAAGGTATATATAAAAACTGCCTAAAAATGACACATGGTATGACTATTCAGGGGGAGGCAACTTCATGGTTTCAATCTGTCAAAAGATAGGCCACTTGTTTTCACCATCAAAGTAACAGTGAACCCCAATCTTAACCATAATTAATACAGTTTGTGTCTGATTATTTCATGGACCAATGAAAGTACCTGTTGCAAACAATAAGGGCAACTCAGCAACTCAACCAGGGCTTTCTATCACATATTATTCTTATATGTCCATGTAAAGTAAATAATGAATATCATTTTCATATATAATAACAATGATTAGTAATGTATATTCTGTTGAGTCCCAGGCAGATGACAAGATATTTATGCCTACTTTGTTAGTTGATGTTACATTTTCCTTTTTGAAATTCATGTACAGACTGTAAGTTTATTAAAGTTTCAAACTTTCCAACAAATACAAATATATTTTATATGTCCTTGTGTGTGCTTTGCAATATTTTTTTTTCTAAATTTGTTTAAACAAATGCATGTGTAGCATCCTTTTAAATTTATCTCACCTTTATTTCCAAAATGGTGTATCCTATTGCACAACAAAGTATGCTGTTGTAAGGGCCTGATTACATGGGAAACAGTTGTCCCGGGTAGAAGGGTCACCCTCTTTCTAGCCCTGTCCACCACAGGAAGCCAAAACTAGTTATTTTGTGTTGAGTTATCAATCGGTAAATTCATCGATTTTTTAGAATAACTTAAAAATAAGAAAATTTTGATCACTTACTTTTGTGTTGTTTTTATAAATTAATTTGAAGTTTTGAAGCATTTTTGAGCCATTAAAAATAACTGATCAAGTTCTATTACTAGTTTGGGCTTCCTGTGGTCCACCGTAAGAATTGACTTCCGCCGTGACATTTCGACTGTTTTGCCGTGAACTCGGTGTTGATTTGCCGTATCTCGGTGTTAATTTGCCGTGAACTCGGTGTTAATTTGCCGTGAACTCAGTGTTAATTTGCCGTATCTCGGTGTTGATTTGCCGTATCTCGGTGTTGATTTGCCATATCTCGGTGTTGATTTGCCGTATCTCGGTGTTAATTTGCCGTGAACTCGGTGTTAATTTGCCGTGAACTCGGTGTTAATTTGCCGTATCTCGGTGTTGATTTGCCGTATCTCGGTGTTGATTTGCCGTATCTCGGTAATTTGTTTGTTGTATCTCGGTGTTGATGTGTGACCCTTGTGGGCCACCGTATTACTGAGTGGCAATACTTCAAAAGTTAAAAAAATAACAGAGAAGAGAATGTGTGAAGTTTGCAGACAGAAACCCCTGAAAAAATGGCACATATGCTCCAAAGGGACATCCGAGATACGACATAAAAAAATGTATACAATTTACCGAGATCAGCCTTCGAGATAGAAAAGCTTTGAGATAATAAAATCTTCGAAATAATATAATCTTCGAGATAATATTACAGTAAAATTTTTGAGTTGATTTTTGGATATCTCATTGTCGTTTTTCGCAGCACTTCACTTTCAATAGAAATGGCTAGTTTAAATGATATAAAATACACCCCTTAAGCTTACCTTTTCCTGCTCCAGTCACTAGAGCTGTGCTGCCTTTAAAGTTTATCTCCATCACTGCAGAGTTTGTTCAAGATATGAGTTCATGCATGGGTTCAGTTCACTTTCAACATGACACGTAGCACGGCAAGAGAACCAGTGCGTGAAATATAGTCTAACATAAGAGTCTAAGGACGCTTATTTATAAGATCGATACGTGACTGACTTATTTATAGGCTTTACACATACGTTTGAGGTCACAACAACAGAGCTGGGCTGCAAAACCTGAGTGGCTTGATAATAAAATATAATAGTAGTAATAATCGCAAAGGAAACTAAATACTGAATGAAAGCATGACGGTTTACCGATGATTGTTTGCGCGATAGCACATTGGACAAACACTTTTCCAAGTTGGAGGATAATGGATGTCATACGTGTTGTAAAATAGCCAATCAACTCTCTTCAAAATTTGCAAAGAAAATTAATAAACTGTTATCTTCAATTTCTAAGCAATAATAGGTTTATTTTTATCTTTCTTCACAAATAAAAATGCTTTCAAGTTAAGCGATGTCGCGGGATTTGTTGCAAGGTAGGGGTCGATTTTTTTACAAAAGTGTACTGTTCTTCGTTCCATGTAATGTCATTTTTTTTTTGTGTTTCATATATGTTGTAGTCTTAATGGAAAGCTTCATTTCACAAAAGAAAAAATGGGGTCACCGGCTTCGTTTTTGAGATATCTTGCGGCCAAGATGAAGAAAAATATGTCTTGAATACCGCGCGGGGACTGGGCACTTAAAATTATTTGTTTAGAGCGCAAAACGTTTAATAGTTGTTCTTTTTGTAGCAAATTGACTATAAAGTACAAAAAAGGAAACACAATTGCTTTTCAATCGAAAACAAATGAGACTTAGAGGAAAAAAATGAACGAAAAACTATCAGTAATTTGACCAACGGCAGTGAACGCGCGCGCTCAATCAAGGAACGTCCTTAAGGTAGTACCGGATCTTCAGATATCGTCAATGAATTTTTTTTATAAATTCTGTCATTTGAAGATTATTGTTGGGGCATTCAATTACTGGAAAAAAAATTATGTGGTCACCATATTGGTTTTCGAGGTATAAAGACGTCAAAAAGTGCGATTTTTCAATCAATAAATTCAAATCACTCCCATCCATTTATAGAAAAAAAGCAAAAAACTGTTTCGAACTATAGGCATTGAGTTTAGAAAACATATAAAGATAAAAAGTCCATCCATTTTTTATAAGTAGTGTAAAAAATAAATTGTAGAAAGCAATATTCCTTGTATTCGGCCAAATTATATGTTCGTGCGGGTGTAAAAATGTTGAAATTTGAGAAAATTGGTAAATGAACTTCTTTTTTTCTCTCTCTTTATCTAAAGAATAAAATGTGTAGAATCGAATGAAAAAGAAAAAAATGGGTGTCCCAGTCTTATTTTTGGAGCTATAAGCTAAAAACGCGCGAAAATTGTTGTAATTTCGATGTTTTGGCCGGGAAAGCATGGGCACTGACTTGTATTTAGGGCCTTTTGAGTTAAAATACCGAAAATGGCCAAATTTTGCCTTTAACGTACGGTTTCAATGAAAAAAAATTTTATATCGAAGGGAAAAAAAGGAAAAAGAAAAAGACACAGGTAACCCAGTTATTAAATGGTTAGTTGATATTAGATAACATGATATGTAAAGGGTGGTGGTAATAAAGTAGTGGGGTGTTGGTTAAGTGTGAGGAAAGTGAGGGGGAGAAGTAAGTGAGCCTAAGGGAGGGTGGGTGAGGAAAGTGAGGAGTAATGAAGAAAATATTGTTCTTTTGAGACCAACACCCTCCCCCCCCCAAAAAAAAAAAAAACAAGCCCCTGTTTTATTTATGAATCCCCAAAATAAAATCCCTTTTAGAATGTCAGATTGCACTGGTTAAAAAAAACTTGCACATAAAATTGAACTGGTTCATATCCAAATTGAACCAGTTTAAAAATCAAATTGAACCTGAACTACAACATATATATATATTTACATTGATTATTAAAGTATATATTAAAAGGCTATAAAATAGGTATCTAATGAAATTGGCATTTAAGACGTTTTTTGAAAATGTATAGATTTTCACTATCTTTCACATTTAAATTTAAAAGATTAAAAGCAATTGATCCCGAGTACTTAAGAGGGTATGTCGGAAAATATCAAACATGGAATGGCAACAAGGGCTTTTTTCATACTTTGCCGATTTGTACTCTATTATATGGCTATCAACGTGGTGTAGTTTGTTTGTGGAAGTTCGCTTTATTTTTCGAGAAATTTTGATTTTCGTCAACACTGGTCATTTTGCTTGTTTTCGGGAAAAAAATTCACCAAATTTATTCGTCTCTAACAACAAACTTTTATGACTTTTCGATATTTTTGATATTATCACCTAATTGCATGTTATTTCGACTATGTTATGTTTCAATTTGGAAGGGTTTTAAGAAATAGGAATTATTTTGTGAATTTTTAAGTAATGCACATTTTTTACTGTCCAAAAAGTACAAATTAAAAACTCGTCATTTAAACGATGTGGGATATGACAAAATGTATCAAGCTTTCAAGATTCACAAAGGCGAAACAATGGGCTTTATTTTGATATAAAATTTTGCTTGTGTATTTTTATTTTTGTACGAGAAAATTAAGGATAAATTGGAGGAAAAATCACTTTTTGTGTGAAGTGAAATCGACATCGCTGTCTCGACAGTGAAACACATTTTAGATTCACCATCTAAAATAAAATATTATAATTGAATCATTGCCATTTACCTTGTAAATAACTGTTCTATGATAGATAGAAAGCTGTTTGCAAAATTATTTTTTTTGATTTTGACAATCTTGGAAACTTCTTTTGCGGCGTAGTAAATAGGAACAAATGTTTGTTCTGATGTATTGTTTGCATGTGTCGTACTACGATGGCCCATAAGGGACACACTACACAAAAAGAAAAACGCTACAAATAAAAGAAAAAGCCCTACAAATAAAAGAAAAACACTGCAAACAAAATAAAAACACTGCAAACAAAATAAAAAAACCCTGCAAATAAAAACAAATCGCACACTGCAAATAAAAGACAAATCGCACACTGCAAATAAAAAAAAATCGCACACTGCAAACAAAAAAAATCGCACACTGCAAAGAAAAACAAATCGCACACTGCAAATAAAAAAATCGCACACTGCAAACAAAAATATCGCACACTGCAAATGAAAACAAATCGCACACTGCAAACAAAAACATCGCACACTGCAAACAAAAAAATCGCACACTGCAAATAAAAACAAATCGCACACTGCAAATACTAGTCAACGCGCATCCTGAGCAGCTATCTGCGGTTGAAATTGCAGACTCGGGTCGTTTCCCGCTGTCACAGCGTTTTCGGCAACCACAGCGTTTTGTGCACCCCCGAACGAAAATCGACTGGGCACAAGTATATTTCTATCCCCACACCTACACCCCAGTGAAAAAACTGACGTAAATCAAAAATAAGTCGAAGAAAAGAACTGTGAAACTATAAATTGAAAATAAATTAAAATGAGCGAATACGTTTAATCTCGAACAATGCACATAATGTGCCCGATTAATTCACAGTTTGGATAAGAAAAACTAACTTAAGAACTGCTTGAATTCACCAAAACTTTATTCCTTTCCACGGTTTCGACGTTCAATCCAGCGTCATTGAATTACATAATTATTGAGTAACATAATTTACACTGTAGGTCCATGATAGTTATAAAAAAAGATAGCATTGAAACGTCGAAAAAAATAAATTTCAAACTCTCACCGGTAAGTTTTTCGATTATATTTACATCTCACATTTTTTTTAAACAATCTGCTTTGCTTACCTTTAGTCGTACGTGTAATAAATCTGTATTGTTCGAGATTAATAACTTAACTTATATTCGCTTATTTTATTTTCATTGCAAAAAATTCGCTCATTTTAATTTATTTTTTGTTTGCTGTGTGCAAGTTCCTTTGTTTGCAGCGTGCGATTTTTTTTTACTTGTAGTGAGAATTTTTTTTTATTTGCAGTGTGCGATGTGTTTCTATTTGCAGGGTTTTTTATTTTCTTTGCAGTGTTTTTATTTTGTTTGCAGTGTTTTTCTTTTATTTGTAGGGCTTTTTCTTTTGTTTGTAGCGTTTTTCTTTTTGTGTGGTGTGTCCCTTATGGGCCACCGTAGTCGTACAAACAAAAACAGACAACCAAATAAAATACGAAACGAATTTAGTTTTTACTTTGTACTGTCTTTATGGTTCTGATTTTGATAATTGAACGGATTGAATGCGAGAAAGAAATTGAAAAATTGTTAAAAAAATTCAGTCATTTAGCTTTGAAGCGATACGATAATAAATTCATTCTAGTTTGATCACAGGGAACCCTATAGGTAGTGACATGATTTTCTCTATTGTTATTTTGAATACACGGTAAACTTTTCGAATGATTATTGCAAAATATAGTTTTCTGTATTTCAAATATACGATTATACCAATATTAACGAGGATTTTGTGAAAAATCACTTTTGGTGTGAAATGAAATCGATAGAGATCTCCGTGTCTCGACAGTGAAACAAATTATTACCACTCACCTTGTAAATGATGACCAATCCTTATATGATTTATAAACAGCTGTTTGGAAGATTTTACGAGTTTAAATGTCTTCGATCATGATCCCATCACTGCTTGTTTTTGGAAACGACTAGCCGGCTTGCAGTTCAATTTTCACGGGAAAATCAAAATTCCAGGGAAAATGTACGTATCGATGAGCATAAGTATGATGATTGAATTACACGTTATTATTCTCAAGATGAAGCAAATATTTCTTAAAGCGTACTGACTGCTACAATAAAATATGCTCACATTTACGGTACAGCCGCTTATGTAGTGCACAAAACAGTTAAAATTCCTTCACATCGAAATGACTACTTGACAGCTTGTCTCGTGTATTGAAATTTGCAAGCCTCGACTGTGTGCCCAGCAAAATAACAAACAAAAACAAGAAATTATAATCATAACCAAACATTCTCAGTACTGCTCTTTTTAAAATTTCATTAATTAATTTATCATTCCATCCATTTCATTCCTACAGTCATTAATTTTTTTATAGTTTTATTAATCTATTTACCCTTCTGCTTTTTCATGTTATCCATTCATTTGTTTTTCGTTTTTCTTTCATTTATTAATTTAGTAATTTACTAATTTTAAAAAATATTAAAACGTGTTCAATCAATTTTTTCCCAAAATCTCGTTCATTTATTATACATTCATTAAAAAAACAAAAAAACAACAACAAAAAGTGCATGAGACAAAATAAGATAAAATAATTAGATATGTTTTGAATTAACCATTCTTTCCATCCCTTAATTCATTCTTATCATTGTGGTAATGTAACTTTATCCATTTATGCATTCCTTCTCTTTCTTATTTGCTTCATCTTGAGAATAATAACGTGTAATTCAATCATCAGACCATACTTATGTTCATCGATACGTACATTTTTCCTGGAATTTTGATTTTCCCGTGAAAATTGAAATAGCAAGCCGGTTAGTCGTTTCCAAAAACAAGCAGTGATGGGATCATGATCGAAGACATTTAAACTCGTAAAATCTTCCAAACAGCTGTTTATAAAATCATATAAGGAATATTGGTCATCATTTTCAAGGTGAGTGGTAATAATTTGTTTCACTGTCGAGACACGGAGATCTCTATCGATTTCATTTCACACCAAAAGTGATTTTTCACAAAATCCTCGTTAAAATATGGTTTAATCGTATATTTGAAATACAGAAAACTATATTTTGCAATAATCATTCGCAAAGTTTACCGTGTATTCAAAATAACAATAGAGAAAATCATGTCACTACCTATAGGGTTCCCTGTGATCAAACTAGAATGAATTTATTATCGTATCGCTTCAAAGCTAAATGAAAGTTTTTTAACAATTTTTCAATTTCTTTCTTGCATTCAATCCGTTCAATTATCAAAATCAGAACCATAAAGACAGTACAAAGTAAAAATTCAATTCGTTTCTTATTTTATTTGGTTGTCTGTTTTTGTTTGTACGACACATGCAAACAATACATCAGAACAAACATTTGTTCCTATTTACTACGTCGCAAAAGAAGTTTCCAAGATTGTCGAAATCAAAAAAATAATCTTGCAAACAGCTTCTATCTATCATAGAACAGTTATTTACAAGGTAAATGGTAATGATTCAATTATAATATTTTATTTTAGATGGTGAATCTAAAATGTGTTTCACTGTCGAGACAGCGATGTCGATTTCACTTCACACAAAAAGTGATTTTTCCTCCAATTTATCCTTAATTTTCTCGTACAAAAATAAAAATACACAAGCAAAATTTTATATCAAAATAAAGCCCATTGTTTCGCCTTTGTGAATCTTGAAAGCTTGATACATTTTGTCATATCCCACATCGTTTAAATGACGAGTTTTTAACTTGTACTTTTTGGACAGTAAAAAATGTGCATTACTTAAAAATTCACAAAATAATTCCTATTTCTTAAAACCCTTCCAAATTGAAACATAACATAGTCGAAATAACATGCAATTAGGTGATAATATCAAAAATATCGAAAAGTCATAAAAGTTTGTTGTTAGAGACGAATAAATTTGGTGAATTTTTTTCCGAAAACAAGCAAAGTGACCAATGTTGACGAAAAAAAAAATTTCTCAAAAAATAAAGCGAACTTCCACAAACAAACTACACCACGTTGATAGCCATATAATGGAGTACAAATCGGCAAAGTATGAAAAAAGCCCTCGAGAGCTCCGTTGCCAAGGATATATTAGAGTATGTTTGATTTTTACTGACATAGCCTCTTAAAAGCTCTTTTCCCTAGACTAAGTTTTATTTTTGGAATGTGTATGTCTTTCTTACGTCTTGTATTAAAATAGTGATATTGACAGTTCTTAGAAAAATAATTCATGAGATATTGAGGAACAAGTCCATGTAGACATTTGAACACTAAAATGCATTTATTTATTGTTCTGTGTGTTTTTAAGTCCTTCCATCCCAAGATATCCACGGATTCTTTAGAACTGCGTCTTTTAGTGATAATTCGAGCTGCTCGATTTTGTAAACGTTGAAGACTTTTTGTGCATGTTTGTGACAGTTCTCCCCATGCAGTATCAGCATAACTGAAAACAGGATGGATGATTGAGTTGTAGACACTGTGCAGCTTTAAGGGTAAGGCAGGATCTTATTCTGCTTAGCAGGCCCAATCGTTTGTTTATTTTGTGAGAAATTGAGATGACATGCTCTTTCCAGTTTAGATTTTCATCTAAAGCTACTCCCAGAAAGTTAAACTTTGGTACTTTATCGATGGTATCTGAACCTATGACAGATTTTAGTTTTTGGTGGGTTCCAAATAACATGCACTTTGTTTTACTCTGGTTTAGAATGAAGCGACCATCGTCCATCCACTTGACTACATTGTTAAGAGCATCCTGTAAGGTTTCCATTATTGTGGCTGGATTGACATCACTAAAGTAAATGACATTGTCATCGGCATACATATTTATTTTACATTTTGTTAATGCAGTGGGCAAGACATGTATATATAAAACAAACAATAGCGGTCCTAAAATGGAACCTTCAGGTACACCATAGACCTGGTTCATACTATTTGATAGAGTGTTACCATATTTGACCTTCTGACATCGAGATGATAAGCAATTTTCAAACCATAGTTTACTTTGACCCCTAACACCATAGTGATCCAGTTTGTAAAGTAAACATGCATGATCAACCAGATCGAAAGCTTTTGATAAATCGATGAAGACTGCACCTGTCATATGCTGATTGTCCATGCGTTCCAATATGTAATCAGTCAAATATGTGATTGAAGTTTGGCTCGAATGTTGCTTCCGAAAGCCTGACTGATGAATGGATAGCACTCTGTTTTTGGTAAGGACGTCGACTAGCTGGACTTGTACTGCACGTTCCATCAGTTTAGACAGCAGTGGGAGCACCGATATTGGTCGATAGTTATTCGTGTCGTCTTTACTGTCAGATTTATGAATAGGAGTCACTTTAGCTGTTTTCCAGTCGTTGGGAATATAACCAGTTGAAATAGTAAGGTTGATGATAAAAGTAATTGATTTTGCAATATGTTTTGCTGCATCTTTTAAAATTTTTGCTGGTAGCTTATCCAAGCCAGTGGCTTTCGTTGATTTCAAATTTTTAAGTTCCTTAAGAACAAAGTCGGACGATATGAATGAATGAATGAAAACTTTATTTATACACGGTAAAAACATCAGGATAAAAAATACATACAAGAATATATAAAATGAACTGTTTTTCATGTTTGCCGTGTGAGTACGAGTTTAGCTAGTTAGGCGTAAAAATTTGTTCGTTGATCTTTTAAATTTACTCAGCGATTCAGCGCATCTTATTTCTGCAGGAAGATCGTTCCACATTTTTGTTGCACTGAAGTGGAAACTACGCTTCATTAGCTCAGTACGAGGTTTAGGGACAATTAATTTGTTGACTTTGTCCCTAAGATTGTAAGTACTGTATTTGATATGGAAAATGTCTTCTAGATATTTTGGGCTTTGGTTTTTCAATGCTTTATAAAGCGTAACTAATTTCATTTTCTTCCTTCTCAGAGAAAGTTTATTCCATCCTAAAGACTTTAGAAGGCCGCTAGCACTAGAATCATATTTTGAACGAGTGACGACTCGGGCAGCACGGTTTTGAAGTTTTTGTAACTTGTCGGCAAGCTGTTTATTTAAACCATCCCATACTGGGCTGCAATAGTCATAATGCGGCTCAATCAGGGCGTGGTAAAGTTTTACAGCTGTATCTTGTGAAATAAATGGTCTTAGTCGTTTTAAAGCGCCAATTGCACAGGCAACTATGTGACCGACTTCTTCGATGTGATTGGCCCAAGTTAAATGTTCGTCAATGTGGACTCCAAGAGATTTAGTGCTAGTGACCCTCTTAATGCACTTATTGTTAATTTTAATGTCAGGTGAATGATGAACACTGGAAGTGAGCTTTTGTCGACAGCTTATTAACATGAGTTCCGTCTTAGCAACATTAAGGCTTAATTTGTTGGTCATAAGCCATTTTGAAAGATTGCTAAGTTCTAAATTTATAATGGTCTCTAATGCTGATCCGTTTTTTGCGGCAAAGCTAATACTAGTGTCATCAGCGTACATTCTAGGAATTCCTTCACCTAGACAGTTGGGAAGGTCATTAATGTATATTAAAAACAGCAAGGGTCCGACCAGACTTCCCTGGTGAATTCCGCATTCGATTCGACGTGCATTTGATAATTCACCGTTCACCTGACATTTCTGCATACAATTATTTAAGTATGATTCAAACCAAGTCAGTGTTTTACGATCGAATTCATAGTAAGACAGTTTACGGACGAGGATATCGTGATCAATTGTATCGAAAGCTTTTTTGAGGTCAATAAAAATTACCCCATTTATGTAGCCAGTGTCAATATTTACTGACCAACTGTTAGTGGCTTCAAGTAAAGCTGTCAGTCTGTATGTCTCTAGGATATTAACTAGTTTCGGAGTATTACTATCATTAGCACTTGGTAGCATATTAACATTCATGTCACCAGTTACATAACAGTCGAAATTCAAGCTGTCGATTTTGTCTATTAGATTTTCAAAGTCAACAAACAAATCAGGGGGAGAATGAGGGGGTCTATACCAAGTACAGACAAGAAAAGGTTTTGAATTTGGATTCTTTATCTCAATAGTGATACATTCTAGATTATACGGGCTTAGATCATTTTGCACTTTGTAATTTAAATTATTTCGGATGTATATACATACTCCGCCACCATTTCTTCCATTAACCGGTCTGTCCTTACTCAAGCACGTCACGTTAAGGCTGGGTTTTTAAGCTGTACTCAAAAAACTGCATTTTCCTACATATCTCAAACATCTTTAATCACACGATGACGAAAGTGAACATTTCAGTCAAACATCGCATCCTTAATTTTTTTAGAGTATTTGTGGTGACGTTTAGTGGTCACGTGACCTTATGGCGCGAAAAGTAGTTATTTGAAAATGGGGTGGTGGTTTTAACATGTATATAAAAACTTTCTTATCAAAACTGACGGTACTTTGGTCAGTAACAATTATCTGTTTGGAATGGATGGATTCCGATTTTTGTCTTGAAGATAATGAGGAATATCCAAAATTCTGGTTTGGTCACGTGACCTGTTTTACTAAATATCTCTAAAACTAAAAATGTTAGACAACCATTCCAAACAGATTTTGATTGGAAACTCCAACAGTAATATCTACAAATAAAAACATTTTTGTTTTACTTTAAATTCGCCACCCCATTTTTAAAGACGTATTTTCTCGTTTCTAGGTCACGTGACCACGTAAGATAAAAAAAGCAATACTAAAACTTCAACAATCCCTTCATAACAACCTTATGATACAATTCTTATTTTGTTGTATTTTATGTGAAACATATAACAATTAAAAATAATAAATGCAAAATACCCAGCCTTAACATGCTTGAGAATTACGAACAACTTCGAATTCATAACCCGGCAATGAGATTTCTTTATCATCTATTTTAAAATCTAACTTGGATTCATTAATGGCAAGAATGTCAATTTTAGCATTGGATATATACAAACGAAGATTGTCGATATGTGCTATTAAGCTGTTGATATTTAGACAAGCAATAACCAACCCATTACCAAAAGAATCATTTTCGTCATTACTACGAGTCTCGTACTCACAACTGGCAAATTCCTAATTATTATTATTACTAATTATATGGTTAGTAAAGTTATCTAGTAAAAGAGTTGAGCCCCTACGATTGAGGTGTAAACCACTCTTGTTTAGGTGTGCATTGGTAATAATAGAATTGTCAATAAATCCCCATTCATTTTGGTTGGCAAATTGTTTCAGAATTCGGTTGGTTTCAATGACACGGGAGTTCATCGATTCAGCTCTATGTGTTAGGCTAGATATGGTTACCTTATTACAGTCGTTGGCAATATTGTGAGCTAGATCAACAATTCTTTCGTCTACTTTACGGGCACCATCTCTCAGCGAGTTTGTCCCACAATGAATGATTACTTCATCAGGTTTTTCTTTGATGGTTGGCTTGACGTAATGGAACATATCCTCTACCGTTGCTCCAGGAAATGACTTTACTAAAGTCTTGGTTGCAGTTTCAGTTGACAGTTTCCATTTTGGGACATGCTTAATGATTGAATCTCCGGCTACTGCAATGGCTCTTTTGCTGCTGGATACATGTTGAGTTCCATTGTTTGGTGCCGGCATTTACAGATGTAGGTTGTTTTCCGCATTTAGTACCTGCTCCAGTTTGTTTGCTAGTCTTTTTATTTTCTCTGTTGGTTTTCTTGTTCATGGATGGCGTGAGTTCTTTAGGGTTGTTTACTTGCTGGCTGTCATTTGTGAGGTCAATTGTTGTATGGTTGATTGGACCACTATCGTTAGAGTCGATAGTTGTTTGGTTAGGTAGACCGCCATTGTTGTAAATATCAGGAGTGCTCTGAAGATCTATTGTGTTCTTAGACAATAAGGCTATTGTCCTGAGGATGCTCTCATTGTCTTTGTGCAGTTTAGATATTTCTTCGTTTTGCATGTTAATGATGCATCTAAGGTTATCATTTTCGTTTTACAGAGTTTCATTCTTTAGTTCAAGAGACTGATTTTCTTGATTTTCTTGATGAGCTAGACTTGCATGAGTTGGAGCCTTTACTAGATTTTCAAAGATTTTCTTAATAAAGATAACATCAGTTTTTAGTGAGAAAAATTCGTCTTTTAAGTGTTTTAGCTCATCATCCTCGTCATCACTCTCATCAGATTCGATTACAGATTCGCTTTTGTCTTCATCATCCTTTACGTTAAGTTTATCTAAGCCAAGAAAATCTTTTAACTGATCTTTTATATTTTGTGCTTCGCTACCTTGCAGTTTTAAAGATCTGGTGTATTTTACTTTTTGACGCATAAAATTATTGAAAACGCTAATTCATCTAAGTATCAATTGCAATTTTTAATATCTTATAGAAAATATACGTGTAGTAGAATATTCCTAGCCAGTTTTTTGTCCAATATTCCAAAACAATGAGAAGTAATACGTATTTTCATCGCTGAATTTCACGCTTACGTCATCATGCGTTTAGCGTTAATTATCTCGCTTATATGCATGGGATCCCCCAAATTTTTTTCCGGTTTCCAGTAGCCCATTAGGTAATGCAAATGACTGACAGGGTTTTGAAAAAATAAAAATGGGTTGCAATAAGGGGGAACCATCCTTAAGCACTTCGACCAGAACGATTTTAGCTCTTCAAGGCTTCCTGACCAGTGGAATACAGACTTTTTGTAGTTATATGAAAGATGTTTTAACAGGCATTCTTCATCAGTTGGTGCTGTGATATTTTCGCCAGTTTCTTTAGAGCTCTCAGAAGTGTGACTTTCCGCCATGACAGTCCAATTAATGTGACACACAGTAAGAGAGAAGTCTTGTTCAACTCTACTGGTCTTTAGAGTTGGCAGCGAGGAATTTGCGAACCGTTTGCATAAATTGACTGCAACTGATGTAAAAAAAATGATTGAATTTGTCAGCTGTCAGACTTGTAATTGGAGTGGTCGATTTAGCAGCTTTTGGTAATACTTGATTCAATGTTTTCCACATTGATTTAGAGTCACTTTTATTTGATAACTTTTTGGTATAATACCTTGACTTTGCGTCCGGCAATTTTTTCGTAACTTTATTTCGTAACGTTTTGTATGTGCTCCAGTGAACTTCTTTATTTGTTTTGATTTCTTTTTTATGAAGATATTGACGATCAACTCCAAACTACATGCCGGGCATGCAGATAGCGTGCGATCAACTCCAAACTGCATGTCGGGCATGCGGATAGCGCGCGATCAACTCCAAACTACATGCCGGGCATGGAGATAGCACACGATCAACTCCAAACTACATGCCGGGCATGGAGATAGCACACGATCAACTCCGAACTACATGTCGGGCATGCAGATAGCGCACGATCAACTCCAAAATACATGCCGGGCATGCAGATAGCACACGATCAACTCCAAACTACATGCCGGGCATGCAGAGAGCGCGCGATTAACTCCAAACTACATGCCGGGCATGGAGATAGCACACGATCAACTCCGAACTACATGTCGGGCATGCAGATAGCGCACGATCAACTCCAAACTACGTGCCGGGCATGCAGATAGCGGGCAACTCACTCAACTTTCAAATGAAAACAGTGTGTGAATAAATCAAACGTGAATGAAGTATTCCATGCCGGGAGCGAATATGAAACGTGACACCTTCTAGTTTACTTTTAAATTCAATGGAAATAAAAATACCAAAATTAAATTAACAAAAAATAAAGAAAGAAAGAAATGAATAGAGTGATAAATTGAGAAACAATAAATGAAATAGAAATGTATGCATGAATAAAGGAAATGAGTAAATGAATTACAGAATGAATGAATGAATAAAAGAATGAATGGATAAATGAACGAAACATACTAAAACAAATACAACAACTGAAGAACAAGAGAAATGAACTGGACTTTGGGATCAAAGGTAAAAATTGTACAGATAAATGAATGAAAGAAAGAATGAATGATTGGATGAATGAATAGGTGGATGGATGAATCAACGAATAAATGAACGAATTAATGAATGGAAGAATGAATGAATGGAAGAATGAATGAATAAATAAATGAACGAATTAATAAATGACTGAATAAAAGAATCAATGAATAAATGAACCAATTAATGAATAAATGAACGAATTATTGAGTGTACAAATGAATGAATTCATGAATGAACGAATGAATACAATGTCGTGTTCCATAATGCACTTGTTAACAGGAGGAGAACATGCAGCGATATGATAAAAGACCAATCTTGGTAGCTTGTTCCTAACAGTTGTATTTAATATTATTAAGAAACGTATTCGATTCCACAGCACATAAACTCCTACAGTCCATGGATGGCAATGGCCAGGCAAATCATCCTGCTCAACATGGCAACTTGTGGCTGCTGTGTTTACGCAATGAAAAAGGCGAAATCAAAAGTAATGAATATTTTATTTACTTTAATTGCCTTTAAATAATACAAATGCCGTAATTTTTTACACAATCACTAAAGTTTACAATAATTGCATAGGTGTTTCAAAAGCTGGTCAATCGATAACTTCCCATCGTTTATGTCGGGAATTGGCATGTCTTCCCACTGAAGAACGAAACAAAGTTCTTACACGAATAATAAACAAAACCTTCAGTATCCCAGAAGCAATCGAGTTGTGTATAATAACATTCGTATTCATAAATCGCTCCATGTATAATTATTCTATTTCTGAAAAAGGCACGCGAAATTCACTCGTTTTAAACCAGAATCTACACATCTATTTTTTAATCATTCCAAAAATTTCAAAGGATGCCATTAATAGACGTCAGCTTCGGAAACTTCGCGAAGTAAAAACCAATCAGTTGGACATGGACTGATCATGCACATCATGGGATCGAGTGGTGGCGAAATATGGCAATAAAGTATGTAGTGAAGCCCTTTTGCCATTTTTAAGGTAAGAAAACTTACCCTTTCTCTCAAGAAAAAAATCGAGTAATTTAACCCTTTTCACTGCGAAACGTTTACTGAGTTGATTTGGTAATAATATTAAAATCAGTTTTCTTCATTAACCATATTTGCAAATGTACTCCATATCATCTTTAATATGGAGTGAATATATATTTCATCTGTTTTTTTATATCTTTATAGACTTGGTAATCTGGATAGCATTCCTGCTATTCTTGGTGAATTCATACAGCAGCTCACAGGAGAGCTGTCAGAATCACAGCCATCCGGATCCCATCCCGAGCAATCAGTTTGGAAAAGTGGGGAACAAGAAATAGCCTTAAGGGCACTCCCCTGTGTCCACCCAAACTGTCTAGGAATGATGTTATCCCCGAAATGTTAATTAACGATGAAGTATTTCTACCGGCTTTAATTAAGTCTTCTAAAACTCTTAAATAATGAATGAGTGATTTGGCAAAGCAAATGAATGCCCGTGACGAGTTCTATAACTACTAGATTTTTTCCTAACTTGCATAAAGTTAAAACTATTTTCTCATTATAAAATTAAAATCTTTTGATTTTTTTAAAGTGAAACTATTAACACTCCGCATTGTATATCTATATCTGCCGATAAAACACTCAGTCTCATAATATATGAATCACTAACTGCTTCATGTGTGTCAAGTGTCGTAGATACATAAACTAAGTCAATTGTTCTAATCATTACATTTCTTTTTTTTTTGCATGAAAACAGAGCTTAATTGGCAAGGATGAAATTCGTATGATAGTAAATCGTACGAAAAATTTAAATCAACGCCAGCTATTTCTTGTTGTTACCACATTCACCACTTTCATATATTGATAGAAAACCTTTCTCAGGAGCTAACATTAACAATAGATTTAGATGTCGTTGATTTGAATTTGAAAGCGAAGGAAAGACCAAAGCTATCAGGTATCTGTGACACTACCAAAAGCGCCACGTGCGGGTCCTCTTGCGCCCCACCCAAACCTTCCAACAAACACTCAATTTTACCGCCAGGAATCACTTTAATCTATTAACTTCAATAAATGTAATAAGACTTATCTAGTATTAATTACCTGTTACTTCGTCTGAATATAACTTTTGAAATAATATTGTAATAATTAAATGGATAGGCTTTGGTTAAGCTAGATTTTATCGTTGTATTATAACAACTCATTCGTGACGAAAAATATCTTCTCTAATGCGACGTATACTTTCAAATTGATTTATCTTCTAACTTATTAATATTCTATTAGCCTAGCCTAAATACAATTTACGGGGAATTAATTAGATACTTTTACAACATTTAAAGTTCATTGCAATCGTTCATGTTTCTTTCTCAATGCTTACTAGTTCTTGGTTCCACGTGGTTCAGCACTCTAACGTTTAAACTTTGGTTCTTTGAACAACTCGCTTTCTCTCCAAGTCGGCCGTTTGTAGCACCAAATTGTTTGTCTTAGCTTTGACACTTTCTATCGTCTTTTCTGTGTCTTTTCTCAGTACTTGTCTTTAGTATATCTTTCTTTACTTTCTTGTAAATTGAGTTTCACTGCTTAACTGAAATTAATACTTCTAGAATGGGTTTCTAGATTGAACTTTTCATAGATTTCTGCTACTCACTTTACGATAGGAACGTCGACTGACTCACTCGACGAACATCCACTAACTGACACAACTTAGATCTTTTTCTCTCTTTTGTGCGAGTGTTTCTTGATTTGAACAAAGGATATAATCCTGGTTATGTAACCCTTTCATCTTTTCTTATTTTCTTGACCTAATTACAATCTATTGTTATATTTACTTACAAGCTCTGGGGACATGAATGGACCAATAATATACTATTACGCTTGTTGCGTGACGATGTAATTAGTTCACTTTATGAGTGACTATAATACGTTTAATGATGTTTTTGTCACAGTATCGCCAGATCAAGACCTACATTCTTTTATACCGTTCTGTTAGAGTGAGAACAATCGAACTATGCATATGAACACGTGTCGTAATTGTTTTCTGAGCTTTATACTGCTTCAAATTCTCTAAAAAAGTACTCATAATAAAGTCAGATACACCAAGTCATCAAAACGTTTATGGTCCGAGTGTCCTCACTGCAAAATCTTTTTTTATAAAATTAATATTAAATATTGGCCATCATTGGATTCATGAATAAAGTTGATTTTCTCAAATTTGCCATTATGCTTACCTTGCTTTTCCTTGCTGATCAACACCGCTATAAAAAATTCCAATAGACAAAACATTTTTTACATGAAATTTTGATTTCCATTTTTGTTTTTATTTATTCTACTGATACTATTTTTTACAGAACGCACATTACAAGCTGGAGTACTAGTTTTCCCTGTGGCAATATTACAGAATTTCCACAGAGTCACACCAACAACAAATCACTTCAAAACCTTTGCAGAGCTATTGGAAGTGTGCATTTTTCCCAGCGATCGCCTGCTGGATACTACGCTTAATGGTAATCAATCGATCAATTATATTCAATTCAATTAAGCTCAAAGCATACCAAAAACGACTACAAACACCATAAAATAATGTATATCTCCTTCCACACTCACTACTTTCCTATCTACAAGATCTCCACATTCGACTAACAGTGCTCAAATTACATTTCAAAGACATATCAATAAGTGTTTCTATTTTGTTTCCTTAACCATGATGAAATTAATGGCAATTAAATTTATAATCTTTTTTATACACAGATAGAAATAAAAGCTGGCGCTTATTTACATTGAACCTGTTTGCTTTGAAATACGTTTTATCCTGGTTGGTGAAACAAACAAGAATGAACGTTACAACAATCAACAAAGACATATTTGTTTTATTAATGGATCTTCCTTTTTTCATTTTAGTCGAAATTGCCAAACATGTTCAATGTGCACAATTCTATGACAGTGACTCAGATCTCCAAATGTACAAACACAATATTTCAAGTGTAGAAGAAATTGAGGAGATAGTCATGGCCTCTTCCCAGTCATAACTCAGTAAAGTTAGAATGGTTGTCCAAATGGTTGTGAAGTGAAATAAATACTACATTTTACCCTTACAACAGTTTGATATAACTTTTCTCATGCTTTTACATGGTCGTGCACGGCATGTAGTTTGGAGTTGATCACACGCTATCTGCATGCCTGGCATGTAGTTTGGAGTTGATCGCGCGCTTTCTGCATGCCCGGCATGTAGTTTGAGTGAGTTGCGCTCTATCTGCATGCCCGGCATGTAGTTTGGAGTTTAGTCATACCCAGTCCTCATAATAGTGTCCCCCCCCCCCCCCCCACGGCTGTTACTGTTCCGCCGCCCCTATGGTTGTGTAATGTTTACGGACTTTCAGCATTCCAAGTTCTTGTTAGTGAGTGTATATCTGCTAAATTCTGAAGTCTTGACAATGTTGACAATGTACGGACAGATATCGTCTTTGCTCACATGCTCTGTTCGCCCTGAGCCGGTGAAGTCGATCCCTCCTTTGAACTGGCTCTTTATGGCATTCACCAAAACCTTTGTGTCAAATTCTGATCGATTAGGATTATCTACTGGGATTACGAGATACTTGAGGTTCCATTGGATTTCCGATCCACGTTTCTTCATAAGAAAAACTTCCAAGGTTACGGTCTTCCAATTTATCGACATAGAAATATCTGTTTCGTCCTTTTTAAATGGCAAGATGAGTTTGTAGAGCTTGTCTGAGCCATAGAAAACAGTGACAGGCAATGCTGGCGACCATGGATTCGGATCTGCTTTGCTTGAAACATAACCGAAACAGTTCAAGATTATTTGGGTATTTTCAGATTTCTTGAAGATTAGGTTTTTGCAGCTGGTGCCATCATGCGAGTTAAGCCATTTGTTCCAAATAAGGATTGTTTGACCTTGTGCGTTTTTGATACACATCTCTTCCATTCTTTCACCGCATTTTGAGAACTGTACATCGTCTGGAACTGCATCAGTGATAATGACATCGTGCTCGAGGAGGCGCTGAATCTCTACTACTTCACCAGCGGCAATCCCAACAACAACGGCGCTGACTGGTTTAGAGTAGCCACCATCAACAAAGACTTTTCCAGATCCCTCTGTAAACTGGTTTGCAACGATTAGATTATTTTTCGACTTATATATCAGCTTATAAGTAACTCCCTTGGTCTTAGCAATAATTAGATTTTGTCCGTTCCCAACATTAATTTCATTATTAACAGGAGAGACAGATGTTGAATCGATGAATGAATCATAGTCTTGGTTGAGCTCTGTTTCGATGTGACGTAATTGCTGGTAAATAAAAGACAATGTTTCTTTTGTTGTTACGCGAGCAAACTCTTGATCGTTTTGACGAAACATGATTACTGGGAAACGTTGGGTAAAGTCCAAAATCAAGCCAAGTAGGTTTGTTACTTTCTGATTTTCGAACTTGTTCTTCCATTCTTGATCAATAAAGATAATGCTGTTGGACTTTTTTTCTCTAAAAACCAATTCATCATCTTCGATTCCCACTTTCAAATCATGTAAGCTTTTCATTGATTCAAATCTTAAAAGGTTATCATGATCTGCTTCTTTTATTTTTGTCAGGCTTCCTGTTGTTGAGAACGTAACTCGAACAACTTTGGCTTGATTGCGTTTGAGATGGTTGAAATTTGAACCAGGTTGATAAACCAGTTTTCTTTTGGTTTCATCGAAAGATATAGATCCAAAGTTTGTGTTCTCTTCGCCTTTTGGTGTAATAATCTGAACTGACGTTAAGACGACGTCTTCGTGATCATCTTGTAGAACGTCAATCTCAAGCTGTTTTTCTGTTTCTTTCCAAATTCCATAAATAGTTGTTTTACATGTAATAGTTTTACCGTCAGCTCCCATTATCACAGATATTGTTAAAACATCTTGTACGTTGGGACCATGGATTATATAAGTATCCGAACCGGGACCACCATTTAATACATGTCTACCGCGAACGCTCACCAAAGTATCATCTCCCTCTCTTGTTTCAACAGTTGTCTGTCCACCAACAGCCACAATGAGATTGTCCTGTTCACTGCCGAGGATTTTTCTGCATACTGGAGAACTGATCACATTCCGTGCATGTACTAAACGTTTCCTGTAGGGCGCTAATATTCTCCCCTCAGAATATTGCTCGGGCTCATTAAGGTCTATTAGTGTAATTTTCCTGTTGGAATCCCCATAAAACTTGAAGGAGATCGTGTTCATAGTATTTCTATCAAAGGCAATATAATCAGTCCCATAAAGACTTCTTGGAAGGATCGTTACACCTTTCTCACTTTTTGCAGGACCCATGAAGGAAAGTGCTTTGTCAAGAATAAAACGACTGGCTCCATGATACGCTCGGGCGTTAACTGTAAATCTATCGCTTTCACAGCGGCTTGTCGGAGCCTCGTGTACTTCAACTGTTGTAATATTCTTTAGGTAAACGACGTGACCATTATAGGTGCTTCCTCGTTCGACTCTAAAACGTTCATCATCTACATTGACAAGGTACCAGTATCCGTAATCATTTGGTCCACATGTAGTTCCAGGTGGTGACATATATTGTAAAATCAAGGTATTTTCACCGCTCCCGCCTTCAACATACTTTGCCCATTTATAAAGACCCCATGTACGATAATAAGGGCCTTTATCTGAGCTGGCAAACCTATAATACGCCAGGTTACATCCAATAGAAACCACACCGCATCACCAAAACCATATGGAACGTCGATAATGCTGTCATCGTTGTCACCAATTATTGTTGTTGGGATAAAGTTTGAATATAATTCAAAATTTGATGGCGGACCCACCGATACCTTTTCAAATTTGTCAACAATGACACTTCTTTTAAAAGCAAATGTCAAAAGTGCTTGCAGTTTTTTATTGTTAGTGTACTGTAAGTGACCATTGCTATATCTAGCATACTGTGTGGGTATTTTATCTATAGAATCTCTAACAACTCGCGTTGATGAATCGGAAACTTCATAAAATGAAACACCGTCACAAAAGTATTTTTTACCATCTTTGTCAGCCATAAACCACAACACTTTCGTGCTAAGCTCATTTTGACTGCTAACTGTTTCTGGGTTTTGACTTGTAAACAGTTCTATAAATTCAGTCTCCAGGTCTGCATTTGCTGAATCAAATGCTGGTTTATGAATGTGGTCTTGAAATCCATTAGGCCAGCCTCGAAACGATGATCCTAAGCTTATACCTGATCGTCCTTCGTTATTTCCACTTGATTTTCTCATATCGAAATAAATGCCTTTGACCGGTGATGTAAATGGCGGTGGACAAACTTGCTTACCCTGTATGTATTTGCAATTGACCGTGAGGCTCGACCACTCATCACCCATTGTAATGTACGGCTTCTTTTCAAATGGTATGTCATATATCAAGGCTTCACCAGACAGTTTAATAGTATCTTCTCCTTGTTCGCCTTTACATTCCTTGTCAACAGCAGGCTCACAAACAATCACATCATCACCTTCACCACCCAGAAGAATATCCCTTCCAGTTCCACCGTTGAGGTAGTCATGACCTGGACCACCATATATGGTATCATCTCCACCTCGACCATATAGAAAGTCGTCGCCTTCTTCGCCAAAGATTTGATCTGGGCCAAAACCTGCCACAATTTCGTCGCTATTTAAACGTCCTTTTAAAGTTTTACCTGAATAGGTTACGTCTAACAATGCCATGCGGTTGTTTGGATCATTAAAATCATCTTTAGCTCTATCTGTAAGACACCTTTTGATTTTTGTATTTTCAGCTCGTAATGTTTCTTTGTCAGCTTTAATATCTGCAACTTCAGCGTCTACATAAAAAACAAAGACATCGAAGCCCCTTTGTCGATACGTTTCTGCCATATTATCAACATAAGCATTGAAAGCATCCGATTTTAAGTATTCCTTGAATTCGTCCCGCACTCGCTGCTCAGTGGTCCGCAGGTCAACCATATCAGCGATAAAGCCCAAAATGGTGTTAACAACTTGCAAGACAGTACTGACCAGATCAACGATCGGTGATAGTGGAGGAAATATGAAATCTAACGCAAGACTTACTCCGTCAAGAACGAGTGTTACAGCATCAACACCTGCCATTACTCCATACATGACCGCTTTTCCTGTGTGTCCTGCCTTTGCAGCATCACTTGCGGCGATTGCATTTTTAGCGATGGATGTAGCCGAAGTACCCATAGAAATGACTCCTCCTACGACCAACCCAAACCGCTTAGCTTCTGACAAAAGTTTAAGTCCATGCTTGGATCCTTTCTCGATAAGCGATTTTTGAATTCTGTTACCAGCAAATTTTACGACATTTTTCACACCGTTAGCAAGACCAAAGCTGCCTTGAGCAACGCGGAGTTGACCATTCCTTACCATAGTATTATATTCATCTTCAGATATTTTTCCTTTGAGTTCTTCAGCTTTGTCAATCAAATCACTTCCAGCTGCTACATCGATTCCTCCTTGAGCAAAACTAAATCCAGTACTTGCTGTTTCAACACCATGGCCAACTCTTTTGAAAATTTTCCCAGCGATCTTTCTAGACGAACTTCTTACTTTAGTCTGTGATAATTTCTTTTGCGTGTTAAAGTCCTGCTGAGTCAATTTTTGTTGGTCATTTACGCCACTGTATTTTTTGACCTTTTCAAATGACTCTTCGATGACAACATCTTCAATATCTGTAACATCAGTTCTCTTTACACGAAGTTCTGCTTCTGTGTCAACGTTATTCTCGATTACTATTTCCTTGTCCAAATTTCTTATTGTATGGAGTAACTCATCTCTTTTCAATCTGTATTCGAGAACGTCATGCTTAAAATTCAATGCTGAAATTGATCCTGAAAAAAGAGAATGACATAACACGATGTTAAAGATGATTCCGTGATCCAAACGATGAATCAAACCTGGGCTACGGAAACATTAAACTAAATAGACTAAAATATCTAATTCATTAATGGGTTGGATTATTACGCATATATGATAACAATAGTAGTCATATTTCGACATATCATAATACATATTTTTAGAATATGCAAACGATGGTCGAATAAAGCTTATAAAATTTCCAAATTTGTGCTTAGCATACCTTCAGTCAAGTCTTTGATGTCCTGTGGTAAACCAGATACAAAGCCACCTACGGTCGATCCAGATCCTGAGATGTAGTTGCTGAATCTTATCAAGTCGTTCTCTGTTTCTGTATTTTCCCCAGTAAGTACTTCACCTCGAAGACCAACATCTTTGATAGCAGGGGGTACTTCTTTCTGAAGCTCTGGTAGGTCATTTCCTGCATTCAGTTCAAACATTGATAAAAACAAATATACCTATAATGCATAATAGACTGAAACCAAAAAAATGAAGTTCAAAGATCGACAATGCATTTTATCTTATTAGATTGTAAGATTATGTAGATATGGGTTGTTAATGTTTTGTCTCGCACAGGAAAAATAGAGCACATCCAATTTGGTGTACAACTATCAAAAACCCTGCATTACTAACTTTACTTCAATATTGCTGATACGCGTCTACGCGTAGTCACACATAAAACTGAAATTAAGAAAAAAACAGCTTGGTTATTTCGCTGAGACAACTCACTTATTCGAATTCAAACGTCTCCCGGGGGGAAGGGGGGGGGGGGGGGTTGTACTCCCTTCAGATCTGGGTAGGGGTGTTCCGCTGGGATCTTGTAGGGGTTACCCTGTTTATGACAAAAAGTACCTAACTTCCATACCCTGTTTATGACAAATTACAATTGCTTAAGAACGTTATATGATTTGTACAAATATATCAATTCAGACACACGTGCTGCTCTTATCTTTTTTAAAAGTCAACGATCTTATTCCTGCCGATTTCCTGAATTCAAACTAATTTCTCTCATTTTTTTGGACCCTGATTATGACAGAAAATTTGGATTAAATCGGTAATAGAGTAGAATTAGATACCCTGTTCATGACACCAAGGTCGAAAAACCATACCCTGTTCAGCGGATCATCCCCGTATAGTCGATATAGGGTAGTAGCCCCCCCCCCCCCCCCCCCCGGGAAACGTCTGAAATATCTGCTGTAGTTACAGTGAATTATCTAGTCTTTTCGAACAGTGGTGTGGGTTCTTTGACGTCCATCTACTACAAGTTAGTGAATGAAACGAGGAGGACATGAAGATCTTTATATCATTTGTAGATAGAGAAAATTCTAAGTGTTGGCCCGGCCAAGGCTCGAACCCGTGACATCCAGCACAGTAATATAATCCGATACTCTATCAACTAAGCTAACCGGTCGTCGTTAGCCTGTTTTGCATCCGGCATTTTCCTGCGAAGCACCGCACAATAACGTGTTCTGAGATCCCCTGAAATGCTGTTATTGAATTAAATGACGATTGGCTGTTTTCCCAGAGTTCAAAAGGTCAAAACCGTTGAGGTTTGCGTTAAATGTTCTTTGGCGAAAGTCGAACATTTTGCTGCGATCAATAGAGACTCACTTCCCACGAGTCTGTTATTTGCTTGGAACAGGGCTTGTATTTTTTCTATCGAGAAGCATGTGTAATATTATAAGCAACAAAGCAATTCTTGACAACTGAGAAGGACTAGGAAGAGCATTAAGAGCCAATCAAATTACGTGTAAGAAAGGGCCAATCAGAACGCGTGCCAAACTTCTGGCACGGTGGATCACGATATTGTGCACTGTTTCTCAGACGGTTATATTGACAATTTTTGATAATGAAAATATCATCTAAAAAGCGATATTTAATAAAGATATTTAGCTAGAAGGTTTTTGGAATTTTAATGGGCTTAGCCAATTAATCATAAACAAACTTTGCGATGTGATAATTGTTTGCTTGATTACAAGATGTCAATTTTGTCAACGGTAACATTAAAAGAAAAACAAATACGTTGTACAATAAGAAAAGCTAATCCAGAAAAAGTTAAAACGTGTAAAAAGATAGAACATTTTAAAGGATTTTGATTAAATAAATTTTACCGAAATACGTCGGACGATCAAAAAAAATTACTAGTTAAGTTAAACCATAGTTAGTTACTACTAAAATTCTCAATAATTGCACTTACCAAGATTCACCATATTCTTCTCACCCATCATTGCTTTATCGAAGTCAGTCAGTAACGTTGCAAAATCAGCATCATTTTTCAGATCCTCCAAGCTCTCATAAAAGATTTCGTGTAGCTCCTTATTTTGGGAGTTACTCTCTTCCCTCAGTACTTCTATGATGCTCTGAATCATCGCCTTTGGATCGGATGTTATCTTTCCTTCTTCCATTGAACCTGGTATTTCTTTACAGATGGTGTTTGACAGCCGTGAAAACCATTTGGCTTGAAATGACGGGCCTATTAGGTCATCAACCACCTGAACATCGTATTGAAGGCTATCGTTTCTCGGCAGATCATTGTTAATTGGAACATTAAGTTTTCTCGACGAAGACGTGATCTTTTGATGGTGATGATGGTGATTTATCTTTAAAGCGTCGATTACCTGCATAAAGAAAACTTATTAATCAAAGAATCCCAAACCTCTGAGTATGTTGTTAAAGTCGGTTTCCAACTTTTTTCGATTTGACTTTTTTGTGTTCATTGGCACTATATAATATTGTTTTCTGAAAATTTTGAGGAAATAATAGTTACAACAGTTATAATAATATATAATAGTTTTAAGAAAATGCTTGATAGAAACAGTTTGTTTAATTGAAAGGATTCCTTTTCGTTACTACACACAAATATCAGAATCCTACGAAAAAACGTTGAGCTGCTTGAAAACCACTTATTGAATGAAGTAAAACATAAATCCGACATAATTGGTTTATCCGAAACCAAAATAACATCCCAAAACGCAACGCTAGATATTAACTTAAATATTGAAAACTACATTTTTGAATTTGTACCAACACCTCTTTCGTGTGGAGGTGTTGGTATGTATATATCAAAATATCTTAATTATACTATTTTAGAAAAGACATCCAATGAATTTATGGATGTTTATGGATTGAAATCAACTTCATTAATAAACGCAATAGTATTTGTGGAATTATATACAGACAACATAATCGTCCTAATGAATTCCTCACATACTTTGAAAATATACTCGAGAAATATAGTTCTACATTCTTGGTGATTTCAACATAGATTTACTCAAATGTGAATTTTGTGCATTTAGTGAAACTTTTCTTCTCTCTCTTCAAAGCTGGTTTGAGCGCGAAAAACTTTTCAACAGAGAGCGAACAGGGGCCGACTTATGGAATCAGTCTAGTAGCGGTAATATCATAACAGATATAACTGATCATTTTTCACAATTTTGTATAGTTCCCGCTGGAAAAGAAATCTTCAAACTGAATAGCAAGAAAATTAGACACTTTTCTTGATGTTCTGAATATCAATTTTGTAAACAAATCTCCACTATTGATCTCAGAACGTGATTTGTAGTATCAAACGACGTTGACATGATATTTTCTTCACTATATAGAAAAATAAACAGCATCATTAATGAAATTGCACCACTTAAAAGGATTAATAATCGTACTGCCAAATAATTAAGTAAGTATTGGATTACTCATGGGATTCGAGAATCTATAAAAACTAAAAACCGATTATTTGCATCAGAGAACAGAGAGCGGTATACTTGTTATCAAAACAAAATTGTACATCTCGTTCGTATTACCAAAAAAAGCTACTACGAATCCTTGTTCGAATCCAACCAGAAGAATTCTAAAAAAACATGGCAAGTCATTTATTCACTGTTACATAATAAAAACAAAAAAAACACAAACAGAATATTTCATCGTTGAAAGATCCAACTACAGCTAATAATATTTATGACCACGGTAAGTTCCCAAACATTCTAAATAATTTTTTTGCTACAATAGGAAAGAAACTTGCTTATCAAATTCCAGACACCGAGATGCATTTCACAGATTTTCAAAAAAATGTTGATCAACCAAATTCGATGTTCTTTACATCAGTTTCAACTGTAAAAATCGAAGAGGAAATATTATCATTATCAAATAGCAAAGTATATGGCTTATACTCATGTAAAATTGATTAAAGCTGCAAAGCTTAATGTGCTTAATTTTAGCAAAACTTACGAACTTATCTGTTCAAACCGGAAAATATCCAACTAAACTTAAGATTTTTAAAATTTGTCCCGTCTTCAAATCTGGTGATGATACTGAACCAAGTAATTATAGACCTATATCGTTGCTATCTGCACTCAATAAAATCTTTGAAAAAACCGTATATGTAATAGATTAACAAATTTTATTGATAAACATAACATTCTATCTGATACGCAATATGGCTTGAGAAAAAAACATTTAACACAACATACGCTACTTGACATAATTAATACAATACAGAATAACATGGACCAAAAATTGTTTACATGTGCAGTTTTTATTGACTTAGCAAAAGCGTTGGACACTGTTGCTTATAGCGGAGCTCCTCACGGGCCGAAGGCCCGCGCAAGCGGAGCACCATAATTAAGAAAATATGGTAAACCATGGAGCTGATTTTTCGTCGACCGACACAGGAAGACCGACGTGGGTTTTTTTTGTCCGTCCGTCGTCCGTCCGTGCCCATCGCACGCAAAGTCGCTGACATTTTAGGTGGGCGTCAAAACTTTGACAAAATTTGTTAATCTCGCACAACTAGGAGCACAACAAAATTCACAATCAATTTTTTACAGTTTACTGAAAACTTTCAACAAAATATATTTCTACAATGGACAAAGCACAAGAAAGTGGTAAGCCTAAGCTACCGGCTAAAAGAGGTTTGACCGAGAAACAGAAACAAAGACCGCCGCGTGAAAATGAAAAAGATCGAACTACGATTCAATGGACAAAGCTGGAAAAGCTTCAAAATATTTAGTCACTGACAAACTGGATAAAAGACACGTACCGATGCTTTTAACTATTCAAATGTGAAATCATGCAGACCTGTTAAAATTTTATTTGATACTTAAAAGTCATTCAAAGCTGGGAGATTTTACAAGATGTATTTTCTGGATTTTGACAAGTTTGTCAATTGGTAAAAACATCCGTATTCTTCGTGGATTCTTCATGAAGTTTTTCAGTAATTACTTATCGACTAATCTACCTTTAAAAGTACAAAAAGTCGACGGTGACCAAAAGTTCATAAAAACAGAAACAAAAAAAAACCCGTGCATTTGCAGCATTTCAAAAGATGTGAAAGCAAGACGAAGCACGAACATGAGTCACGAAGATGATCATCAATTTTTACGGGCAATTCAGAACACGGAGAGCGTTAGGATCAATGCAGATTTATCATAGATCTGACATAAGTTCGCAGAATTGGCAGTCTGTAAATTCGTTCAACAATGCTAATGATATGTGGTGTGCATGGAAATCTATTTTTGTAAACGCTGTTGAAAGACACGCACCCTTGCACACTAAAAGAGTTAGAACTACACAATCCCCGTGGGTCACTCCCCATTTAAAAGAGCTGATGCGTAAGAGGGATTGTGAAAAGATAAAAGCGATTCGCTCAAAAGACCCTGAAGACTGGTCCTCTTTCAAAACAATGAGAAATCGTGTGAACAATGAAATTAAAACGGCAAAACAAAATTATTATAATAGCGCTTTTGAAGAAAACTCTAGCAACCTTAAAAAGACCTGGAGAATTGTAAATGAGTTGACTTCACGCAATCAAGCTAAAAATAAATCGTTCGTAAAAGAAATAAAAATCGATGACACACTAATTACGGATCCGCAAGAATTGGCAGAACAATTCAATAGCCATTTTGTTGACATTGGGCCAAAACTTGCTTCTAAAATTCCTTCAAACACTAATGGCCGTTCTCATTTAGATTTTATCACAAACCAACTACCAGACGCTAACTTTACGTTAAATCCGACCACTTCTTCTACGGTCTTGTCTCTTTTATCTAAACTATGTATATCCAAAGCCACAGGTTTGGACAATATATCAGCTAGACTTTTGCGTGATTGCTCAGATATAATAGCTGAACCATTATGCGAAATTTTCAATCGATCCATAGAAACAGGTATATTTCCTGATGATTGGAAATGCGCCAAAGTATTACCTCTATATAAACAAGAAGAAAAAAATAACATGACTAATTACCGACCTATTTCGATTATCCCTATTGTATCCAAAGTTTTTGAAAGAATAGTATACGATCAGCTTTATACTTTTCTAATTCAAAACAATATTCTTAGCAAATACCAATCTGGATTTCGAAGTCTGCATTCAACCGTAACTGCGCTTCTAGAAGCTACAAATACTTGGTCTTTCAATATAGATCAAGGCAACGTGAATGCAGTAGTTTTTCTTGATTTAAAAAAGGCTTTCGACACCGTAAATCATTCGATTCTACTTTCAAAACTAAACGCTTACGGGGTTGGAATGTCTGCAAGTAACTGGTTTATGTCATATCTAAGCAACCGCACCCAACAATGTCTTGTGAACAATCATTTATCAAATAAACGCTCTTTAACATGTGGAATTCCCCAGGGAACAATCCTGGGACCATTATTATTCCTTATTTATATCAATGATTTACCAAACTGCCTCACTTACTCACAACCTCGTATGTACGCTGACGACACTCATCTTACATATGCAAATAATAATTTAGAGGACATAGATTTCCATATGAACGAAGACTTGAAATGCATCAACGAGTGGTTAATAGCAAACAAACTAACCCTCAATCTTACCAAGACTGAGTTCATGTTAATTGGATCTCGGCAAAGATTGGCTACATTTGATACATGTCCAAATTTGTCCATTGATGATGTCCCTATTAAGATAGTTGAGCATGCTAAATGTCTTGGTGTGAATATTGATAAAAATCTTTCGTGGAATGAGCATATTGCAGAGTTGACTAGGAAAATTGCGTCTGGCATAGGAGCTCTAAAGCGTGTGAGGCCTTTTGTACCACCTACAACACTTCAGTATATCTATAATGCACTAATTCAACCACATTTTGATTACTGCTGTGTTGTGTGGGATAATTGCAACTCAACACTTGCAGAAAGGCTTCAAAAACTTCAAAATCGTGCTGCAAGAGTTCTGACATATTCTGCCTATGACACTAATGCTGATCAACTCATCCAATCACTTGGATGGAAAAAACTCGATGCTCAACGGAAAATACACAAAGCAGTGCTAGTTTATAAAGCACTAAATAACCTTGCTCCGCAATATTTGTGCTCCATATTTACTAAGCATAGTACTAAGTACTCTTTAAGGGACAGTGAAAACAAACTAACTATTCCAAAACCACGTACCAACTATATGAAAAATAGTTTTAATTATAACGGTGCAATACTTTGGAATAGCCTCCCCTTAAAAGTACGCCAAGCTACAAATATGAACCAATTTAAAGCAGGCTGCAGCAGCTTCTTCTATTAGTACTTTCAATTAAATAACACGGCACTTTTGAAAAGCAGATTTTTGTTTTCCTTGGATTTAGTTATTTTAATATTCGTACTAGATATTTATATAGAATATTTTCATATTTTTAATTTAGTATTATTGTAATTATTTACTGAAAAGTTTACCGTGTATAAATAAAGGTCTCTATCTATCTATCTCTATCAACTATTCACAACGAAGAATAACTTTTCATACAAGATGTTCGTCAACAAACTAGGACTGCCAATTCATGGAGTGGATGGAAATGCAAATTTAGTACAATATGTGATCAAGCAACACAAGCTTGCCATCGCCGTTCAGTTGAACTGTGTAAACTTTTTAGAGGCGGTGAAAATGTTTTTTTGACACTTTTAAAATTTTGAAAACATGAACAAGTTTTTTGTAATCAGAACTGAGGACAAAAGATTCAGTGGAAAAGTGACAGTACAGGACAAGAAACGTGGCGCCGGTATGTTTACATTTTTTGCCGATCTTTAATGAATTTCTTTTTTACCATCCACATGAAAGCAGTTTGCAATAATTATATTTACTTGTTTTATGTGTGTGGGATTTTTTAATTTGATTCTTGTAATTCTTTGATTTGTTATGAAAATAAAACGCTTGTATGAATTCGTCAGTGTAATCATCTGCAAGTTTAAATTTCAAAACTTCATACTGGCTATTTTTTAATGAGTTACGCAGTATTCACGTTTGATAATTAAAAATTCACAACCGTTTTAGATAGCTAGATTACCAATAAGTAATTCATTACACATTTAACCAGAACAGTAAATTTTTTTCCGATTTTTATAACGTTTTTTTCAAACGTGAAAGAGCGCAAAGCGAGAAGCGCCGAGATTTGTTGACAACTCAAAGAAGCCATGTTACTGCTTTTCTAACTTCTCATTGGACAATCAATTTTGATTGACAAGTGCTATTTTTACCACGTATAACAACATATTTTTCGCATTTTTGCGTATAATAAAATGTTGTCACATGCATAAAGCTTTGTGTGTTTCAATTGATTATATGATTATTTGATCAGGAAAAGAAAATAACATATAAAAAAAAAATGATCAAGAATTTGATAATTCGTAGTGAATGAACAAATGAAAGAATGGATGATTGAATAAATAATTCATTTCATTAAATGGCAGCTCCGCTATTAGGTTTATCTAATTTTTATATTTGTATGTAATGTAATGTAATGTGGTGCTTATATAGCGCATTTCACTCAGTCTCAATGCGCTTTACAATCTTTTAATATTTATAGTATGTAATCCGGATTTACAAGCATGAGGTTGATTAGTAATTAGTATGTATTAGTGTAGGGCTATCACCGTGGCAAATTTCCGTTTCGTAAACGGTCGTTGCCATTCAGAACGGTCGATGCCTTTGTTCGGAACGGTCGATGCCATCAAGAACGGTCGTTGCCAATAAACCTTCTCAAGGAATCGTGGGTAATAACGCATTCACGCGGAAGACCGATATTTGTATGGTTTGTTGACGGGTTTCCTGTGAATCGTTTGGCGGGAAAATTCAATAAGATGGCGAACGAACAAGAAACGGATGAGCAAGGAAACCAAAACAAGTCAAACAAAAAGTCAATCAAAAAGCCATCTGGATGGAATACATTTTACCAGTCAGTGGCAGTAAGTGCAACATCTTTTGTTGACTTTGCGTGCCTTTTGTAGTGCTTTTGTTGTAGTAAATAAAACAGTAATTCACGTGAAAAGTTTTTTAAATCGAAAAAATTGACATGTTAATTTTCACTTTAAAGTCCGGACACTCGATACATATAATATTATGGAAGTTCTACTAATTTATTCGAAAAAAAATGTATACCTCAGTTTGATCGTATTGTAGAGTGTGTTTGTAATTTTTGTTGTAGAAAGACGTGCTAGAAGAACTTGGCGAATCAAATAGTATTGGCCAAGCATCAAGTGTAGCTTGTAGACTGTGGAAAAGTCTGCCGAAGGACAGAAGAAAGGTTATTGAAAAATTAAATTGTTGAATTGAATTGTCTGGGTTTTTTATGACAAATGCAATAAAATAAAATAAAAAAATAATAAAATAAAAACACACAAAAACAAACAAACAAACAAAAAACACTAAATCAAATCAAATAAAAAAAACACTAAAAAAACATTGAATGAAATAGAAGGAATATATTTTACCATACGTCCTGCTATCATTAGAACAGTCTTGGAACAATAGAAAAAATATATATAAATTAAATATATTAATTATAGATATATAAACACAGGAAGTCAATGAAATAAAAACAAACTTATTAAAACAATTAAACTATTTAGTGATAAATAATGGAAACCCGCACAAAATTACACACATTTCGTATTAACGAGCGTGACGCGTTATTATCCAGGATTCCGTGAGAAGGTTTATTGGCAACGACCGTTCTTGATGGCATCGACCGTTCTGAACAAAGGCATCGACCGTTCTAAATGGCAACGACCCTTTACGAAACGGAAATTTGCATCACCGAGGATGGTCGTACCTGCGTCCTCAGTCGTTCTTTTACGTCCCCCCGTTAATGGTTAATGTGTAGTGTGGCGAGACGGGACCTCCAGTTTTATCGTCCTTATCCGAGAAGACGCGAACCCTTACAATTATAAATCGAAGAACATTCTCCTCAATTATTTAAAGACCCTGAGTGATGGTCCGGTTGAGGGTTCGAACCCGCAGCCTCCCGGTTAACAGTCAACGCTCTCCCAACTGAGCTAACCTGTTAATCGGTTGAAATTCATTAATATTTCATGCGTTAAAAAGAAACAAAGATTGAGCTGGTGAGTTTTCTCTTACTTTTTGTTATGGTTTTTTCAGTGTTTTTCACTTGTACACTACAAGCAATACATAAAATTAACACCCACAATAGAACCAACATTAAAAATCAATGAAGAGACATCCTGTTTTGTAACTACATTAACAGGGTTTTGCAATGTATTGTCTTGGGTGAAATACTTGTTAGATTCTCAATATCTTGTATGTGCAATTAATTTACAATCAATATTTAGACAAACGAGCTTTTCTTTTCTATATTATCTTATATTCAAGACGAGATTAAAAAATGATGTAATGTAAACTTAAATCTATCAATAATCCAGTTTCGATTTCTCTTTTACACAACCTAATTATAAAAGACCCTGGCTACACTATGCCGGATAAATTTGAAAACGAAACTTTTGTTCCAATACCGTGACAAATTTGTGTAAATTCAAATTGCGCTGCGATTTAAAAAATTTTATTTGACTTTTTATTTTGTAGTGAAAAGTTTACCAAAAAATTGGATTCGAAATTCAACTATTTTTTAACCAAGTAATCAAAAATATCGTTCACACAATTTTGTAGCCACTTATGTGATGATTGACATTGTACAAAAAAATTAAGCAGTCCAAGAAATTAAAAACATAGTCACATTTTTCAGTTATTCAGCTTTAAAAATGGTATATAAATTTTTCAAATAGCAAAAGATGCGCTGGCGATTATTTTACGAGTATTTTCCGTGTAGCCTTTCTGTATCCTTTCTGTATTTTCAGTGTTTTCCACGGCATGTATAAGCTAAAATTTTTGTAGACTATCAAAAACATTTACGCAATACATAAAATTAATACCCTCAATAAAGCTTGCGAAGTCAAGAAAGCTTTTTGAGTTTCACAAATCCAATTCAGTTGAGTGCATTCAAGTTTTAACAGAATAACAACCAATGTTTCAGTCCCTCAAAAATTACACATATATTCAAGCCGGATAACTTGAATAAGATTATGCGAATGACGTAGGATTTCTAATCAGTCTGTCGGTATATCAATTCCATTGAAAGCTTAAAAACGTTTCATTGTGTTATTTTAATTGTTTAAAGCGTCAGCAACAGCTGCACTTTTTGTATCATGCAATGACATCATTCTGTTTTCTGAAATTGAGCGTTTCCATTTCATGCAAGTAGTACCAATTCTAACAAATAAAAGTATGTGTATGTGTATAATCGAATGAGAAACTTACAGAGAAAAGAACAGTAATCAACCACAAAGTTCTCCATTCTGTCACGGTAACACGACGAGAAACCTTCATCTTGCCTGCTACGTAGAAATGACAGCAAACGTATGGCTTAAGCAATGAAGTTTACCGGTAGCAAGCCCGATGAGATGTAGAATCGAATTCATTGGACCATTTTATGTAGTAATTTTTATATTAGATTTTTGATAGATTTGTGTTTATTTTTCGTCGGGTACCGCTGTGACACTATGTAAAGTTGACAGTGATTCAAGAGTTCTCAAGTTTTTACTCATAAATAAGAAATGATGATAAAATTAGTATTTCCTATTCAGTAAGCTAACTTTCATTAGCTAACGTACCAGTGATCAGATCGTTGACTTTTGAAAAAGTGACAAAATTCAAGAGCTTCAATGATGTATCCTGTTCTTTTTTGTTTTGTTTCATAGGCATCGACATTTTAGTATTATTGGTATCAACTACTTTAAGTTTTGGGAAAGTTGTCAATCAGCAGTTTCACAAAAAGTATTTCAAGTTTGATTTCGAGTCTGAGTTTGGAGACAGTAAGCTACACTCAGTTACAAAATTGTTGGGACATTGACAGTTTTTCTCGTTTTCTTTTGAAACTTCTCCTTTTTTATGTATACAACGTTGTCATCCGCTTAAACCCCCATCTCCCGAATCAATGTTGCATTGGCGTTGTTGTGACTCACGAGACTGCCAAGGGAGGGAGGAGGGGTTAGAGTTTGAGAACAATGCTGGTCGATTTACTTCTAAATTATGTGTTCCAACTGATTTTGAAACTAAGTGTAGCTAAGTCCGCACTAATTACCGTGCGGCGACACGGTCAAGGTTTACCTTTCGGTCTATGTTTCATCACCTATGTTGTAGTGGAAAATGAATGCTTGTTCAAAACAGACGATCAAAACCCCGGGGGGGGATGTGATTCCGGGGGTAAACGATCGGGGATGCCCGTCGGAATTTTTCAAAAATGCCCCTCAAAGAGACCAAATGTTTTTCAAAATGGCGTGGCTTCACAAGTTTTTCATCCCTAAAAGATACCAAAATCATGAGTTTCAGTTTCTTTCAACCCCTAAAAGATACCAAAAAGTGAGAATTTGGCAAATTTCAAATTTTTAACCCCTAAAAGATACGACGACATTCCCCCCTCCCCCCCTCCCGGGATCAAATCAATCAATCAATCAATCAATTTATTAGGTTACATTCCATCCAAGAATTACAAGATAATATAATGAATAGATAAAATAAATTACAATTTTGTATAGTGTTTGTCATTGATGTTTTCATAATATTTTAGCTATTTTTGATATTTACATAATAGCATTAGAATTATAGTAATTTATAATAATATAGAAATAACAATATAATATAATATATTTTGTTCAAGGATGGCAGGCAGCCCAAAAAGAAGCCGGGGACTTATATTCTTGGGTCGCCTATTTGATTAAGTTGAGAATAAATAAGTAAATAAATAGATAGAAGGAGAAACAAATTATTGTATAGAAATAATTAAATGACTAGATATATGCATATAGATGCAAGAATTGTCTAGTATATAATATTAAATATATTTAAATATATGTATACAAATATATCATGCGTGTTCATGCATGCATACACGTAACACATAACACATAACACATAATCACTGTCAAACACAAACACCGTTCGCCGTTTGTAGACTAAGGACGAAAGCCGAGCGTCGTCGACAGTTTGGAATCGAGTCGTTCTGCGATCGCTCAAATGAAACCCAAACAAATTCAAATGTTCAAATGCATTCCAAACACTAGCAGGATTCTCGTACCCAGACCCTTCTCAATTACACTGGGCACGGTTAATTCTACGCTAGTTCGGATAAATTTGAAACCGCAATTTTTCTTGTTACGGTTTCGGTATAGTTAGGGGTTAGAACACCAGCTGTACTATTACTATAAGTGAGGAAAATACGCGAACATTATAATTTGGATTTCGATTTATAGTCGTCGCTTCACAGTTTCTTAAGTATCAGATAATCATGACGTTGTGTTGGAGGTGACGCTAATTCTGTAGCGGCCGTGGACGCAGGTCACGCATACTTCCCAAGTAATAGATCTACACTAATGCATATAGCTTCTAACTTTTATAATAAACTTCTTGTAGTTGTAGCATACAATGACACGTGTTAAAATGCAAATGCTAAAAGGTATGTGTATGTGTATAATCGAAAGAGAAACTTACAGATAAAAGAACAATAATCAACCACAAAGTTCTCCATTCTGTCACGGTAACATGACGAGAAACCTTCATCTTGCCTGCTACGAACAAATGCAAGCTGCCAAACTTATGCGGGCTTGATTGAGTTTACCGGTAGCAAGCCCGATGAGATGTAGAGTTCATTGGACCATTTTGTGTAGTAATTCTTATATTAGATTTTTGATAGATTTGTGTTTATTTTTCCTCGGGTACCAGTGACACTATGTAAAGTTGACAGTGATTCAAGAGTTCTCAAGCTTTAACTCATAAATAAGAAATGATGATGAAATTAGTATTTTTAAGTAACGGGCTGTGAAAATGAGTATCTTGTGTAAAAAATTAAAGGTTAAAGGCCGGTACACACTAGGCGACAAGTCGCAGCGACTTGTCCCCGCGACATTCAACCGGTTGGAATTGCTGAACCAGTGCACACTGAGGCGACATGTCGCGGGGACAAGTCGCTGCGACTTGTCGCCTAGTGTGTGCCGGCCTTAAAAAATGGAGGCTAAAAGCCTAGTTTTCATATAATCGCTCACGATCGCTGGATCGCCGAAATTACTCATGCGAGGATAGCTCACGATCGCTTTCAGTTGTTTCCATGCGTTTCGATCGCTGAAAAGTGTTTCCACATAATCGCTGACGATCGCTGACATTATTTTCAGCGATCCGGCGATCGTGACCGATTACAGCGATTAGAGCTGACGTAACCTTTGTTATTCATGTGCCAACCAAACAGTGATTGGCCGTTATTTCAATAGCGCTTGGCACATTAGCATAACAATTTGTTAGTAAACCTGAGAAAGTATCGCTATATAACATTAAACTAACATTAAGATTCCGTAGTTCTGCACTGCGCACAGTTCTGCGTATGTTTCGAATTTTAGAGTTTTACATTCCTTATCTTCAATGAATACAGAACTATGTTTGTGCAACACTTTGCATACATATTTTAAAGCGACAAATGCCAAATTTCTAAACTCCATCCAGTCAACACTCAATGGAAACCTTTATCTTACATTTATATAGCGCACTTCTCACGTAATGTTCGATTCATATGCACGAATGACTGAAATAAACCAACATGTGTACCGTTGCTAGTGGTTTTTAAGATGTCAACGGTTTTTAAAGTCTTCTGTATCTCCTACTTGAAATTTGTTCTAGTTTTTCGATAGCCCATTGGATATGAATATAAATTTAACGATATTCAGTACTATAAAATAAGTCGTTAAAAAAAGCATTTGTCACAAATTGGGTACGACAGAGAGAAGATATGAGGAAACATTTCTAAATTTTTATGAAATTAGATATAGATTACTAGAAATCCTGTACACAAATCCGCTGCAAATGGATTTTTTATGTTGTCACCGCCATTGATTTCCTTATATAGGGGGATTGAAACGTGTAGCGACAATTCAGTCTGGTTCCGTTCCGGAGGGGGGGGGGGGGGAGACTCCGGGGATAAACGATCCAGGATGCTTGTCGGAATTTTTCAAAAATACCCCTAAAAAAGATACCGGAAGTTTTTTTTAAAAGGCGTGGCTTCACAAACGTTTCATCCCTAAAAGATACCAAAAGCATGAGTTTTAGTGGCTTTCAACCCTTAAAAGATATCAAAAAGTGAGAATTTGCCAAATTTCATATTTTTAAAATCTAAAAGAGACCAAATCGCTGATTTTTACCCCTAAAAATATACGGCGAGCATACCCGATCGTTTACCCTAGGAGTCCCCTCCCCGAGGGTTCCATGCTCCGGAATATTCGATTTGTTCGTTGAAAAGCGTTTCTGAAACAAAATTATCGCTTTTTTGCTTTCAAAACCTTCCAAACTAAATAAACTACACACACTAATTTTCAGAAAGTGAAATGTATTTTAAAAACCAATGAAAATTTACAATACCTATGATTTGCAGCATTTGCGGCCATTTTGAGCCGTAATTTGAGTATCAAATATTGACCAAATGTGGTGTCAAAATTATGCTGAATATTTCGGAGCATGAAACCGCGCAACACGCTTCAGTTGCCTTACGAGTTTCTGTTATTATATTTCGCGTGTAAACTGTTTGATAAATTTGTTGACCTTTTACACACTTAGGCAATGCACTTCATATAAGTTTGAGCGATTTGCATATATAGCCACGTTTTGATGATTAAGAAAAGACCACTGCTGAGATGGAGATCAATTTTAAAGGCAAGCGAGCTTTAGTGACTGGAGCAGGAAAAGGTAAAGCCGCTGGCAGCTTAAAAATATCTGTTAATAATAACCTATTATCCGAATTTAAAGATTAGTTTAAGGATTTCAAGTTTGATTTCCAGTCTGAGATTGGAGACAGTAAGCCAGCTAACTCCGCACTAATTCGGATAAATTTGAAACCGCAATGAAAAGGCTCTGTTATGTTCTTTTGTTATGGTTTCGGTACAGCTAGGGGTTCGAACCCCAACTGTACTATTACTATAAGTGGGGAAAATACGCTAACATTGTAATTCGAATTTCGATTTATAGTCGTTTAATACGCTTCACAGCTTCTTAGGTATCAGATTATCATAACGTTGTGTTGAAGACGTATCCGGAAATTTGTGTATACGCAATTTTTTTTTACGAATACGGCTTGCGTCCACACGTATCCGCCGTATTTGGTAGCTTTTTCCTGAAATTTTTGAAAACGATCTCCAGAGTGGATTTTTTTTCCAACACAAATACGAATACGTGTGGACGGTCGTATCCACAAATTTTCGAATAAGATGACAAATACGATACGTACGATAAACAAATATCAAGATGGCGTAGAGTAGCTTCGCTTTTAGTGGTTCTAAGTTCCATTATAATATGCGGTCAGATAAAGGCAGCAGTGATAAAATTGCAGTCTCGGTATATGAAAAATCGTTTGGATATTTTAAGAATGTTATCAATGCATAATGGCAAGCAAAAAGTCAAAAAAGAGCGAGTAATCGGATCGAAACGATTTTGGAAACGTTTGTTTTCTTTGGTCTTTCGTAACTGTATGAAGCAATTCCGCTTCATCATCTGTCCATTTATAAGTGTCAATGTCCTTTTTTTTTTTGGGGGGGGGGGGGTGGGGGGGGGGGGTGGAACAGTTTTGTTTTTTAGAGCTTCTTTCTGACGACGACACTGTTTAAACTGTTTGGCACGTTGATGGCGCCATAATTACAATTTTGCGCATGCTAAATTAAAACTTCGAACTGATCAATAGAGTGCATCGAAGCGTATAACAATTTTTCTGTATACAGTGACCACGTGTGGACGGTCAAAAACGATTCATATACCCTACGTGTGGGCGCAAAAAATTTTGTATTCACAAAAAACTGAAAATTTGCGCGGGTGGAAAATTTGCGGATACCCTAGTGATAGAGCTAAACAAAGGGTACGTCCACACTAACCCGGATACAAACACAACTTTATTTATCCGGTTAGGACTTCTGTCCACATGAAAAGCATGAATCGGAAACAATTTTATGGTAATTATGTTTGAAAAGCAATTTTTGTCACGGTATCAGAACAAAAGTTGCGCTTTCAAATTTATCCGCGATAGTGTAGCCAGGGTCTAAGGCATATAACTTCTAACCTCTATAACAAACTTCTTGTAGTTGTAAAGTGCAGTGACGCGTGTTAAAATGCAAATGCTAAAAGGTTTGTTTGATCAAACATTATGATGTCAAGCTTAGTCATGTGACGTGAAGGAATACACAGAATGCATATATAAGCGCGCTTGGATCTGTGGGTACCGAAGGTGCGAGAGGGTCGTGATGGGCTTGGCACGGACCTCTAGCTTCCAGTAGCCAAGATCTAAAGCTGGGACTAAAACTGTCATTTAACATATCTGCATCGTATTTTATTTGATTGTTGTCATGATTGATCATCATTTCCATCCATCGTTCATTGCTCTAAGGTGTCGGTCGAGCTACAGCTAAGGCCCTGGTGCAATGTGGAGCTGAGGTCATCGCTCTGACTAGAACACAAGCTGATCTAGATACACTGGTAAAAGAGGTAGGTTGAAAAACAAACAAACAAACAAACAAAAAAACAAACAAACAAACAAGCAAGCAAACAGACAGACAGACAAACAAGAAAACATCGAAGAAGCAGTGAAAGCCATCGAAGAACAAGGAGACATCCATCTTCTTGTCAACAATGCAGCTTTTCTCGACATGGCGAGCTTTATGAACATAAAACCAGAAAATTGTGACAAGTAAGGAAATTCGATATTTATTCGGTTCACAATCATATAAATCACGATAAGATTTGTTTTGAGCCATATTGACTGAGCTTTGTTTCTTGATACAGGACGATGAATATCAATGTTAAAGCTCCTCTCTTTGTTGCACAGGTACTAAGGATACTACTAGGATATTTGTTAATTACTCAAGAGTTAATAAACAAATAAATCACTAAATTAACACATGGCTGCATCAGCATCATTCTGAAATCAGAATGAAATGCGTAAGAATTTAACCATGAAGGAAAAAAATGAATAAATGATTGAACAAAAATAGGACGAACGGACGGACGAACGGACGAACGGACGGACGGACGGACGGACGGACGGACGGACGAACTGACTGACGAACGAACGAACGGACGGACGTTTAGTTTTGTTATCCCTCTCTTCAGGTTGCAGTAAGGCAGGACTGGACATGTTGACTAAAGTAATGGCACTAGAACTGGGACCACATAAGGTAGAATGGCAAACTTAATCGTTTACACTAGGTGTAAGTGATGTTCATATGTTAATCCCGGGGGAGAAGACACATGCAAACGTATCGTAGATGCTCGTTGGAGTTCTTAACAAACATTAAAAACCAAAAGTGACCATTGAGAATTATGCTCGATAGCGGTCAACTAGCACACAGGTTTGGCCTTTCTGACCATCAAGTTGTGTAGAATTGTGACTGCCGTTTGAATGTGAAGTCGTTATGTTGCAACATTCTGACAACGACTAATCTCTGATTATTTACTTAGATATTGTCTAACGTCTCTGTAATGTATTTACATTCTGAAATAAAATTACAATGCTTTAACTAGATTCGAGTAAACAGAGTCAACCCATGTTCCGTCAATAATACTGAAATGGCAACTACATTCTGAAAATTGAATGAGGAAGCCTTCAAAGAAATGTTAGACGATATTCCACTGAGGAGGATCGTAGGTAAACACTAAATGCACAGTGCATTCACATCACATCACATCACATCACATCACATCACATCACATCACATCACATCACATCACATCACATCACATCACATCACATCACACAAAACAGATAAAAAAATTAATTAAAAAAAATTTAATCGTATAATTTGTTTCCAGAACTCGATGACGTGACCAATGCGATAGTATTCTTACTGAGTGATAAAGCAGCCATGGTAAATGGTGCTAACTTAATGGTGGATGGCGGCACAACTGTTTCTTGATTAATAAATATTGAATGTAAATAAAAAGTGGTCATCTTCGAGAAGAGAGTCTTGAACGGGCAGCTAAGACAGTGTTGAGTCTTGTGAAAATAAAAAAAACATTAACATAAGTAAATATAAAAGTATATGATTGCATAATTACATTAAAAAGATAGGCATTTTTAGCGGCTTGCATATTTTGTATAGAAACTTGCTTCTTGAGAAAATTCAAGTAGTTTTTTTCTAGAAACTACGACTCCGATGCGATATAGTTTCCAACTCATAGGAAAACGATTTATAACGTCATTATCTAGAACCAAATTAGTCATTTTCAACTTTTATTACACAATGCCGAAAGTCTGGAACTATTTTGCATGAGGACTTACGTTTTAGTTAATCTATTAATACTACAAACAATTTTGTAACTTGTAGTAGCATTAAATAACCGTAAAAGGAGCATATATAGAAAAAGGGGGGAAAAGGGCGCACCGTCGGCTTCTTGGGAGACCAGCTTACTTGTAGCTGAAAGTAAGTGCTTTAAGGCCGCCGCACACGGTGAGCAATTTGCCTCGCGAGCCATTTGTTCACTGGCTCGCGAGACAATAAAATCACCGTGTGCGGATCAAATTCGTCATTTTTCACCGCTCGAGAGACGTCTTGACATTTCAAACACGCTAGAAAAGTGTTGCAGCGCCTCGCGAGATGTGAAAAATGACGAATTTTATTCACACACGGTGAGTTTTTTGTCTCACGAGCTAGTGAGCAAATAGCTCGAGAGGCAAATTGCTCACTATGTGCGGCGGCCTTAAGGTAGTACCGGACCCTCGCTACTGCGCATCCAGCTCCCGCATGTGGATCTGAATAAAATTTCCAGCGTAGCTAAATATTGAACGACTGGAACTTAAGCAATAACCTTAAAGTTATTTAAAACTATACTGGACTTTTCTATGCTCCAAAATGTTCTAAAGGTGGAAAAAAATCCATCGGCATACCAAGCAGTTATGAAATCCGACAGCGAACGCTATGAGGATGAGGTGTCTCAAAAGGCAATTTCGCGCATGCGCAGGTAGAATAATGCCTTGTTACTAACAACTAAATGGTCTATTTTCTTTCAAATCACTCTATGTAAATTAAAGCAATTTGAAACAGTTTGGTAATATTACAATGGACATTAGTTTTTGTGAAGCTGTTGACTGACAATTTTCCCAAAAATTAAAAGTAGTTGATACCAATAATACTAAAATGTCAATGCCTATGAAACAAAACAAAAAAGAATAGGATATTTTATTTAGGCTCTTGAATTTTGTCACCTTCCAAAATCAAGATCAACCACAATTTATATAGTGCATCATAAGAAATACTAATTTCATCATCATTTCTTATTTATGAGTAAAAACTTGAGAACTGTTGAATCACTGTCAACTTTACATAGTGTCACAGGTACCCGAGGAAAAATAAACACAAATCTATCAAAAATCTAATATAAGAATTACTACATAAAATGGTCCAATGAACTCTACATCTTATCAGGCTTGCTACCGGTAAACTTCATTGCGTAAGCCCGCATAAGTTTGGCAGCTTGCGTTTATTCGTAGCAGGCAAGATGAAGGTTTCTCGTCATGTTACCGTGACAGAATGAAGAACTTTGTGTTTGATAACTGTTCTTTTCTCTGTAAGTTTCTCTTTCGATTATACACATACACATACTTTTTATTTGTTGGGACCCACAGGTCCGAGCGTGCATGCGTATCGGAATGCATTCTGTGTATTTCCTTCACGTCACATGATCAAGCTTTACATCAAAGAAACCTTTTAGCATTTGCATTTTAACACGTGTCATTGTATGCTACAACTACAAGAAGTTTAGTATAAAAGTTAGAAGTTATATGCATTAGTGTAGATCTATTACTTGGGAAGTATGCGTGACCTGCGTCCACGGCCGCTACAGAATTAGCGTCACCTCCAACACAACGTCATGATTATCTGATACTTAAGAAACTGTGAAGCGACGACTATAAATCGAAATCCAAATTATAATGTTCGCGTATTTTCCTCACTTATAGTAATAGTACAGCTGGTGTTCTAACCCCTAACTATACCGAAACCGTAACAAGAAAAATTGCGGTTTCAAATTTATCCGAACTAGCGTAGAATTAACCGTGCCCAGTGTAATTGAGAAGGGTCTGGGTACGAGAATCCTGCTAGTGTTTGGAATGCATTTGAACATTTGAATTTGTTTGGGTTTCATTTGAGCGATCGCAGAACGACTCGATTCCAAACTGTCGACGACGCTCGGCTTTCGTCCTTAGTCTACAAACGGCGAACGGTGTTTGTGTTTGACAGTGATTTGATCCCGGGAGGGGGGAATGTCGTCGTATCTTTTAGGGGTTAAAAATTTGAAATTTGCCAAATTCTCACTTTTTGGTATCTTTTAGGGGTTGAAAGAAACTAAAACTCATGATTTTGGTATCTTTTAGGGATGAAAAACTTGTGAAGCCACGCCATTTTGAAAAACATTTGGTATCGTTGAGGGGTATTTTTGAAAAATTCCGACGGGCATCCCCGATCGTTTACCCCCGGTTTCCCCCCCCCCCCCCCCCCGGGGTTTTGATCGTCTTTTTTGAACGAGCATTCATTTTCCACTACAACATAGGTGATGAAACATAGACCGAAAGGTAAACCTTGACCGTGTCGCCGCACGGTAATTAGTGCGGACTTAGCTACACTCAGTTTCAAAATCAGTTGGAACACATAATTTAGAAGTAAATCGCCCAGCATTGTTCTCAAACTCTAACCCCTCCTCCCTCCCTTGGCAGTCTCGTGAGTCACAACAACGCCAATGCAACATTGATTCGGGAGAGGGGGGTTTAAGCGGATGACAACGTTGTATACATAAAAAAGGAGAAGTTTCAAAAGAAAACGGGAAAAACTGTCAATGTCCCAACAATTTTGCAACTGAGTGTAGCTTACTGTCTCCAAACTTGACTCGAAATCAAACTTGAAATACTTTTTGTGAAACTGCTGATTGACAACTTTCCCAAAACTTAAAGTAGTTGATACCAATAATACTAAAATGTCGATGCCTATGAAACAAAACAAAAAAGAACAGGATACATCATTGAAGCTCTTGAATTTTGTCACTTTTTCAAAAGTCAACGATCTGATCACTGGTACGTTAGCTAATGAAAGTTAGCTTACTGAATAGGAAATACTAATTTTATCATCATTTCTTATTTATGAGTAAAAACTTGAGAACTCTTGAATCACTGTCAACTTTACATAGTGTCACAGGTACCCGAGGAAAAATAAACACAAATCTATCAAAAATCTAATATAAAAATTACTACATAAAATGGTCCAATGAATTCTACATCTCATCGGGCTTGCTACCGGTAAACTTAATCAAGCCCGCATAAGTTTGGCAGCTTGCATTTGTTCGTAGCAGGCAAGATGAAGGTTTCTCGTCATGTTACCGTGACAGAATGGAGAACTTTGTGGTTGATTACTGTTCTTTTATCTGTAAGTTTCTCTTTCGATTATACACATTAATCCCTTTTATTTGTTAGAATTGGTACTACTTGCATGAAATGGAAACGCTCAATTTCAGAAAACAGAATGATGTCATTGCATGATACAAAAAGTGCAGCTGTTGCTGACGCTTTAAACAATTAAAATAACACAATAAACGTTTTTTAGCTTTCAATGCAATTGATATACCGACGGACTGATTAGAAATCCTACGTCATTCGCATAATCTTATTCAAGTTATCCGGCTTGAATCAATGTGTAATTTTTGAGGGACTGGAACATTGGTTGTTATTCTGTTAAAACTTGCACTCAACTGAATTGGATTTGTGAAACTCAAAAAGCTTTCTTGACTTCGCAAGCTTTATTGAGGGTGTTAATTTTATGTATTGCGTAAATGTTTTTGATAGTCTACAAACATTTTAGCTTATACATGCTGTGGAAAACACTGAAAAACTTTAGAATACAGAAAGGCTACACGGGGTCTTCGTAAAATAATCGCCAGCGCATCTTTTGCTATTTGAATAAATTATATACCACTTTAAAGCTGAATAACTGAAAAATGTGACTATGTTTTTAAATTTTTTGGACTGCTTAATTTTTTGTACAATGTCAACCATCACATAAGTGGATGCAAAATTGTGTGAGCTATTTTTGATTTTTGATTACTTGGTTAAAAAATAGTTGAATTTTTTAATCCAATTTTTTGGTAAAATCTGAAACTTTTCACTATAAAATAAAAAGTCAAATAAAAAATTTTCAATCGCAATTTAAATTTACAAAAATTTGTCACGGTATTGGAACAAAAGTTTCGTTTTCAAATTTATCCGGCATAGTGTAGCCAGGGTCTTATATAATTAGGTTGTGTAAAAGAGAAATCGAAACTGGACTATTGATAGATTTAAGTTTACATTACATCATTTCTTAATCTCGTCTTGAATATAAGATAATATAGAAAAGAAAAGCTCGTTTGTCTAAATATTGATCGAATGATTGTAAATTAATTGCACATACAAGATATTGAGAATCTAACAAGTATTTCACCCAAGACAATACATTGCAAAACCCTGTTAATGTAGTTACAAAACAGGATGTCTCTTCATTGATTTTTATTGTTGGTTCTATTGTGTGTTAATTTTATGTATTGCTTGTAGTGTACAAGTGAAAAATACTGAAAAAACCATAACAAAAAGTAAGAGAAAACTCACCAGCTCCATCTTTGTTTCTTTTTAACGCATGAAATATTAATGAATTTCAACAATAGTATTTACAACAACAACAATTTACAACAATTTTATTACACCAATTTCAATATGATTACAAATAGCTAGTCTAGGCAGGCTAGATCGTTCTATTTGGTTATATTATGAAGTATTTTTATAAATATATTATATGAATGAATGATTGAATGGTTGTCAAACGAGAAGTCAAAAATGAACAAGGAAATAACAGTAGATCATTTAGTTGAACAATTTTGAAATGTCAATATCATAGCCATGACATTCTACATTTTTAAATAGTGCTGATTTTATCTTCTTTTTAAAATTTGATTTTGGCATCTCTCTAATACTTGTTGGTATTTGATTCCAAAGACGAACACCCAAACGTGAGAAAGAGTGTCTTTGAATATTTAACGAGTGTTTAATATAAAAATCATTTCTAGATGAAGTTATTTTGTTTTAGCAAAAAATATTGATCTAATGACGCGCTTCTGCAGTATCAAAAGTTTGTTAATAAGTGTTTTACAAGCTTGACCCCAGGTGGCTAGTCCATATATTAAAATAGGTTGTAAAATAGATTTATACATTTTGATAAGAGTACTCTTTGGTATAAAGTGAAATAATCTACTAAATATTCCAACTATTCTACTAATTTTACCACTAACATAATCAATGTGTGGTTTCCAGGATAACTTGCTATCAAGTAAGACGCCAAGATATTTCACATAGTTTGTTTGCTCAATTGGTATGGATTTTTTTTGTCATGTCGTCAAAAATTTGAATATTTATTGGAATTGTCAGTCTTCTAGATGAGTGAAAAATAACAAAGTTGGTCTTTTTTACATTTATTGTTAACTTGTTTGCAATGAACCAAGTTTAGAGTTTTCCTAGTTCAGCATTCATGGTTGACTCAAGTTTTTTTATGCATTTATTATAATACAGTATATTTGTATTTTTAGCAAGGATATGAAATTTTAGGACCTTAGAAATATTACAAATGTCATTTATATACAGTAGAAACAGTAAAGGGCATAGAATAGAGCCCTGTGGTACCCCGTGGGATGTTGTCACCTTTTCTGATATAAAACCATTTACACTTGTAGTTTGCGTTCTCTTCAATGAATAAGATGCGAACCAATTGTACACACATCCTCTGATGCCATAAATATGGAGATTTTTCAAAAGTATACAATAAGCAACAGTGTCGAACGCTTTCGCTAAGTCAATAAAAACTGCACATGTAAACAATTTTTGGTCCATGTTACTCTGTATTGTATTAATTATGTCAAGTAGCGTATGTTGTGTTGAATGTTTTTTTCTAAAGCCATATTGCGTATCAGATAGAATGTTATGTTTATCAATAAAATTTGTTAATCTATTACATACGGTTTTTTGAAAGATTTTATTGAATGCAGATAGCAACGATAATATAATATATATATATAATCTATAATTACTTGGTTCAGTATCATCACCAGATTTGAAGACGGGACAAATTTTAGAAATCTTAAGTTTAGTTGGATATTTCCGGTTTGAACAGATAAGTTCGTAAGTTTTGCTAAATGTTCATTAAGCACATTAAGTTTTGCAGCTTTAATCAATTTCACATGAGTATAAGCCATATACTTTACTATTTGATAATGATAATATTTCCTCTTCGATTTCTAGAGTTGAAACTGATGTAAAGAACATCGAATTTGGTTGATCAACATTTTTTAGAAAATCTGTGAAATGCATCTCGGTGTCTGGAATTTGATAAGCAAGTTTCTTTCCTATTGTAGCAAAAAAATTATTAAGAATGTTTGGGAACTTACCGTGGTCATTAATATTATTAGCTGTAGTTGGATCTTTCAATGATGAAATATTCTGTTTGTGTTTTTTTGTTTTTATTATGTAACAGTGAATAAATGACTTGCCATGTTTTTTTAGAATTCTTCTGGTTGGATTCGAACAAGGATTCGTAGTAGCTTTTTTTGCTAATACGAACGAGATGTACAATTTTGTTTTGATAACAAATATACCGCTCTCTGTTCTCTGATGCAAATAATCGGTTTTTAGTTTTTATAGATTCTCGAATCCCATGAGCAATCCAATGCTTACTTAATTATTTGGCAGTACGATTATTAATCCTTTTAAGTGGTGCAATTTCATTAATGATGCTGTTTATTTTTCTATATAGTGAAGAAAATATCATGTCAACGTCGTTTGAGTCTACAAATCACGTTCTGAGATCAATAGTGGAGATTTGTTTACAAAATTGATATTCAGAACATCTAGAAAATCGTCTAATTTTCTTGCTATTCAGTTTGAAGATTTCTTTTCCAGCGGGAACTATACAAAATTGTGAAAAATGATCAGTTATATCTGTTATGATATTACCGCTACTAGACTGATTCCATAACTCGGCCCCCGTTCGCTCTCTGTTGAAAAGTTTTTCGCTCTCAAACCAGCTTTGAAGAGAGAGAAGAAAAGTTTCACTAAATGCACAAAATTCACATTTGAGTAAATCTATGTTGAAATCACCAAGAATGTAGATGTTTTTCTACGTAGAACTATATTTCTCGAGTATATTTTCAAAGTATGTGAGGAATTCATTTGGACGATTATGTTGTCTGTATATAATTCCACAAATACTATTAAGTTTATTAATGAAGTTGATTTCAATCCATAAACATTGAAAAAATTCATTGGATGTCTTTTCTAAAATAGTATAATTAAGATTTTTTGATATATACATACCAACACCTCCACACGAAAGAGGTGTTGGTACAAATTCAAAAATGTAGTTTTCAATATTTAAATTAATATCTAGCATTGCGTTTTGGGATGTTATTTTGGTTTCGGATAAACCTATTATGTCGAATTTATGTTTTAGTTCATTCAATAAGTGGTTTTCAAGCTGCTCAATGTTTTTTCTTAGGCTTCTGATATTTGTGTGTGTTACTACAGGAAAGGAATCCTTTCAATTAAACAAACTGTTTCTATCAAGCATTTTCTTAAAACTATTATATATTATTATAACTGTTGTAACTATTATTTCCTCAAAATTATATATATTATATAGTGCCAATAAAAACAAAAAAGTCCAATCGAAAAAAGTTGGAAACCGACTTTACCAACATACTCAGAGGTTTGGGATTCTAAATAAGTTTTCTTTATGCAGGTAATCGACGCTTCAAAGATAAATCACCATCATCACCATCACAAGATCACATATTCGTCGAAAAAACTTAATGTTCCATATAACAATGATCTGCCAAGAAACGATAGCCTTCAATACGATGTTCAGGTGGTTGATGACCTAATAGGCCCGTCATTTCAAGCCAAATGGTTTTCACGGCTGTCAAACACCATCTGTAAAGAAATACCAGGTTCAATGGAAGGAGGAAAGATAACATCCGATCCAAAGGCAATGATTCAGAGCATCATAGAAGTACTGAGGGAAGAGAGTAACTCCCAAAATAAGGAGCTACACCAAATCTTTTATGAGAGCTTGGAGGATCTGAAAAATGATGATGATTTTGCAACGTTGCTAAGTGACTTCGATAAAGCAATGATGGGTGAGAAGAATATGGTGAATCTTGGTAAGTGCCATTATTGAGAACTTTATGAGACAAAATTCAACGATTAACTTAACTAGTAAATTTTTTTGATCGTCCGGCGTATTTTGGTAACATTTATTTAATCAAAATCCATTAAAATGTTCTACCTTTTAACATGTTTTAACTTTTTCTTGATTAGCTTTTCTTATTGCACAACTTATTTGTTTTTTTTATGTTACCGTTGACAAAATTGGCATCTTGCAATCACGGCACAGCAAACAATTATCACACGGCAAAGTTTGTTTATGATTAATTGGTTAAGCCCAAGAAATACCAAAATTCTTCTAACAAAAAATATATTTCTTAAATATCGATTTTTGGATGATATTTTTATTATCACCGACGACCGGTTAACTCAGTTGGTTGAGTGTCGGATTACTGTGCGGGAGGTCACGGGTTCGAGCCTTGACCGGACCGAACACTCAGACGTTGCTGCCTATGTTTCAATATCTACAAATGGTAAGATCTTAATGTCCTCTCGGACAAGGACGGTCCCGCCTCTCCTCCCTTCATTCACTAACTTGTTGTAGAGGTAGCAAATTGCGCCTACATTAGCGGCCCGTTTAAACGTATAAAAAATTATGAAGCGCATTTAGATTTTTCAAATGCGTTTACAAGCACCTCACATTATTAGTATTACCAAAACAGCACCAATCCTCCCTACCCCACCTCCCCCCAAAAAAACACATGGTAATGCAAATACAATCCTAAGATTAATTATAAAATGTCATTTATGATGCAGCGGTTTAATTGCATTTTCATGCCCATTGCATGCAAAAATGGAAGTAACTACGGAATAGCATGCAACAGAAAATAAACACCTGTGGAAATAAGTAGCTTTGCGCCAAATTGTCCCAAACTGTTTTGAAAACGGAAGAAAATTCTTATTTGAATGTTATACGCGTGATACGCGTAGAGTGACCATACGGGCTTCCTGTGGATATGTGACTACGCGTAGACGCGTATCAGCAATATTGAAGTAAAGTTAGTAATGCAGGGTTTTTGATAGTGACCATACGGCTTCCTGTGGATATGTAACTACGCGTAGACGCGTATCAGCAATATTGAAGTAAAGTTAGTAATGCAGGGTTTTTGATAGTGACCATACGGGCTTCCTGTGGATATGTGACTACGCGTAGACGCGTATCAGCAATATTGAAGTAAAGTTAGTAATGCAGGGTTTTTGATAGTGACCATACGGCTTCCTGTGGATATGTAACTACGCGTAGACGCGTATCAGCAATATTGAAGTAAAGTTAGTAATGCAGGGTTTTTGATAGTTGTACACCAGATTGAGTGTGCTTTATTTTTCCTGTGCGAGACAAATACATTAACAACCCATATCTACATTATCTTACAATCTTACAAGATAAAACACGATCATTGAACTGCATTTTGTTTTAATTTCAGTTTATTATGCTTTGTATGTATGTTTGTTTTTATCATTGTTTATCATCATTTATCATATGAACTGAATGCAGGCAATGACCTACCAGAGCTTCAGAAAGAAGTACCCCCTGCTATAAAAGATGTTGGTCTTCGAGGTGAAGTAATCACTGGGAAAAATACAGAAACAGAGAACGACTTGATAAGATACAGCAACTACATCTCTGGATCTGGATCGACCGTAGGTGGCTTTGTATCTGGTTTACCACAGGACATCAAAGACTTGACTGAAGGTATACTAACCACAAAATTGGAAATATTATAATCTTTATTCGACCATCGTTTGCATAATCTAAAAATATGTATTATGATATGTCGAAATGTGACTACCATTGTTTTCAGATAGGCGTAATAATCCAATTCATTAATTAATATTTTACTCTATCAGTTTTGTTTAATATTTCCGTAGCCCAGAATTGATTGATCGGTTGGATCAAGGAATCATTTTTAACATCGTGCTATGTCATTCTCTTTCTTCAGGATCAATTTCAGCATTGAATTTTAAGCATGACGTTCTCGAATACAGATTGAAAAGAGATGAGTTACTCCATACAATAAGAAATTTGGACAAGGAAATAGTAATCGAGAATAACGTTGACACAGAAGCAGAACTTCGTGTAAAGAGAACTGATGTTACAGATATTGAAGATGTTGTCATCGAAGAGTCATTTGAAAAGGTCAAAAAATACAGTGGCGTAAATGACCAACAAAAATTGACTCAGCAGGACTTTAACACGCAAAAGAAATTATCACAGACTAAAGTAAGAAGTTCGTCAAGAAAGATCGCTGGGAAAATTTTCAAAAGAGTTGGCCATGGTGTTGAAACAGCAAGTACTGGATTTAGTTTTGCTCAAGGAGGAATCGATGTAGCAGCTGGAAGTGATTTGATTAGCAAAGCTGAAGAACTCAAAGGAAAAATATCTGAAGATGAATATAATACTATGGTAAGGAATGGTCAACTCCGCGTTGCTCAAGGCAGCTTTGGTCTTGCTAACGGTGTGAAAAATGTCGTAAAATTTGCTGGTAACAGAATTCAAAAATCGCTCATCGAGAAAGGATCCAAGCATGGACTTAAACTTTTGTCAGAAGCTAAGCGGTTTGGGTTGGTCGTAGGAGGAGTCATTTCTATGGGTACTTCGGCTACATCCATCGCTAAAAATGCAATCGCCGCAAGTGATGCTGCAAAGGCAGGACACACAGGAAAAGCGGTCATGTATGGAGTAATGGCAGGTGTTGATGCTGTAACACTCGTTCTTGACGGAGTAAGTCTTGCGTTAGATTTCATATTTCCTCCACTATCACCGATCGTTGATCTGGTCAGTACTGTTTTGCAAGTTGTTAACACTATTTTGGGCTTTATCGCTGATATGGTTGATCTGCGGACCACTGAGCAGCGAGTGCGGGACGAATTCAAGGAATACTTAAAATCGGATGCTTTCAATGCTTATGTTGATAATATGGCAGAAACGTATCGACAAAGGGGCTTCGATATCTTTGTTTTTTATGTAGACGCTGAAGTTGCAGATATTGAAGCTGACAAAGAAACATTACGAGCTGAAAATACAAAAATCAAAAGGTGTCTTACAGATAGAGCTAAAGATGATTTTAATGATCCAAACAACCGCATGGCATTGTTAGACGTAACCTATTCAGGTAAAACTTTGAAAGGACGTTTAAATAGCGACGAAATTGTAGCAGGTTTTGGCCCAGATCAAATCTTTGGCGAAGAAGGCGATGACTTCCTGTATGGACGAGGCGGAGATGATACCATATATGGTGGTCCAGGGCATGACTACCTCAACGGTGGAACTGGAAGGGATATTCTTCTGGGTGGTGAAGGTGATGATGTGATTGTTTGTGAGCCTGCTGTTGATAAGGAATGTAAAGGCGAACAAGGAGAAGATACTATTAAACTGTCTGGTGAGGCCTTGATATATGACATCCCATTTGAAAAGAAGCCGTACATTACAATGGGTGATGAGTGGTCGAGCCTCACGGTCAATTGCAAATACATACAGGGTAAGCTTGTTTGTCCACCGCCATTTACATCACCGGTCAAAGGCATTTATTTCGATATGAGAAAATCAACTGGAAATAGCGAAGGAAGATCAGGTATAAGCTTAGGATCATCGTTTCGAGGCTGGCCTAATGGATTTCAAGACCACATTCATAAACCAGCATTTGATTCAGCAAATGCAGACCTGGAGACTGAATTTATAGAACTGTTTACAAGTCAAAACCCAGAAACACTTAGCAGTCAAAATGAGCTTAGCACGAAAGTGTTGTGGTTTATGGCTGACAAAGATGGTAAAAAATACTTTTGTGACGGTGTTTCATTTTATGAAGTTTCCGATTCATCAACGCGAGTTGTTAGAGATTCTATAGTTAAAATACCCACACAGTATGCTAGATATAGCAATGGTCACTTGCAGTACACTAACAATAAAAAATTGCAAGCACTTTTGACATTTGCTTTTAAAAGAAGTGTCATTGTTGACAAATTTGAAAAGGTATCGGTGGGTCCGCCATCAAATTTTGAATTATATTCAAACTTTATCCCAACAACAATAATTGGTGACAACGATGACAGCATTATCGACGTTCCATATGGTTTTGGTGATGCGGTGTATACTGGCGAGGGAAATAATGTGGTTTCTATTGGATGTAACCTGGCGAGTTATAGGTTTGCTAGCTCAGATAAAGGCCCGTATTATCGTACATGGGGTCTTTATAAATGGGCAAAGTATGTTGAAGGCGGGAGCGGTGAAAATACTTTGATTTTACAATATATGTCACCACCTGGAAATACATGTGGACCAAATGATTACGGATACTGGTACCTTGTCAATGTAGATGATGAAAGTTTCAAAGTCGAACGAGGAGAAACCTATAATGGTCACGTCGTTTACATAAAGAACATTACAACAGTTGAAGTACACGAGGCTCCGACAAGTCGCTGTGGAAGCGATAGATTTACAGTTAACGCCCGGGCGTATCATGGAGCCAGTCGTTTTATTCTTGACAAAACACGTTCCTTCATAGGTCCTACAAAAAGTGAGAAAGGTGTAACAATCCTTCCAAGAAGTCTTTATGGGACTGATTATATTGCCTTTGATAGAAATACAATGAACACGATCTCCTTCAAGTTTTATGGGGATTCCAACAGGAAAATTACACTAATAGACCTTAATGAGCCCGACCAATATTCTGAGGGGAGAATATTAGCGCCCTACAGCAAACGTTTAGTACATGCACGGAATGTGATCAGTTCTCCAGTATGCAAAAAAATCCTCGGCAGTGAACAGGACAATCTCATTGTGGCTGTTGGTGGACAGACAACTGTTGAAACAAGAGAAGGAGATGATACTTTGGTGAGTGTTCGCGGTAGACATGTATTAAATGGTGGTCCCGGTTCGGATACTTATATAATCCATGGTCCCAACGTACAAGATGTTTTAACAATATCTGTGATAATGGGAGCTGACAGTAAAACTATTACATGTAAAACAACTATTTATGGAATTTGGAAAGAAACAGAAAAACAGCTTGAGATTGACGTTCTACAAGATGATCACGAAGACGTCGTCTTAACGTCACTTCAGATTATTCCACCAAAAGGCGAAGAGAACACAAACTTTGGATCTATATCTTTTGATGAAACCAAAAGAAAACTGGTTTATCAACCTGGTTCAAATTTCAAACATCTCAAACGCAATCAAGCCAAGGTTGTTCGAGTTACGTTCTCAACAACAGGAAGCCTGACAAAAATAAAAGAAACAGATCATGATAACCTTTTAAGATTTGAATCAATAAAAAGCTTACATGATTTGAAAGTGGGAATCGAAGACGATGAATTGGTTTTTAGAGAAACAAAGTCCAACAGCATTGTCTTCATTGATCAAGAATGGAAGAACAAGTTCGAAAATCAGAAAGTAACAAACCTACTTGGCTTGATTTTGGACTTTACCCAACGTTTCCCAGTAATCATGTTTCGTCAAAACGATCAAGAGTTTGCTCGCGTAACAGCAAAAGAAACATTGTCTTTTATTTACCAGCAATTACGTCACATCGAAACAGAGCTCAACCAAGACTATGATTCATTCATTGATTCAACATCTGTCTCTCCTGTTAATAATGAAATTAATGTTGGGAACGGACAAAATCTAATTATTGCTAAGACCAAGGGAGTTACTTATAAGCTGAGATATCAGTCGAAAAATAATCTAATCGTTGCAAACCAGTTTACAGAGGGATCTGGAAAAGTCTTTGTTGATGGTGGCTACTCTAAACCAGTCAGCGCCGTTGTTGTTGGGATTGCAGCTGGTGAAGTAGTAGAGATTCAGCGCCTCCTCGAGCACGATGTCATTATCACTGATGCAGTTCCAGACGATGTACAGTTCTCAAAATGCGGTGAAAGAATGAAAGAGATGTGCATCAAAAACGCACAAGGTCAAACAATCCTAATTTGGAACCAATGGCTTAACTCGTATGATGGCACCAGCTGCAAAAACCTAATCTTCAAGAAATCTGAAAATACCCGAATAATCTTGAACTGTATCGGTTATGTTTCAAGCAAAGCAGATCCGAATTCATGGTCGCCAGCATTGCCTGTTACTGTTTCTTATGGCTCAGACAAGCTCTACAAACTCATCTTGCCATTTAAAAAGGACGAAGCAGATATTTCTATGACGGTAAATTGGAAGACGGTAACTTTGGAGGTTTTTCTTTGGAAGAAACGTGGATCGGAAACCCAATGGAACCTCAAGTATCTCGTAATCCCAATAGATAATCCTCGTAGATCAGAATTTGACACAAAGGTTTTGGTGAATGCCATAAAGAGCCAGTTCAAAGGAGGGATCGACTTCACCGGCTCAGGGCGAACAGAGCATGTGAGCAAAGACGATATCTGTCCGTTCATTGTCAACATTGTCAAGACTTCAGACTTTAGAAGATATACACTCACTAACAAGAACTTGGAATGCTGAAAGTCCGTAAACAATACACAACTACAGGGGCGGTGGAACAGTAACAGCCGTGGGGGGGCACTATAATCCCCACCCCTCCCCACCCCATCCCTAGAGCCCAGTCATCTCGCATTTCCTTACGACACAGTAAAAAGCTCCTGCATCCAAGGCGACTATGTATTATGGGTATTATGGCACGTAGCATCTAATTGGAAAACTTAACAAATCCTAAAATCACAAGACATTTATTTTAACTGTGTAAACTCGTGCATTAATATCTTTTAACCAATATTTTGTGGTGGGGTACCTCCAAAATATTTTGCTTGGGAGGCCATGCCCCCCCCTGGTCCCCCGGTTCCGCCGCCCCTGTACTAATAGAAAAGTGACATATAAAGATAGCAAAGCATTAAAATGGATTGTCGAACCAACAGGTCATTTTATTTTGCGGCGACTTCTTTGTAGAGCATGCCAATAAATAATGATGGCATTTGTCAAAGTAATAAAAAAATCGTAAAACCCAAGATACACTTTCAGTAATAAGCACCTTAAATGCTAAAAGTCTATCAAAATGAAGCAATTGAAAAAAAGATCAAATTAGTGGAATATTACAATGCTGCTAATTCAAGCGGAATCAAGTCTTGTTATCACACTTTCGATATTCTTGTTGAGAGGACATAACGGGTTAGAAAGTAAAAATTCGATGTGTTTTAAGGATTTGTGCTATTTTTAGCATGCATTTGTGTCTAATTACATGCAATTTCTAATACGAATATTAGCGAGGTGCGCAAAAACGCACTGCATCCAACAAACAAACAGATAGAGGCATGATTTATTGGAATTTCATGCGAGATTGATACCTTTTTTCACATGGGGTCTCATTTTCACAACCTATTTTATATCTTCCCTAGCATGACTGACCAAAAATGCGCACGTAAGTGCTTTATGAACAGGTAGTTAGCATGGAGCGCACTGCCAATATGGAAAGAATAACTGGTATCACTCTATCGCCGTACTATTAAGGGATTTTATAATGGTAATTGACATGACGCACGAAAATTCATACCCTTCTTGCTAAAAATTCTAGTCGTGGGAAATTGTGATTGCATTACAATTTCCAAGTGAGGACTGGGTATGACTAAACTCCAAACTACATGCCGGGCATGCAGATAGCGCGCGATCAACTCCAAACTACATGCCGGGTACGACCATGCAAAAGCATGCGAAAAGTTATATCAAACTGTTGTAAGGGTAAAAGGTAGTATTTATTTCACTTCACAATCATTTGGACAACCATTCTGATTTTACTAAGTTATGACTGGGAAGAGTCCATGACTATCTCCTCAATTTCTTCTACACTTGACAAATTGTGTTTGTACAATTGGAGATCTGAGTCACTGCCAATGACATAGAGTTGTGCACATTGCACATGCTTGGCAATTTCGACTGAAATGAAAAATGGAAGATCTATTAATAAAACAAATATCTCTTTGTTGGTTGTTATAAAGTTCATTCTAGGTTGTTTCACCAACCAGGATAAAACGTATTTCAAAGCAAACAGGTTCAATGTAAATATGCCCCAGCTTTTATTTCTATCTGTGTATAAAAAAGTTTATAATTATAATTGCCATTTCAAACATTTATTGAATCATAATGGTTAAGGAAACAAACTAGAAACACTTATTGATATATCTTTGAAATATAATAATTGATCGATTTATTACCATTAAGCGTAGTATCCATCACGCGATCGCTGGGAAAAATGCACACTTCCAAGAGCTCTGCAAAGGTTTTGAAGTGATTTGTTGTTGGTGTGACTGTGTGGAAATTATACATCTGCTTTATACATCTGCCGTTGTGGCTTTCTGCAATATTGCCACAGGGAAAACTCCAGCTGGTAATGTGCGTTCTGTAAAAAATAGCATCAGTAGAATAAATAAAACTAGACGCCATGTAGGCGTTTACTCGGGGTACCTTATAGATTATTCTGAAGCAGTTTTATGAAAAATCATGTAAGCAGTTAGCTCTTGTACGATAATGTCTGCGATGGTTATATAGGAAATTTAGACGTCCAGCCTGTAGGTGTTTACTTGGGCTAGTTATACATGAATCTTGGAGAACAGAAGTACTTTTGAAAGTAGATAAATATTAAATGCATAATGAACAATATGCAGCTTTGCTACAGCATATGAGTACACTGAGTGTAAATATAACTCCAGTAACTGCTATATATTTGTGTCATACTATGTGTACTTTAGGGCTTCATTTTCATTTTCTTTCGTCAATTTTATAACGTTATTATGTCAAAATAAACTTAAAACCTTCTGGTTGTTGACACGGTGTTTTAATTTTTGTGTGCGATGGGCTAAACCGCCGATTTATTCCACAGCGAAGACTCTATGTCAGTAGCCGGTGAATTTTTCAAAATTGATAATACAGCGGTACAAAAACAGACATTAAATGAACAAAATATCATTAAAAAACTACTCAGTACTCGATAACATATCGTTGCTATACAAAAACAGACTTATCGTGGTAAGAAGCGAGCGAAGAAGCCACTTTGTTTTCTGCTTGAGCGATTCAAAATGGCGTTGTTGCCGCTGTGCCGACGAGAGAGTTGGATTTGAGTTCATTTGAAGTCTTTGAGTTTTGGAGTTTTCGATTTCAAATTGACAGTCCTTGGCTTCTTTTTCGTCGTCACCTTGATTTGGCTCTGCATGACATTGTGCTCCTTGTGGTCTCCGAGCGCAGTACGAGGCAAATTTCGAAAATTCTGCATGATACATAGACTGAAAGGTAAACTATGACTCGGGCCCCCCTAGGGAGGGGGGGGGGGTACCCCGAGTAATAAAAATGGAAATCAAAAAAACATGTAAAAAATGTTTTGTCTATTGGAATTTTTTATAGCGGTGTTGATCAGCAAGTCAAAGCAAGGTAAGCATAATGGCAAATTTGAGAAAATCAACTTTTTTCATGAAACCAATGATGGTCAATGGTCTGCTTTTAATATTAATTTTATAAAAAAATATTTTACAGTGAGGACACTCGGACCATGAACGTTTTGATGACTTGGTGTATTTGACTTTATTATAAGTACTTTTTTAGAGAATTTGAAGCAGTATAAAGCTCAGAAAATAATCACGACACGTGTTCATATGCATAATTCGATTGTTCTCACTATAAAAGAACGGTATAAAAGAATGTAGGTCTTGATCTGGCGATACCTGATAGCTTTGGTCTTTCCTTCGCTTTCAAACTCAAATCAACGACAGCTAAATCTGTTGTTAATCATAGCTCCTGCAGGTCTGTCAACTCTCCCGGATAACCCGGGAGTCTCCAGATTTTGGGACCAATCTCCCGGTCTCAAGATTTCAGTGACAAATCTCCCGGGTAAATGCGAAAAATCGATTTTCCTGTGTTTTTCCGTAATTTCCTCTTGAATGGAAGGTAGATAGATGCTAGATGCGTAGAACGTTTTTTTTTTTTTTTCTTTGCTTCGGAAAATTTTAATGGGAAAACAAAATGGCGGACATGAGGGCGATCTCAAGATCAGAAACGGCCGGGGATTGACAGCCCTGCTCCTGAAAGTGTTTTGAATGTGGTAACAACAAGAAATAGCTGGCGTTGATTTGAATTTTTCGTACGATTTACTATCATACTAATTTCATCTTTGCCAAAGCTCTGTTTTCATGCAAAAAAAAGAAATGCAATGATTATAACAAATGGACTTCGTTTATGTATCTACGACCCTTGACACACATAAAGCAGTTAGTGATTTATACTATGAGACTGAGTGTTTTATCGGCAGATATAGATATACAATGCGGAGTGTTCATAGATTCACTTTAAAAAAATCAAAAGATTTTCATTTTATTATGAGAAAATAGTTTTAACTTTATGCAAATTAGGAAAAATACTACGGGTATTGATTTGCTTTGCAAATCACTCATTTATTATTTAAGAGTTTTAGAGACTTACCTCATCGTTAATTAACATTTCGGTGATAACAACATTCCAAGACAGTTTGGGTGGACACATCTTGTTCCCCCCTTTTCCAAACTGTTTGCTCGGGCTGTGATACTGACAGCTCTCCTGTGAGCTGCTGTATTAATTCACCAAGAATAGCAGGAATGCTATCCAGATTACCAAATCTAACTCCATAATAAAGATGATATGGAAACCATTTGCAAATATGGTTAATGAAGAAAACTGATTTTAATATGATTATCAAATCAACTCAGTAAAAGTTTCGCAGTGAAAATGGTTAAATTACTCGATTTTTTCTTGAGAGGAAGGGTAAGTTTTTATAACTTGAAAATGGCAAACGGACTTCACTACATACTCTAGTGCCATATTTCTCCACCACTCGATCCCATGAGTCCATGTCCAACTGATTGGTTATTACTTCGCTAAGTTTCCGAAGCTGACGTCTATTAATGGCATCCTTTGAAATTTTTGGAATGATTAAAAAATCAATGTGTAGATTCTGGTTTAAAACGAGTGAATTTCGCGTGCCTTTTTCAGTAATAGAATAATTATACATGGAGTGATTTATGAATATGAATGTTATCATACACACCTCGATTGCTTCTGGGATACTGAAGGTTTTGTTTATTATTTGTGTAAGAACTTTGTTTCGTTCTTCAGTGGGAAGACATGCCAATTCCCGCCATAAACGATGGGAAGTTATCGATTGACCAGCTTTTGAAACACCTATGCAATTATTGTAAACTTTAGCGATTGTGTAAAAAATTACGGCATTTGTATTATTTAAAGGCAATTAAAGTAAATGAAATACTCACTACCTTTGATTTCGCCTTTTTCATTGCGTAAACACAGCAGCCACAAGTTGCCATGTTGAGCAGGATGATTTGCCTGGCCATTGCCATCCATAGACTGTAGGAGTTTATGTGCTGTGGAATCGAATACGTTTATTAATAATATTAAATACAACTGTTAGGAACAAGCTACCAAGATTGGTCTCTTATCATATCGCCGCATGTTCTCCTCCTATTAACAAGTGCATTATGGAACACATTAACATTGTATTCATTAGTTCATTCATGGATTCATTCATTTGTACACTCAATAATTCGTTCATTCATTCATTAATTGGTTCATTTATTCATTTATTCTTTTATTCATTTATTAATTCGTTCATTTATTTATTCATTCATTCTGCCATTCATTCTTCCATTCATTAATTCGTTAATTTATTCGTTGATCAATCCATCCCCCCATTCATTCATCCATTCATTCATTCTTTCATTCATTCATTTATCTGTACATTTTTTACCTTTGACCCCAAAGTCCAGTTCATTTCTCTTGTCCTTCAGTTGTTGTATTTGTTTTAGAATGTTCTCTTATTTCGTTCATTTATTCATTAATTCTTTTATTCGCTCATTCATTCTGTTATTCATTTACTCATTTCTTTTATTCATGCATACATTTCTATTTCATTTATTATTTCTCAATTTATCACTCTATTCATTTCTTCATTTCTTTCTTTCTTTATTTTTTGCTAATTTTATTTTGGTATTTTTATTTCCATTAAATTTAAAAGTAAACTAGAAGGTGTCACGTTTTATATTCGCTCCCGGCATGGAATACTTCATTCACGTTTGATTTAGTCACACAGTTTTCATTTGAAGGTTGAGTGAGTTGCCCGCTATCTGCATGCCCGGCATGTAGTTTGGAGTTGATCGCGCGCTATCTGCATGCCCTGCATAAACTTGAATCATTGAATTGATGCTCGCTGAGAATTATGGGAAATGTAAATCCGATTGAAAAGAAATAGGACTGGGCATGCTGATATGTTTTCCATGCATGCTATTATAGCAACAAAATAGGAAAATCCGACGAAGCATCAAAATTGCATGTCAGATATAGTAAAATCGCTTATATGAAAAATAACCCAGTCGGTGTGTAAAACAATAGTAATGGGCATGAACTGACAAATAACATGCAATTTCGGGAAATAACATAAATTTCTTTCGAAATTTTACTTTCTAACCCGTTACATGCACCAAACAATCAATACTGCTAATATATTAGTAGTCTTGAGGATTTCGTGCTCGGTCATATCAATTTCGAAAAGCCGACTTCAACGATTTCCTAATATATATTCTTTCATTTCCCCGGAGCCTCATCTTCAATTATTTGGGCATGGCTGCTCAACCAGAATATCGAAATTGAGCTATTGACACCTTCGCAATTTGATTGCCTGAGCTTGACACTAAAAGTGCACAGGCTTTTGTTCTAAAGCGCAAATCTGACTGACTTTTAAAAGCTATGACATGCGAGCCCAGTTAAATTACGAAGTTCAAATATTTTAAATACGTTCATCTGGACTTGTTGCTTATTTGCTCATGAGCTCGGACATCGGTTGTGTGTGAGTGAGATATTGCAAATACGTTTTACGTTCTAATCTAACACAATTATAAATTTTGATCAAAGTGTTGATATTTTGAACATGGAAATGTAGCAATATATATCAGTGTGCAATTTTTAACGTCATCATGTAGGATCGTGACAAGATACATCGTTTAACTTCCCGGTTTTACTCAGGCTTCCGAAGGAATGCTCGAGTTTTGGACGGCTCTTTTCGTCATTGTCGTCGTCGTCTCCAGCTTCAGTCACAAAACGCAGATTTTTTGATAAATCAGGCTCCCAACTAGCCTGCGTTGCATCCGGAAAAATTGTCATTATAACCGTCTGACGGTATTGACGAGAGAAAATACCGAAAGCAATACAGGATAGTTCCCCTCACCCTGGTTGGTACTCCCTTCAGATCTGGGTAGGGGTGTTCCGCTGGGATCTTGTAGAGGTTACCCTGTTTATGACAAAAAATACCTAACTTCCATACCCTGTTTATGACAAATTACAATTGTTTACAAACATTATATGATTTGTAAACATTTATCAATTCAGACACGCGTGCTGCTCTTATCTTTTTTTTAAAGTCAGCGATCTTATTCCTGCCGATTTCCTGAATGCAAAATCATTTCTCTCATTTTTTGGGCCCTAAGTATGACAGGAAGTTTGGATTAAATCGGAAATAGAGTAGAATTGGATACCCTGTTCGTGACACCAAGGTCGAAAAACCATACCCTGTTCAGCGGATCATCCCCGTATATTCGAAATAGGGTAGTAGTAGTGTAGTGTAGTGTAGTGTAGTGAAGTGTAGTGTAGTGTAGTGTAGTGTAGTGTAGTGTAGTGTAGTGTAGTGTAGTGTAGTGAAGTGAAGTGTAGTGTAGTGTAGTTAGTGTAGTGAAGTGTAGTGTAGGGTAGTGTAGTGTATTGTAGTGTAGTGTAGTGTAGTGTAGTGTAGTGTAGTGTAGTGTAGTGTAGTGTAGTGTAGTGTAGTGTAGTGTAGTGTAGTGTAGTGTCAGTAGTGTAGTGTAGTGTAGTGTAGTGTAGTGTGCATGCAGGGCTTATATAGCGCATTTCACTAATGTCTCAATGCGCTTTACAATCTTAATACTTATAGTATGAAATCCAGTTTGTCAAGCATGAATTTGATAAGTAGTTAGGGACCCGGTCATTATTCATCGCCCGGGGGGGGGGGGGGGGAAGAATTTGGGGGATAATCTCATTTTCATAAAAGCAAAAGGGGTATCAGATGGAAATGACAGCTTTGAAAGGGCGGATCATTTACAGTTTGGAAAGGCTAAACTCGCCTAAAATCGTTCAAATTAAAATTGCTCAAAATCGTCAAAATTGCTTAAAATTGCTCGAAATTGCTTAAAAACACTCAAAATTGCTTAGTATTGCACAAAATTACTTAAAATCGCTCAAAAATGCTTACAATTGCACAAATCGCTCAAAACTGCTAAAACCACTTAACTTGCTCAAAATTGCTTACAATTGCTCAAAATTGCCTACAATCGCACAAAATTGCCTGAAATAGCCTTAAAGTAATTCGTAACAGATTATGTTTGAAAATTTGTATATAGAGTGCAAACATCAACGATCTGAAAATAAATTTTAATATAATGCAATTCAATTATAAATGTAAATCACCATAAAAAAAAAATATTTATATGAGGGGGGATCACTTAACTTTTCCCTATCTATGAGGGGGGAGGGGGGGTCAACACAATGTTATGATGCTGAAGGGGGGAATTTAAATTTTACGGCGTCTAGAAAAAATCCTCCGCACCCCCCAGGCGATAAATAATGACCGGTCCCTTAGCATGTAATAGTGTAGGCCTATCACCGAGGATGGTCGTTACCTGCGTCCTTTGTCGTTCTTTTACGTCCCCCCGTTATTGGTTAATGTGCAGTGTGCATACCATGGCGTGGCATACCATTCTGACGTCACGTGAATTATCGCTATAAAGTCAATGGTTAGAGCACGAAGTCTGCGCTAGTCAAAAATTCCACAAAGTCAAAAGTTTGTCATATAGCAATGGAAACTGGAACAGCTAAGGCCATCGAATAATGTTGAAGGTGATTTGGGCTTCCTGTGCATGTCACGCAAGTATCAACGTGACTTCTTTCTGTTGCAAATGTGGAAGGGTATTGAATTGAACTTTACATCGAAGATTTTGATATCAGAACATGGAATTAACATTTCAAGGCAAACGAGCTCTTGTAACAGGAGCAGGAAAAGGTAAATAACGACAACAGTAAACATTTGGTTGAGAAATTCAGCGAATAGGTAAATTTTCTTTCAAAATATAAGTCGAACGAAGATCAAATTTGGATACTGCAAAAAAAGTGTAGATGAAAACAAATTTTGACTTTTCTGCTGAATTTCCATTTATATTGATAATCGCTGGCCAATTGAATTCCAATAGCAATCAATACCTCAATTGGCATTAATTGATATCAGCTTTTTGTACATGTATTTCACTCTTAAAGCAGAAATCTTAAATTGAGCAATGAAGTTTCTTATTTCTAGATCCTGAGACAAGACAGCAGATCTTAAATTAAGTAAAACAATGGGTTTTTGCTTAATTTAAGATCTGCGATCTTGTCTCAGGATCTAGAAATAAGAAACTTTTGCTCAATTTAAGATTTCTGCTTAAAGAGTGTTTAAGTACATAATGCATAATCCATTCCTGTGTAGTTTCTATAACTGAATTGTAATTATTCGATCTTATTGATTACGTGCCACAAATGAATTTAGTATACATAGTTTTAAGAAAACGAATGCAAACAGTAAGTCGGTCAGTTGTTCAGGATGAGTGGTACTTATTGATTGTTCATGTAAATGATGAATTTTCCATCACTTGTGGTATTGTGATTATAATGATTGCATGGTCATGGATTGGGCAACAATTATCGATTATCATTAGTTTAATTGGTACTCCAGTAGGACCTTTCTCAGCAAGGGCTTTCAAAAGGTAAAAGAACAGCAGTGTTTTCGATGACTTTTAATATGAATGATTTTTGTCTTAAACATGGATGTTGGGGGTTTCAGAGCCTGCAGCCATTTCCTCTCTCATTTACTGCTGACCAGCTTCTTTGTATTCTCTTTGGGAGTACCCCTGGGCCTTAAGGTAGCAGGGGTCACAAAATCGAGGTCACTTTTTATGAGTCACCTAACAAGTAAAGTTTAGAAGATAACACTAGAAAAGTATATATTTTCTTAAAGATAAAAGAACAAATAATGCGGCTGTGCAGTTAATATTGATTGAGAAAGTTTTGATTAGTAACTTTTTTGAACAAAAAAGGAGCATTCATTTTTAAAAAGTTTACTCTCACTTAAAAAATTTTGTAATCAGAATGAAAACTAGTTTGCCGTGTTACCAAATTAACTCATCACCTTAAAAACTGTCCCCTACTAATGTAGCATACATTCTAGACCCCCTGGGAGACACAATACTCTGACATCCCTGTTAAACAACTGTAACTGGTCATATATCTCCCCACAAAAAATCAAGTATGATGCAGATGTTTCAAGTCTGTGTAAGAGTGATAATTATTTGGTATAATTATTATTTGCAAGGTATTGGTCGACTGACAGCTAAGGCCCTGGTGCAATGTGGAGCTGAAGTCATCGCTCTGACTAGAACACAAGCTGATCTAGACACACTGGTAGAGGAGGTAGGTTGATGAAATTATGCAAACACAACTTGAAAAAAGAAAACAATTTAGACAAGAATCATGATCATGCTATCGATGGGAAAGATAGTCTTTATATATTTGCTTGAATGGCATTTATAGTTAATTATTATCTATCGATTACCTATTGATGCAATTAACCCTCCTGGATTATCCAGGCAGGAGTCTTCATATTTTGGAACAAATCTCTGGTCTCAAGATTTCATTGTCAAATCTCCCAGAAAAAAATCTTGGAACAATCTTGTAATCTCTTTGAGAACATAATGTCATGCTGCAAATAAACAGAAAAAGATGGTCTGAATTATAAATGTTATTAATAACTCGATAAAATTAAATTGAGTGATCAATGTGAATTGTTTGTAAAGCTAAAAATCATGGATAATTTTTATTTTGCCCAGCATCATGATTTTATTCCAATGATGTCATTTTGATTATGATGTCATCATTCTCCAGATTTGAAAACCCCCAGGAGGAACTCCAGGAATGAATGATTGAGAAAAGACAAAAGGCAGACATTTTTCAAAAGGGTGTCAGTGACTTTTTCACAAATTTTTCATCTCTAAAAGATACCAAAAACAGGTGTTTTAGTGCTATTCAGCTCCTAAAAATACCAAAAAGTGAGGATTTGGCAAATCTCAAAGTTTTAAACCCTGATTTTTCACTGATTTTTACCCCTGAAAGATATGCAAGCATTCCTGATTGTTTACCCCCGGAGTCTCCCCTGGGCAAAAACCTAGGGGGTACTGCATTAACAGTAACATTGGAATATTTTTACTAGGTACCATCTATCAAGCCTTTGTGTATTGATTTGAATAACATTGATGAAGCAGTGAAAGCCATCGAACAACAAGGAGACATCCATCTACTGGTCAACAATGCTGGTATCATGAATAAAGCACCTTTTCTTGAAGTTACACAACATGAATTTGATCAGTAAGTCTTTCTCTTACCAGCTTATTTAAATTCATGTAAAAGGATATGGGGGAAATTAATAGCTGAATTGGCAGTGTTGACTAATCCATTATCATTATCAAATCTAATTTAAGCAAACTGTAAATTAGTAGTGCTTGTGTTCATCTGAAATATTTATTGATTCATTTGTTTATTTATTGACATTTTGTTTGATTTTTTGTGTGTGGTGGGTTGCCAGATTGATTTTTTTTAGTATTCAATTGTCAAAATGCATTTGTTATTTAATGTTTGAGCTGTAATATGTTAAATAATGTAATAGATAATTTTAAATTATAATTTCATCAAATGAATAAATGCTTCTTTGATTATATAAATTTTCATTAATTCTTTTTTTTTACAGATTATATAATGTTAATGTCAAAGCTCCACTTTTTGTAGCTCAGGTATGTACATACAACATGTGGTTGCAATAATACAGCCTTATGTCAAGTAACAATTTCTGTTCAATTGTTTTGTATCACTGTGCAAGTATAGAATGAAATTATTATGACCTACAACATAAACAACTGTATTAAATTATTAACTTTTTGTGACAGTAGAGAAACAGTTCAATGATCTGGTTTTATGGTAGTTTGGGATCTACACTTCAAGCCGATAGAATTGCTAAAACTTTTTCTACATAAGGACTGACACATATGAAAAACAGAAATGAAATAAAAAATAGGGGTCACCATGCTTGTTTTGGAACTGTGGGGGGTGGTAATAGGCCCATTTTTGCCCCAATTATATCAAATTTGTTAAAATTAATATTGTTGGGAACAAATTTGCAACTTTTTCACAAATCTGCTATAAAAGTCTCACAAAATCCTCTCTTACCTATAGTTCTCATCAATTTATTCCTTGCAAAAAGACATCGAGTGAGATATTTTTCAGAGATATAAATGAAGAGCTCCATTAACTTTTAGTACACTTTACCACAAAAAAGTCAAAATTACAATGTTTTGGTCTTGGAGACCATGTATTTTTTTTCCAAAATTTTAAAGCTGGTTTATGGTAAATATAAAAATTTTAAAAATAATTGGGTGTCGCCGTGCTAATTTTGAAGCTATAAGCAAAAGACATGCGGAAAACAACTAGATGATTTCAATGTTTTGGACACGTCAGAATGGGCACTAGCCGCTTTTGAGGCCTGTATGTAATGTTATGACGTTATTTTTTAACAAAAAGTTCAAGAATGACCATATTCTGGCTGTAATGCAAAATTTTTTTTCATCGCACGAGTAATTTTATTTGATTTCACATGTGCGAGCAAGATGCGCAGTAACAAGGGTCCCAAACTACCTTAAGATGTTACATGTTTCAACAATGTTATTGCAATTACCTACGAAAACACTATGAAAGCTGTGGCAGAGCTACACAGCATGACCAGTACAATGAAATCAGTTTCATAGAGCTATGTATTTTTTTAAAGCTATGAAAAAAAAACTACACAAATTTATTTTTTCATAGCTTTAAAATATAAATATATTTTATATGAATAATTATAATTATATATAATATATTTTATAATAATAACCTGAAACAGAGTTCAGAGGTGGATCCAGAAAGCAGCATGGGGGGGCTGGTGCTCCTCACTTTGATTAATCTTTATAGGTAGTTTTTTTTTAATATTTGATTTATAATAAGTAATTTTTTATTAGTGCCCCCCCCCCCCCCCTCCCCCTTCAAAATGTCGGGATCCGCCCATGGGGTCCTTTTTATAGTGTTTTCATATAGGCATTACATTCAATAATATTTGCTATTTATTTAAATACCAAAAGTGACTAGAGTTATTTTCTCTTTCTCTTCATTGATCTGGCACTCAACAACAACAATGCATGATAGTTTTGTATTTAGTTAAAAATCCTCTTCTTTCTGCAGGAAGTTGCACGTAAGATGATTGCAGGAGGACATGGTGGTGCTATTGTTAATGTATCAAGCCGTGCATCACATAAAGCATTCCGAAACTCTACACTTTACTGTAAGTTAAGTGGGAATTGAATTTTATAGCTTAAAATTTAACAAAATCCCTTGTGCAGCCGTTTGATGGATTTTGTATGAGCTAGGACAGCAAAAGAAAAACACTCGCCTGACAGGCATTCTTTTGTATTTTAATTAATTTCTTTTATCTTTGAGCAAGGCATTTTTGCAATTAGAACTATTTGTAGATCCCTGTTTATTAAGTCTATATATATTTGCTAATTAGGTTCAACTAAAACTGCATTGGATATGTTGACTAAAGTTATGGCATTAGAACTTGGACCAAACCAGGTAACTACACAATTATAGAGTGCAAACACTAAATGTGTGCAGCAGTTGTCACTATTTAGTAGCAAATCGCACTAATTATACAAAAAAACATTAGAATTAGCATAAAAAGCACTATTTAGTGGTATTTATGTTGAACACTTTTATTGCGTGCACTCTATCTGAATATCCACTTGCTAATCAGTTACATGTTTATTTGTTTGTTTGTTTTGTTTTGTTTTAATCTGTTTTGGACTTGAATCACAAACAATTTTGGGCAAATTCTATTGTTCAATGAATTAGTTCGGCTTTGGTTGGTGTGTTTGTTGAAAGATAAGCTGAAGTGTTGTCCGTTTGCTTGTCTAATATTATTGGTATGGTATTTTCATTGTGCATTAGTGAATTGAACGCCTGGTCCCAAGATCCCGGGAAGGAGCAAGGGCGTAGCCGGCTTTTTTAGGCTGTATTAACAGCCCGGGGGTATTAACACTGTATTAACATGAAACAAAATAAAGTGATGTCTTTAAAAGCGAATTTTTTGAAAAGCAGCCCATTTATCAATGGTGAGATGTTGATTTCCCTACTCCCAGGGGTTGAGGGGCCAGAGTTTCGATTGACTAGTGCATTATTTTCCTGGTGTGCTATCAGGATTTTCCTTCATCTATGAAAGGTTCTCATCACCGTCTTTTAATCAGATTAGAGTGAACTCTGTTAATCCATGCATTGTCATTGGGACCAATATGACAGATGAAAATTTTAGAGTAACGCCACCTGAAGTGATTCAAAGAATAAAGGATGGCATACCACTCAAAGAATTCCCCGGTAAGATCAATAGACCTTCCCAGCATTCGCTTGATTGGACACAAAACAACAGATTCACACCGGTACCGAGGCTGGAGTGTATAAATCCATACGTTCTCTGTATTTTATACACTCCAGCCTCAATTTAAATCTATTGTTTTGTGGCTAGTCAAGAGAGTGAGGGTAAGATCAATAGCTCACTTTCGATATTCTGGTTGAGCGGCCATGCACAAAACAATTGAAGACGAGGCTCCGGGGAAACAAAAGAATATCATTGGGAATATTGGTTGTTTCCCCGGAGCCTCGTCTTCAATTGTTTTGTGCATAGCCGCTCAAACAGAATATGAAAATGAGCTATTGTTCCAATTCACTGTGACGTCACTGCTGGTTTACGTGGGGGATACAATCCCTAAATCCAAAGGAAAATTCGACAAAATTTGTTCTTAGCGAAACAGTTAAATTTAAAATGGCCTGCTTTTTAGACACAGTATGCGTTAATATGCACTAAATAATAGTCAGGGCCTTTGGGGACTATTCAATTCTTTTCAAGATTGAGAACATGAAAATTAATCAGAGACGGAGACGAAAGACCCTGCGGGTGCGTAAAAATTAGCGAACGAAGGCGCGAGCGAGGGATGAAGTAGACAAAAGCAAAAGAAAATTATTTGTTCTGCTTCATTCACCGCTTACTCAGGCACTAGTGAAATCAGCTTTAACCAAACAAGCGAGCAAAGAAAACTCCACAACAAGCAAAGGAACTAGCAGATAAACGAAAAAAGGACACATTTTCCAGCAAACAACCAGACATTTAAAGCCTGGTACTTACTAATAAAATACACGCATGTATAAGCGATCAAACATACACATTTCTTGGGCTGCCCTCATTTGGTTAAATAGACACAAGCATAAGCCTAAACAATCAAACATATATTTATATTGTGCTGTCATCACTTGTAAATTAACGCAAGCACAAGCATGAGCAAAATGGTCACAACTCTCTGTTCGTCTTTCTTATTTCACGCATTGTCACACTGAGGACAGCACTTGTGCTTAATATTTGCTTCTCATTAACTTGTGAGGACCAGGCGGAACGCAGAGGATATTTTGAAAATGTACATTGAGAGTACAGTGAGATAAAAAGCCCTTGAAATTCTTTCAGGTGTGGTGCAATCCCTGAGCTTAGGGCAAGCCATAACCAAATTGAATAGTTGCATCATTCTAAATTCGCTGTTCCTGACTTAGTAAAATCTTTGACGTCTTTTGAGGACTGTCAATTAATTTTTAAGACATAGTCTCTTTCAGGTTAACGAATTACAGAGGCACGCCCATCCCCTCAAGGGAATTCGTTTACGGTTCAGTAAACCAATCTACAAAAATATAGGCGGGATACAACAACTTTGATTGTAGTTGGATTCAAAATAATATATGTATTTTATTGATGTAATGTTAGCCGGCCAATATTAGAAAATGATGACATACCGGTGGTCTCTTTAGCCTCCGTTGCAGACGTCTTATGCTTTTCTTTCGGTGAACACATAAGACGTCTGCAACGGAGGCTATGGTCTCTTTTCTCAATGTTTATTTTATTTTTGTTTACAGATAATCAAGATGTGGTTAATGCGATTCTTTATCTACTGTCTGACAAAGCTGCCATGATTAATGGCGTCAATCTGCTTATTGATGGAGGAGATAGTGTTAAATAAGTTGATTGATCAGCGAACGTTACTTTTGATTTGTTTACGTTCTGGCAGAAAAAAATCACCCGATTGGAAACGAATTTCCGCACAGCGTTTTTTTAAACTATAATGATGACCCCATGTACACCTCATTTGAATATTATTAAGGTATCAGCCAACCCAAATCGGAGCAAAAATACGTTTTTTTCGATTTTTATATCAATCGATAGATCTTTGAAAGATCTACCACTTAAGATGTTATTTTAAATAGAAAAAATCCTAAAAAGCAAAGCTTTTTTGCTTTTTAACTTTTTTTCTTTAATTGGTTTAATTGTATTGCAGACAAATTCTGTCAAAACGGATTAAAATCTCCTCTTGTATATCGTGTTGCACTTGTAACAACAGCAATCACAACTGTAACGCAATCGCTTGTGCATGTTGGATATGCGAGAATTATCAGGTCAACTTCATGGTAATTTACCCCTTTACTGAACTAGAATTGATTTGTAATAACCTAAAGAACGTTTTCCTAGCTTGCAATAAAGATCTTTTGTTCGTTCTGTGTCAGTTTTTATTAGTGTAACAGCATGATAATTGCCGTATTTTCATGAGCTGTCATCATTCCTCTTCACAGGCGGATATCAATCTGACATAATCTCATATAATCCTGTTATCGTCCAAAAATGTTTTTTGCTCGTATCTCGAATTGAAAATTTGAACAAGTTTTCCGTATATTTTCAACTCCAAGTCAAAAACCAATCGTTCAATTTTTCAGAAATTTTAACAGTCCGCTGTACAATAACCAAGCTATGAAATTGTGTCGGGGATTTTAATTTTTTCGTCTCATTCAAAAGTTATTGCATCTGTTCTAAAAGCATTTAGCAAGTTTATTTACTCCAAACTTTAAAACACTGTAAAAATAATACGAGCGCATAAATAAAAAATCGCAGACACAATTTTGAAAAGGAAGATATGGTTAACATGTTACTTATTTTAAACGATTTTTTTGTGAAATCCTTCATGACTTGGAGTTCAATTTATGTATTAGTATAGTTTTCAAGATAATCACTATTTTCTCTTTTCTGTTGAAAACATTTCTTTTTAAATGTAATATAATGAAAAGAACATTTAGTCAGCTTTCAGAAAATATATAGTTTATTGACATTTATTTTAAACTGGGAGCGCTTTAGCGTCACAAGAACATGGTGGTCATTTGGGTTGGTTGATACCTTAAACCCCACTGGACTCTATAGCTTTTATATATAGCACACATTAAAAAAATTTAACGTCAAAGTGAAATAAGAAATACGTTGTATGAAATATTACATATTGTGCATTTAATATATGCAACTTAGACCGGTAAAAATATTGAAAATGATTTGGTTGAAATGCTTGTTGGAGTTTACTCAAATAAATCGGCAAGATTTAATAGAGTAAGTGTGGAAGAGTACCGTAATTAAAGATAGTAGACTTTCATGTACAAAATTGCTTTTAAGTATGAATTTGTTATTTATATTTATTTTTTGTGTGTGGACAATAATGACCGTACCAGTACTATACTATTGGATGTGTGTAAAATAATTAATCATTGGGGTTGTGAGTGTGAGCGTCCTTCTCACGAAGAATAACCACTATGTGGAAAAGATGTGTAAAATATTTATATATTTATTCTAGTCTACTAGATTGGCTGTATAGCACTGTGAACGTTCATCTCTAGAATAACCACTATGTACTGGATGAAATGCAAAAATAACCCCTTCCCTCCTTTGGTCAGACATATATCACACAATTATCTTTAGTCCCTTTATCATCTCCGTCTCCATACAGTAAAATATATTTGGTAATCTTACCTTATTTGAAAGTGGCTATGGATGCTATTTTGGTGATTTTCTACTAATTACGACTACAATTCTATCTTTCTCTAAAAACATTTTGTAAAAATTTACAGATATTGCAGTGAACAACTTTACCAAACTGGCAGCCATTTTGAATTTTGCTTTAAAGGACAGGAAACCGAAAAAATTAAAATTACACAGGAACCCCAAAGAACGTGCAGTGTGAAATTGATGGGAAATTAGTTTGGAAGGAGTAGCTGATTATTCAAGTTTTGTGCTCTTGATTTCAAATCTAAAAAAAGAAGTTCTTGTAATATAAAAAAATGGAGATGGATAAGTGGACCTTTTGTCTTTTCTTGGGGGGGGGGGGGCACATGCACCCCCTTGGTTACGTCGCTGCCGTCCCACTATATAGTTCTCTGACCGTCGCTCAATAACAACATCAAACACATCATACGAAAGTAAGGAGAAGTATTCGGAGAAGGCTAGCTGAACGATTTAATTCTTCCCGGTATCATATCTCGATGAACATCGTACAGAGAGCTACAATACTTCTCACAAAATACTAGATTCTAGAGAAATAACGTTTCGTACGGGCGCGAGGTTGAGAATCCCATATTTATTCGTCATATCGTCCTGTCCGTCATCTCGTAATTCCACGGCAGGAAGTTCAATATTCGTTCGCTCGTTTGAAACATTTAACCCAAGAGAGGAAAATTTTACGTGCGCTAAAATATTTAGTTATTCGGCATTTTTGATGGTATTGAATAATGGATTAGGGGTCCTCGTGGTTAAAACAACAGCTTTTGCTTAAATAATTAAGTATTCATAAAATTCGCACTTGCAAAAACGTTTCTGGGTACGTAACAAATAGGATTTTGAACATCTTTCTGATTAGAATTTTAGACCGGAAGTAAAGGTTTTTTTGGCGCGAAATGCGATTTGGACGCGCGCGCGCCTGGTTTCGCCGCCAAAACAAAAATAGTCGAGCGAAGACTTCCTCACAACATGCACAAAACGCACGGGAATTGGTATTATTTTGGACTAAAATATTACATCATCTTTTCTAAAGAGCTCAGGAAAATTTAGAAGGATGATAGATGTAAGTATTATTTTCGATTAAACTATTTTGACGACAAAAAGTTCGTCAAAAGAATACAATAATTGAAGACATTAAAATTTCCTGGTTCAAAACTTTTTTTCATCAACTTGCATGATCTTTACTTAGTTTATGCTTATTACTTTTTAAGCTGATATTTTAAAGCCTTTGCAAAAAATAGTAAGTTTATTTATTTGTTTGATATAATTTTCCTTGTCTTGCTCAACAGAATGAGTTCTTCGACTCTTTTGCACCTCAGAAAAATAAGTTATCGCAAGATTCTGATGTCTACAAGAAAGAATTAAAGAAAACAAACCAAGTTACAGTGTAAGTATTCAATAATGTACTCGCCGTTTGACTTTTTTCTTTCTTTTTTTTTATTTTTTTGCTTTGTTACTCGTGCCTGTATTTTGATCAAAACAGGGCTGTCAACTCTCCCGGATAACCCGGGAGTCTCCAGATTTTGGGACCAATCTCCCGGTCTCAAGATTTCAGTGCCAAATCTCCCGGGTAAATGCGAAAAATCGATTTTCCTGTGTTTTAACCGTAATTTCCTTTTGAATGGAAGGTAGATATAAGCTAGAATCTGTAGATTATGTAAAGACAGATACAGATGTGTAGAACCTTTTTTTTTTTTTTTTTTTTTGCTTCGGGAAATTTCAATGGGAAAACAAAATGGCGGACATCAGGACGATCTCAAGATAAGAAACGGCCGGGGGTTGACAGCCCTGTCAAAAGTAACATTTTTTTTTCAGACACCCATTTCGAGTGTCCAATGTCCCAAATCTGCCAGTGGATTTCGACGACCTATTTTCGCAAAGCTCTCAAAAAGACATAATTTCTACTCAAGCATTTCATGAAAACTGCAATAATTATGGCAAAAACAAGTCTTTCGCAAACAGACTACCACAAGAGAAAAGAGTCAGCGATAAAGATATTCATTTGGAGAATAAAAATATTTTCAACCAGTCTGAAATTGAATTATTTCATTCGTCTCCAAGAAATGATTTGTCATTGAATGTGGATGGTGTTGAATATATGTACCCCGATGATTCTCCTGAGTTATTTACTCCAGCAATAACTCAAGACCATTTACAAAGACCAACACAACAGCCACATCAAGGTATATTATTATTTCATATCTATTTATTATTATTACAATTGATAAAAATTCCGAGAATGAACACCAGATCTATGTGAATCAAACTCACAACCTTCAGCATTCCAGTCTGGGTGGGTTGTACGACGCCTGAATAAAGTTATTCACTGGATAATAAGTTATCCTTTCTATTGAATTTCTTTGGGAATCTATCCACTGAATAGGAATTTATCCAGTGGATGGTGTTTTCCACTCTTTATACAACTGGCCACCTGATGCTCTTACCACTTGACCACTTGAGCTACTGGAGCATTACAATAGTGTGCAAGGTTATCTGTGGGTATTGTATTATTGTCTCGATATTGTCCTTAAAGGGGTGTGAATATGGAATTTAAGTCACCGAAGATGGTCGTTACCTGTGTCCTCAGTTGTTGTTTTGCATCCCCCTGTTAATGGTTAATGTTTAAGTTTAAGACGCGACCCCTTACAATTATAAATTGAAGAACATTCTCCTCAATTATAAGACCCTGAGTGATGGTCCAGCTGACTGGTTAACAACCAACGCTCTCCCAACTGAGCTAACCTGTTAATCAGTAATTTGATGATGATATTGATGATGATGATAGCATTTCTGCTAGTTTCTATATTTCCCACAGGGTACATTGAGAGGAACTCTGCTTTGCAAAGATCATCAACTCAGCTACCATCCTATGAGAAATCCTTTGAGACACCTAACCCCTTGTTAATTCCAGGTGATATTATCAAAAATAATTCATAAGTATCACAGGCTGACCCATATTCAGTTGTCCATCCTTCATTCCTTTCTTTCATAAATCATTTGTTGTTGTTTTTTGTTATTGTACTTTCTCTTTATTGAGTTTGCTTGTATCCATATAAGTTATCATTATGTTGTTTTTGGTTGAAATATTTTTTCATGTTGCTGACTGTTTTTCTCCATCCATCCATCCATCCATCCATCCATCCATCCATCCATCCATCCATCCATCCATCCATCCAAAGATATGTATTCTCATTGCAACCAGTGGAACTTACTGTATGTATATGAAATATCACTTTTAGCTCGAACACCAAGCTTTGCTGATCAAGATGGAAAGGAAAGGCTGCGATCAACAACAGAGATACGTATCCTTTGACATGTGATGACATGTGATGTTATGTAATGTAGTGTTTATATAGAGCATCTTACCTGTCTTAATGCACTGTACAATCTCTAATATTTATATTATGTAGTCCGTTTTTACAAACATGAGGCTGATTAGTATCTGGTAACTAGTATGTATAAATGTAGGCCTATCATGACCAAGGATGGTAGTGACCTGCATCTTCATTACTAATTAATGTGAAAGTGTGACAACCCTCCAATTTAACAAAGATTCTGTACATATTATATCCTTGACACAAAGTATAGCTGAACAATTTCGGTCCGTTTTCAGTGAGTTTCCTTACTTTAATATTGTACAGTCCAGAGTGTTTGATGAGGTATGTACACATCCAAAATCTATTGACATCCATGTTAACTTAGGATCCTGTATCAGTTTGGAGTTAAAACCTGTGATTTAGTGCCCTATAATTAAGAAGTATTATATATTTGACACAATTGATAACCTTAAAATTGATTGAAAAGTTTGATGATAAACCAAGAGATAGACAAAAGAGCAAGCTCCTCCGTGTGTGTCATCCGCTAGCACAAAAAGTGTTGTGGTCATGCGCATTAATCTGTGGGGTCATCACTTATTGATTCACAAGGTTTGTAGTATGTAACTGAGCTTGACAAGCCTGAGGATGTTGGCTGATTAAGGGCTAATGATAACGGAACATCTTATAAGATTTATAAAAGTTTCATTCTGTGATAAAAGAGTTGATACGTTGTTTTGTTGTAAATCCGAAGGTATTCTATACAGATAAGCCCCTTGTCGTATGTGCACCGACTGGAGCTGGCAAAACAGTCATATTTGAGCTAGCAATAATTCGTCTACTAATGACAGTTAGCGAGTTAATGCAAAACACCAAGATCGTATACAGTAAGTAGGGCACTTTGATTGCAATAAAGAAGCCATTTCAGGATACATTGCGTATTTCAAAATTCCTCCAGACTCCACACGGACACCGAATATTTTCTACGACGATGTGAAAATTGTAAAATAAGGCGTTGAAAATCTTGAATACTCTGGATTACTTTCAATCCTCAAATACTTAAGTGTTGTTGATTTATTATTTACTTACTGTTTATATATCTATTTCTTGTAGTGGCTCCAATGAAAGCATTATGCAGTGAGAGATGTCAAGACTGGTCAACTAAGTTTGGTCCATTAGGATTGAAATGTAGAGAAGTGACTGGTGATAGTGAGCTTGATGACTACTTTGAACTAAAGGATACACACATCGTTACAACAACGCCGGTAAGCACCCTTCATTTTTGCAAAGTGTACTTCTATCTTCAAAGTATAACATACACGAATAAAATCATGAAAAAAATAAAATTTTGACAAATATATATGTATACATTAACTACTGTTTCATTTATTCCCAACTGTAATAGGAAAAATGGGATAGCATGACGAGGAAATGGAAAGATAATCGGTCACTGGTTCAAAGTGTTCGGCTTTTCCTGATTGACGAGGTATTTCAAAAGACGCTCTTACAGCGGATGAGCAATGTTGAAGCCCCGTGGTGGTTCTCAGTGCAACCCAACAGCAATTTCTCCATTGTATGAGAATGAAAATGACTAGGATAAGATTGTCTAGATATATATGCTATGGACATCCATACATGAAACAAATAAACAAGTAAACAAACAAACACTTCAAATGATAGACAAACAAACACGCACGAATCAAGAAATGCCCATACTCATTTCTGGTCGATTTAGGTTTTTACCCGTCTCATGGCATATAACGTTAATTGGATAATAAGACGTACTGGTATTTTCGATATTTTATATAGGTTCACATACTGAATGATGGCGATCGTGGTGCTACAGTTGAAGCTGTTATAAGCCGCATGAAGACAGTTCATACAGCGTTAACACGTGGTAAAAAGTTATCCAAGACCACAGACGATGACATGCGTCTGATAGCTATTTCTGCTACCATTCCCAATGTGGAAGATGTAAGTGATATTGATACTTAACTGAATTCATACTCACGGAGCACTAACGACAGCTCATTCAGGGCCTGTCCAGGAGGTAGGGCGCGTCTAAGTAGAAGGGATAAGTGTTCTGTTGACAACTACATAGGTAACCTTAGAGGCACGCTTCCTTTTGACAGGTAGACAGACATTTCTGTTCAGTTTCCAGTCGTCAAATTGTACATTGATGTTTTCGTCCAAACAACATTAAAAAGACCATTGGTCTGATATAATTTACAAATTGTATTCATTTGAAATAGCACCGTAATCTTCACTAATATTTTTGAAAATTATATTCACTTGAAACTGTTTTTATGTGCTTGTATCGTTCTGATTTCGTTTATCAAAACTACCTTGTAAAATGAGCAAATCAAATTCGTAAACTAACCATTTGCTTCGCAGATACGTGAGGATATTGAGAAATACTGCTCTCACTGTGACGTGAATGCATCACAACCATATATCCCTTTCAACACACATCATGCAGTATTCGAATTTTGTTTTAGATCGCTTTATGGATAGGAGGAACAGATAGTCCTGCATCAAGTTACAGGTATGCTTTGGATCGCGCAACTACAAATATTAATACATTCTCATGTAAATCTTCCTTCTGAATGTTATAAATGGTTATAGTCCCAACTAGTGTGGGGAATAAAAGCAACATTGATGTAGAGGGAAGGGCGAGGTTAATTAATATAAGCTGCGATATAATTCAAAATATTCACTTCTGTTAAGTTCAACCGGCAACACGTTTACCAAGTAAGTAAATGGAATTTGTTTTCTTACTGATGTCCAAGGTTTTTCGCTATGCACAAAAGTCAGAATTATTATTGTTCTTATTTTGATTTTCGATTGAATGATTTGGTTTTAATACATGTTCTAATGTTCTTTTTTTGGTTTTAGTATGGATGATTCGTACCGTCCCGTCAAATTGCGCAAAGTCGTTCTTGGATTTCCACAGCATGCGAACATGTCAGAGTTTAAATTTGACTTGTCGCTTAATTACAAGCTCAACGGAATTATACAAACTTACTCAGACCGTAAACCAACACTTGTGGTAAGGATGTATTCAAACATTTGTTACATTGCTTCTCAAAAACATGCAGCCAACTATATATGCAGCTTAGGGCCCCGTCCGTCCATTTGATAAATGCACCTTTATTTAATTAAACTTAAAAACCCTCAGTCCACAACAAACCGTATGATTCCGGAACAATTTTTTGCAGATTTGTTTGTTTAATTTCACCCACTTTTAAAGTTAAAAGGTTTTGGTGGAAAAATTGTTGTCAACTTCATCCAGCCATGATAATATAGACGAGGCCTTAGAAGCTGTTTGTCCTTAATGCTTCACGGTTTGGCCTTCACTCTTAACTACCTGGTACCTGCCTAGCGCCTCGAAAATCAGGGGAATGTTCTTTGTCTCTCCTACTCTTGTCCATGTTTGCACGCTAAATGCAGCTGCACTACGATTAAGTGACATTGTCATCTGAGACTAATCATAACGAAGTTTTCGTTTTTGTTCCAGTTCTAGTTTCTGTGTATTTATTTCATTTTAAATGTAAAAGGCATTAGACATAACTAGAAGTACATCATGATCACACACACACACAAAAAAATACAATAAATATATAAACTTTATTAACAATAATTCTTCAAAAAAGATCAAAATATCATTTATATAAATAAATACGTTCATTAAAAGTGTGGATACCCTGTAAATGGGTTTAAAAAATTAAGTCTATTTTTAATTCTAAAAAAACTGTTCTATTCTATATGTACACTATTATAAATCACAACATTGTCTACATCATTTTCATCATGCCAAAAAAATGAAAATTGTTTTTCTTTTTATAGTTTTGTTCTACACGAAAAGGTACTCAACAAGCAGCTAATGTTCTGATCAAAGATGCCAGATTCATCATGAACTCCCAGCATCGACAAAGGTATTATATGGCGCTTTATCTGAAACTCATTGAAACGTGTAGCACGGTTCCATGCTCCGGAATAGTCTGTTCACACTAATTAGCATAATTTTGACACCATATTTGGTCATTTTCAAACATATTGCGACTTTTCAAAGGTTTTTAGAAGATATTTTCCTTTTTGCATGCTAATATGTATTGTTTATTTAGCTTGTAATGTTTTCGAAGAATAGATAGTATGATTTTATTGAGTAAGGGTTTTCAACGAAAAAATCGAATATTCTGGAGCATGAAACCACATTTCAATCCCTTTATGAGTTCATGGTTTTATACGTTATGGTTTTGTCAATTCTTAAAACTCAGTACTTAACATCGGTCATTTTAGGCTACAACATGTTGCCAATTCTTTGCATGATTCAAAACTCAGAGGTAAGTGACAATATTTTACTATACTTTTAGCGATAATAAGATTGTTAAAATATTAGCAGATGCCGGCCATACCGTTGCCATTACGAGACCGTTAAACCTTAGTTAAACGAGGCAAAAATGCATGAGGCAACATCGTTCGCGCGCGCGTGTTTCTACGATGTTGCCTGGTTTTGCCACATGTGGAAACATTGTTGCCGCAACAAAAAAAGTTTCTGAAACATTTTGTTGCGAGCGGCAATAATGCTTCATTTAACCAGGGCTTTTTTCAAAAGATCTTTCCATATTTTGTTATAGAAGTGGTTATGTGTGGCGTGGGATATCACCATGCTGGTTTAGACACTAAAGATCGTAAAACCATTGAAAGTGTATTTCTAAATGGTGAACTTCCAGTGCTGTGTAAGTAGACATTGAACAAGTTGACAGTTTTAGTTATTTTGTTATCTAAATGATAGTGTTTGTTTTCTTCTGTAGTTGCGACAAGTACTCTTGCAGTCGGGGTATGTATATCACAATAACGTGAAATATAAATCTTTTATTGACAGATAATGGAATATAGCTAAATATTAAAATCTTACACAGTGGGAAGGTGGATGTCAAAGACAGATAGGGAGTAGTCCACATGAAAGGATTCCAACATCTATGCTGACAACGTACACAAGCTCTCTGTTTCGTATATCTTCTATTTACTATAAGTAGCCTATTAAGCATGTTTGTAAAACAGACAATGGGCGTCTTGCGCTAAGAGGTCACGTGGCCCCATCTCTCCTTGATCGTGCAACTCTGTAAGAATGGGGTCCAGAAATGAAAAGAGCATACTAGAATCATACACAATCAAATAGAAAGGCAGTGATATTAAGATTTACATTTTTTTAAAGAAAAGTTGGGAAAACGGCGTTTGGGTGGTACGCGGCACGATTTGTGGGCGATGGGTCACGTGACCTCTTCATGCAACGTGCGTATTCTAATCGCCGATAGAATGATTGGCTCGATCCATCAATACCGTTCATCTTGTTTTCATATTTTGATATTTAGGTAAATCTGCCAGCACATCTCGTTATAATCAAGTCTACTCAATTCTATCAAATGGGCGTAGGGTTTGCTGAATATTCAGAAACACAAGTATTGCAAATGATTGGACGAGCTGGTAGACCACAGGTATAGTGTTCGCTGTAGTTGGTACATTGCCGTACTTTTCTTTTCATGCAACTCATAGAGAAATAATATAGGATTATTAATTTTCCAATGCGCATGACCAAGAATTGGTTAAACTAAAAAAGGATATTAGTTGACTCTCACTTAAAATGAATGATTCAATAAATCATCATTCTTTTTCAGTTGATTACTAGAATTACTCGGATCCACGATCTCTTGCACTGTCCTGTCAATAAGGTAGATGGTACTAAAACTCTTATGATGATTTTTTTTTCAGTTTGATACATCAGCAACAGCAGTAATACTTACCACAACTGCAAATAAGGTATGTCGTTTGTAGATTTGAAGGAATGTGTATTACTTTTAAATTGCGATGCCATCTGAAGCAAGCAAATGTGTCTACGTTCATGACATTTTCTTTAAACTGTGAAACGTCTATATTTAATTATCATTGGCGCGATCCTGTGTGAAAGTAGTTCTAAAATTAATCGAATATGATACGAAGGAAGCCATTGGGTTTGCTTCACCGCACCTTTCTTATATATTTGTAGGAGAGATATAGTGCTTTGATCCAAGGAGCACAAAACATTGAAAGCAGGTAAAACTTTGAACCTTGCACAAAATCGTGATATTTTTACAGTCCTTTTGGAGCTGCATCGCTAAAAATGTTGCTTTAATATTATTATTATTTTTTTGGCAGCTTACACCACCATCTGATAGAACATTTGAATGCAGAAATAGTTCTTCAAACCATCACAGATGTTTCTATTGCTCTTGAATGGCTCAAGTCAACGTTTCTGTTCATTCGAATTCAGAAAAATCCCACTCATTACGGTTAGTCTGGATATATTCTAGTGCTGAACTTCATAAGAAGAGCTTCTATCTGCCCAAATGCGCGCGTACATCGTGAAGATTACATAATTTTACTTTTTATATAGTTTGCATGTGATTGAATTTTTGTTATAGCCTGTGTACAGGCACCCACTCCCTCTTAAAGATGTGTGTACATTATATATTGTGCGTATACCTATTTATGCCCCAGAGTTTTATATAATTGATATATAATTGTGTGATAAAATGACGGCTACGATACAAATCTCTTACATGATATTGATATATTGATCTGAAAATACACGAAAACCTTGCTGAGGTACTGTTAGCCTGCGTAGCGGTTCCTTGGGAGGGCCTTCGATCTTCCTCCTCGTCCCCAAATTCCTTCCCCACCTCCAGAGCCGCTACTCAGGCTAAGGTAGTGTTGTCTATACTTTTTTTTATGTCATACTCGCTTTTTCCTGAGCTAGATATGCAAAGCTATGATTTTTGTTTAGGAATACCACCAGGTTTAAGTAAGAATGCTTTGGAACAGAGACTTCAAGGTTTGTACAATTGTTCCTATGATAGTAATAATAATAATAATAATAATAATGAACTTTTTGATAGTCTCTAGGTTATTTAGCATTGCTACTAAATGGGGAGACTTTCTCTCACACTCACTAGCCCTACATTCACTATTTTGTACACACCTTTGCACACAGTTGATGTTGCATTGATTGACTGAATGATCTATACTAACTAGTTCACATTCTTTCATAAAATATTTCAGACTTATGCATCAAGAATTTGAATACTCTAGAGAAAGCCACCCTTACTAAGATGGACGATGGGTTTGATCTGAAACCTACAGGTATACTAATGGTCTATCCATTATCCTTATCCAGCTTGTCCCCTAGCCAATAATTCGTCACTATGACGTCATATCAAAACAATATTCAAAAATCTATTTAAGCGCAAAGAATCATGGTCGTCGAAAGGGGTTGAATAAACGCAAATTCACCCTTAACATTTTTTGCAAAATGTAACACATTTTGTATTTCAAAAGCAGGGTATTTTAGATTAAACTGTTTCGCTGGGTACAATTAATTTCAATTTTCTATTTAGTTTTTTTCGATTCTATTCCCCACGTAAGCAAGCATTGACGTCATAGTGAATTAGGGCAATTGCTTTTGGGACCTTATTGTGTTACACATAGTAATCTTTTACGTATTCCTAAATAAATTTGCGAAATCTAAGGCCAGTGTTGTTTATAAAACTATTTGTAACATCCTTATGTCTTTTGGTGCATGCAGAACCTGGTCAACTGATGGCTCGTTACTGCATTGCTTACGACACTATGAAGGAGTTTCTTACGATGGAAGGATCTGAAAGTCTGTCCGATATGGTGAGCAGAAGCTGATAAGGAGTGGCCGGTTTCATATTGAAAAAGGAGTTTGTTCTAGTTGAGAAAAATACAAATTATTGAAACCATTTTTTTCTTTAAATTATTAATAATTTGAGACCATATTTAAGGATAACATGTTAAAATGAATGAATGATGAAAGTTTGGTTGAAAACAGACAAATACAGATAAATTTATTGGGACTAGAATATTACAAAAATCATAGTTAATAGTACAATATTAACTATGCAAAAATGTATGCGGTGGAAGGACAGTGTCCTTCCAAAACATTTTTCCTTCATAAATTGAATATAACTAAAAACATATACCAAATGAACTAAAATACCTCAGTGATGATGTTTATCTTTGTGTTTTCGTTATGTGAAGATGTTTTTAATGAATTATGCTTAGTTTTTGAAAACTAGAAAGTGTGATAACGTTTTACCCCCGTCTCTATACCATAATAGTTTTTAAAATCCTTTCATATTCAAATTTCATATTCCCTCGAGAATACTGGAACAATAGTCATAATTAGTGAACAAAAGCAATGTGAAAAGGATTCTGGTCTGGACACGGGGGTAAAACGTCAAAAACGCTTCAAGCTTATTGTTATTGTTAGAACGACATGTCATTCCAAGCAGCGCTTTCCTGCTCACAGACCGTGGACACAGGTTCGTGCGCTACAAAGTAGTCAGGTAGCTTAACTTTTACAATGTAACAGTTATTCAACTCACAAACCTAAGATGGGTTGCATACTAATATTGTTGCACAGATAAAGATTACACTTACTCTACCTGTAGCGCTACCACATTGAACATATCCTTTGAGGGAGCGATTCGAGCGATTCTACTTTCATAAATTGAGAGTTTGTAGCTGTGCAATTATCAGCGGTAGTATTTCTCTAAAGGACAAATATGAAATAAAACAGGCTCTTCTATACGAATACCGGGGAATGGATTTGTACGTTCGTGAAAGTAGAATATACTCTTTACACACCTAGCAATCAATTTAATTTCTTCAGGTCGAGCTCATTTCCAAGTGTAAGGAGTTCTCTGATGTAAAGCTGAGGGTCAACGAAAAACGAATTCTTAATGCACTTAACAAAGACAAAAATAAGCTAACAATCAGGTAACTGTCAGTACGAACCACTACAAACAATCGTCAATCTTATGAGCATATTTAACTTTATTACTAAATATCGCAGCCCATGTGCAATGATTCTCGTTCAGTACTCTTCAGCTACGAAATACGATGATCATTGGATTCTTTTGAAAATAGATCTTATTATGAGTAAAACGCATTTTGAAAATGAATTTAGAATAAAGACTATCAGGATAACTCCGATAACGTCGATTATTCGTGTTAGTCTTTATTCTAAATAGATCTTATTATTCGTGTTAGCCTTTATTCTAAATAGATTTTATTATTTTTGTCTTTAAGGTTTCCAGTTAATGGGAAAATCAAAACAACTGACCAGAAAGTCAACTGGTAAGTGGAAAAGCCTGGCAAACTTTGCAGCTTAAAATTCATTGATATGCCAATTCTCTTTCAGTCTTATCCAAGCAACCTTGGGATGTCTGACCATTTCGGAATTTGCGTTGAACCAGGATGTCACGGTACCATATACAGCTATTCTTGAAATGGTTGTCCAGTTGAAATACTGATTTAACGAATAGCAAAGTCATTTGCGTATCAAATGATTTTTATTTTTTTAAAGAAATGGTGAAACAAAATGTACAAAATAACTTCATCACATAATCATAATAAACTATGTAACTATATAATGATGTTATGTGCAATTTGTATTTGAAACAAGAAAACTGAGAACTTGATATATGCAAATGACTTTGTTATTCCTTAAATCAGTGTTTCAACAGGACAACCTTTTCAAGAATAGCTGTATGTCAATAATTTAAGTTAGTTTGATAAAGAGAACTGAAAGCCACTGACAATGATTTTACAAACTGTCAATGAATATTGTTTATTGTTGTTTCAGAAAATATTTCGTGCCGGTCAAAGAGTAACACGATGTAAGCATTACCGTTGATTTGTAGAATTATAACTTGCTCACTAATTTATAAGCCCAGGTTATGCGCAACACTCCAGTCTGCACAATATTCATCACAAACTGACGCGGTGTTTATTACAGTGTTTATTGCAAGCTCCAATCGCAACACCACTCTCAATGAATTTAGAGGTCTTGTGAAGACTTGCATGGGCTTGAGCGCACTCTCATCCTTTGAAAGCCATACCAACTCCAAATCGAATTTGCAATAATTTGCAAAGACCAGTTCCGTTTAAACTTCGGGATCTAACAGAATGTTCTTTTTGTCAAAGTAACCATACATGCATAGAGTGCATGCCATATAAGCGTGAAACAATTCCTAACTATTTAGCGCTTAATAGTATTTAGTTATCAACTACATAGTTATCAACTAACTAACAAAAGTTGTGCAATAAAACAAAACGTGCAACATTCCTTGTAACGTGTCTTTGAATTTCTTTGGGTCTTAGTTTATGCCTTGGCGCATTGTTTGTTAGTTGATAACTGTGTAGTTGATAACTAAATACTCAAGCGCTAAATAGTTAGGAATTGTTTCACGCTTATATAGCATGCACTCTAGTTGGCGCTTTTTGTTTTAATTGAGGAATGGGAGCTAGGTTTGCCTCATTTCACTATTTTCCTGTTCCTTTCTGCAAAAGATTTCAGTCATAAAGGTTATTATGACCGAAAATAAAACATAATATACAAGTAAACACCCGCGTATAAAAACCTATATTTTAAAGGTTTGCCACGCAAGTTCTTAATATACGTACTTGTAGCAAAACGCGGCTACTAATGTTGTTAAAATAGGCTCTCTTATCGAACATGTAACACGTATTTTCAAACCCATTTTCTTATACGCGGGTGTTTCATATATTGCTTTTTCCTTTTTGAAGTTTTTCTCATTTCATTTCAGGTTTAGTCGAGTTATTAATGCTAAGAAAGGACTACAAGGCTCTCCTTAATGCTATAATTATTGCAAAATGTATGAGGTCAAGGTAATGTAACGTGTATAGAGAGGTTATCATGGATCTCTGTACTGTTGTGCATGCTAGCAAATATGTCCTGTAAACTTCATCCAAGTGCAACTGGAAGTTTCTTGTAATGTTTGGTACCAGTTACATTTCGACAGAGACTGAGCGAACTGACACCAGCTTTATGACTTCATATTATCCCTTGAATCACATGTTGTTTACCAATACACTTTAGACATTCCATAAGTAATATACAACATTTGCGTCCGATCTGTATGGACTATAAAATGTTTCGCCTTCGGCTCGGCATTGTATATTCCATACAGATCGGACGCAAATATTGTTATTTATTTTATTGGTGTACCAGACATAGTAGATAAAATAAAATGATATTATCATGCTTGTAGGTTATGGGAAAACTCTAAATACGTCTCGAAACAGATTGAAAAAGTTGGTAAGTTAATAATAGTTCCAAATCATCCAAGTATTCCGCTGAACTATATTTGTTTGTTTTTAGGAACCACACTGTCAACTATGATGGTGAACGCAGGCTTGACAACGTTCAAGAAGATTGAGGAAACCAACCCTCGTGAAATAGAACTGGTTAGTGTTGCAGCCTTGCGTAGATAATTTTCATTGTTTTGTTCATTGGTGCCAATACCTAGGCTACAATCTTGGACATAAATAGTTGAGACTCTTCAAAATGTGCACAGCTTCATGACTGTACACATCAATATTGAATCCTCCCACACCCTCGATCAATGTTGTTATTCATGGGAGAGAAACACCTTCAGGGAACACAACATTGCTTTTGGGGGCAGGGGAGTTATTAAAAGACCGTCAAAGTGATGTATTGCAGCAAACATACTCGAGAAATTTATAAGTGTTCTAAATAAATAGTCTCAACATTTATGTCCAAGATTGTAGATTTCGTTCAAAAATACGTAAAAACAAGTAGGTCAAGATCATTGTACGGACAAGTTTATTTTGCTTTTGATTTTAGACATGTAATTGAATTTATCTTCTTGGGATGTTCTTAATAACAATGAGTTATGAGTTCCCTAGTTATGAGTTCCCTGATTATGACCCTTGAATCACACTGACAGCTGCTTTAGTGTACTTAATCGAAGGATCTTTTTACTTCTTTCAGATAGTCAACCGCCATCCACCATTTGGGAGCCAGGTAAGCTTTTATTATCATTGATCTTTATCATTAGTGCTATTAATTCTTTTATTTCTTTTTTTTATATATATTCAAAATCGTTTTCTCCGCAGATCAGAGAAGCTGTGGTGTCATTACCTAAGTTTGAAGTCGCTGTTGAACAGGTAGTGAGAGCTCTCACTAGAGAGTTTACTTTCTCGTTAATTGAAGATTACCTACAAGTGTGACCAGTTAAATATATAAAAATATTTGCATATTTTCATTTACACTGCACCTCGAATGTTTATTGTTAAAATGTATAGAGGTAGCCTTATTGGAATACAATATCGCTGGAGATACAGTTGAGTTTCCCAAAACTGATTTTCACAGACACACACAATACAATTGGCTATCCTTTTCGCGCTCATTTGGAAAAATATCAAAAACTTAGGTTTTCATAAATTCTACTACGGCGATCTTAATTATATCTGATTTAAACGTTTTCATTAGCGACAGTCCAGCGGTCCATACCAGTTTTAACTAGTCACCAACCAACTTTTAACATAATGTAATCTGAAGTTATCGGTGGATGGGCTAGGGAACCAAATTTATAGTGATATCCATTGCCAATTTTAGCACCAGTTGTATAGTATTGAATCTTTTTTTACTGTACTTTATTCCCTTTCTATTCTGTTGTTGTTTAATTTTCCTATTTTTGTAGAAAGGGCGGTATACATCCAAGAGCTCAGAAATCCTAGTAACTGTTACCATGACAAACTGGGTCAAACTTCAATCTGTAACCAGACGAGCCACTCATTTCTGTATTTTACTGATTGGTGATGCAGATAATAGAGTAGTCTATAGACAACGCCTAGGGTAAGTATTGGCATACACAGATACAAATTTCAAAAAGCCCGTGTTTTCGAGATTTTCAAAGACAACTTGTCATAGCAAAGCCAGATAGATTTTTGAGACAAAGGAAGTGAATGGCAGATATTAGAGCTGATCCCGCAGTGGAAAAATCTTTTGTTACATAAATCAATATATAGTATTCACACAAATGCCCCACTTGTATGATGATTGAAACAAAAGACTTTTCTATTGCAGGCTAAGGTCAAGAAAGTATGAGATAAGAGAGCTTATCCTCCGTATGGGGTTTACACTCATCAGGAGATCTTTTCATTCTATTTTTAAACTGAAGTTTTTTCGGGAACGGAACGTAATTGGCCAGATTTGCAGGAGGCGCGGTCGCATCGTCAAAACATCTCAAGAAAAAAGTGTGGAGATTGTTAACAAGTTTCTAAAAATAGCACAACGAGTAGAGTCCCTGATGGGGTCCGGGGATAAGCTCTCTTATCTCATACTCTCTTGCTAAGGTGTAATATCTCCCATTAGTTCACAAAACGTTTGTGTTAACTCCGTTGTGCTGTTCTCTTGTGCAGTGATAATGTATTCTGTAAGGACGGTATTTGGAGTAAGACAGTAGACGTTCGTAGGGCAAGTGCTTCTACAGAGCTCACTGTCAACCTAATCAGTCAAGAATACGGTACGTTAGAAATGGCTGCATGTCTTGATATACATCTAAAACAGACATTGATCGTTGGATGATATTTGCAAATATCCAATAGTGAAAAGAGAGAGAGAGAGATGTTTGTTTAAGATGTTGAATGTAACTACACCATTACAGAAACTTGCTTTTAGACGATTTATTGTTGCTTCTCTAATTTTACTCAGCAACAATTGTGGAACAACACGAGGAATAAAACCTCACTTTGGATTCCTTTTTTTCAGTGGGCTTGGATGTTATAACCACCTTCACTCCATACTATAGTGGAACGTACTTTCCTAATGATAGAACAACTGATAGTGCGTCTCCAACTACGGGTGAGTTACTCACTAGCCTATACGTTCAATAGACTACAAACACTAGAGCGCACGCACTAAAAGTGTGCAACACTATTGTTTTCTTTTATTTAATTAGCGCTATTTACTAGTGAAATCAAAATTATCGTTGCTGCTCAGTGCATTACAGCAATTACTGACGTAGCAGTTTCTAATATGAGTAACTTAAAGTAACCTGATAAACCAAATGTTTCTCATCTCCAGGTCCAAGACAAACACCTTCTAAACCTGGATTATCAGGTAAAGCCTGCAACCATCGATGTATCAACAAAGACATATATCCTTTTATTAAAAAAAAATCATGGCTCAACAAATCTCTTTGAAGAGAAAAACGTAACCAGACGAAAAACAACAAAAAATAAATAAACAATAAACAAGCAAACCAACCAACCAACCAACTGAATGAACGAATCGAAGAGGCGCACGCACGCACGACGAACAAACAACAACAACAAAAAGCACATCTGTCAGCTATCGTGCAAGTTTCTAAGAGAAACCATCGTTTTGTCCTTGACTGTTTCTACATGTGGTCATGAATGCTGCAAATTTGGGGTTGGTACCAGCACACTCGTTAAACGAAAACGCGCTGCTGAGGTAATTAATGAGAAGCCCTAAAAGTTGTAATAGTTGAGTTCTTGAGAGTACTATAGGTAGAATTACATTTAGTATTCAACGGAGATATGTGTTTTGTAACTTTTCCATCATCAGTCTCATAAGCATCATCATCATATCGTCTTTTCAGGGGCCGGTTGCACGTAGCCTGAAAAGCACTATCCATAGAATAAACCCCTATCCATGGGAATATCCTAATTCTTATGATAAATTCATAGAAATTTGATGCACTGGATAACTTTATTCAGGCTTCGTGCAACCGGATCAAGCACCATATTCGTAAACACATTGTTTTTAGAATCGAACTGTGGAGGGTACGACAGTTGCATGTACGACGACTCCAAAACAAAGCAAAAATATAGGTAAGAACACAGTCATTCATTTAGAATTTAGTCATTTTTAGAACTGACTACTAACTGAAAAATTGCGATGTAAATCAAACGTAATTGAAACTAGAATTAGAGTGGTTGTCAAAAATAGCACAAGAAAAATGAATATGTTTGATTGCTTATGCTTGCGCCTCTTTCACATGTGAGGACAGCACAAGCGAAATCCATATGAGTCATGATAACGTAAAAGGGGTCTAGCAATCTACCCAACTTTTTTAATTTTTTTACTTTTCTTTATTTTGAATTGTATGTTTAACAGTTCAAAAACCCTTATACCCTTTTGAGGTTATCACGACACATATGTTTGATTGCTTGCGCTTGCTTCCATTTCGCTAGTGTTTACCAGGTTTTAATGAGACACACTGACCTTGCTTCTTTCGTTGACTTACGTTACAGAAAGACAGAGTGGCAATTATATGGAAGGCTTTCTATCTAACTTACACGAGAGAGCATTTGCAATTCCTAAAACACCAGCCCAAAAACGTCTAAAGGTAACTCGACATTAAATCAAAATCCTGTGAACACGAAAAGGAAACAGCATATCTTTTTTGTACTTTCCTTAACACCACTGTTCTCTTGATGCCATATTCATCACTTTTTCATGCTTATATTTTATCTTCATAATTCCCGTGGAATACGAGCCCATGACAAGCCTCTTCCACGGTGTTTCATTTGTGGCCAGTGTGTCTTTTCATCAAGAGTCAATTTTATGTCTTTATTCATTTATTCACCCATTGTTTCGTGTCTCCATTTGTTCACTGATAATTATGCAGGTCAATTATCCATCAATCCCTTCCTTCTCTCATTCATTTGCTTAATTTTCATTATTTTGACAGGTTCCAATAAGCACAACACCAGTTACTACCGATACTGTAAATAGATTCTCTACGTCTATACAAGAGTTTGCCTACCCACAGAAATCTCCAGTAAAGAGAAGAGAAGCAGCGAAAACGCGCCTACAGCAAGTTGCAGTTGAGAAGCCTAAATCTACACTTAAAGAGGAGTGGGACGAAATAGATCTACATCAAAAAAGACAGTTCCATGGTGTTGTTGAACCCTCACACAATGTACAAGGTATTTATACTGAACTTGAATTGGAAATGTTTAAATTATTATACGCGAAGGTTGTATGGTCTCAAAGTTAAAGTGATCAGCAGTTATCAGTTAACAGAAATATGATCTAATTAAGGATGGACCATTAGATTTTTTTTTTTTGGGGGGGGGGAGGGTTGGGGGTGGAGAGGTTGGCCAATTTTTTTGGCATGATATTTTTTCCCATGTGATGGTTGTGCAGGATATTGTTTCCTCCCTGCACGATATTTTTTTAGCCGCATATGCCGTGCACGATTTTGTTTTCTTTGTTTAAGACTTTGATCCATTTTTTTATTTGCTCAACCCCTCCATCAAATAACTAATGGTCCATCCCTTAGGCCTTTAAAAGTTACACGCAGAATGTTTTTTATGTGCAAATTTGGGCAGAAACAGAAATGTGCAGATCATCATGTAATTGTATACGTAAAGCTAAAAGACATGGCATTTGAAAAAACTCCATTCTATTCTTTATAGACGACGAGTTCTTTAAAGATGTATTCGAATCAGATGACATAGAAGACGATCTTCCCTCTTTGTACGATATTGGTATTTCTGACAACCAAAGCCAGTCTACATCCAATGATAATGGAAGACCAACTATAGTGAATTACGATCATAATGTTCCTAAGATGACCAACGCTTCCAACTCGTTTAGATCCTGCGAATCATCAAGCTCCAATAATAGAAACAATAGCTTGGTAGAAATACCATCTGTGACCAAACATTTACCAAGCAATCAGACAAACATTCATTCGCAACCTCGAATGGAAGCGAATACCATAATAATAGATGAAGATGATGATGATATCTGGGAAGACCAGACTCAAGTGAGAGTTAGAAAAAATCCAAGAATAACATGTCAACATTTTAAGCAACAAAGTAGTGTGACAGACAAAGATATTAATGAGCAGCGCTTGGAAGAAATGAATCCACTTAGGCACATACCTAGCCGATCTGGAAACAACTACAAACAACTGTCCACCCAGAGTCTCAATCCTGGCAGAATTAGAACGCATACCAATCAAACGTCTTTGCAAAGGGGCTCACAACATGATACTTCTGGTAGAAATGAATGGAAGCCAAGAGGCAGACAGCAAGGCAGAGAAGTGAACAATTCAATAACTAGTGGTAATAGAAGAGCTGTAGTAGTTGGTAACTTTGAAGTGGACGATTCATTTCGACTGGTAGACGATTCAGAGTGGCTTGACGATGAATGGATGGACAATGATGAGCAATATCTTATCACAGATGAAACAAACACACAGAATAAATTGGATCATGAATTAGAGTCTTCGACTGAGATAACACGTACGTGTGACCAATCTTCTACCAATAAGAATGGCCATCGACAGTCATCCAACAAGCCTTCCCACACAGGCCCATTGTCAAGTAGAATAAAGGGATGGAATGATTTTAAGACTTCAAGTGAAAGACAAGGCAGTGAAGAAAGTTGCCTGGCTGGACTCTCTTCATCGCCTAGTGCAGCATTCGATCATCGACAAGATGATAGCAATAGGTAAATAGAAGTGTTTCATGACAAGATGTTATTAATGTACAGGCGGGTATCCAGTGCACATAAAATATATTCAGAATGTTAGAGTGCACGCACTAAAAGTGTTCAACATAAATACCACTAAATAGTGCTATTTTATGCTAATTCTATTGTTTTTTTGTTTTGTTCAATTAGTGCTATTTACTACTGAATAGTGACAACTGTTGCACATATTAAGGTAGTTCGGGACCCTTGCTACTGCGCATCCTGCTCGCGCATGTGAAATCAAATAAAATTTCTCGTGCGATTAAAAATAAATTTTTTGTTAGAGCCAAAATATGGTCATTCTTGAACTTTTTGTTAAAAATAATATCAAAGCATTGCATACGGGCCTCAAAAGCAACTAGTGTCCATTCCCGCGCGTCCAAAACATTGAAATCATCTTATTTTCCGTGCGTTTTTTGCTTATAGCTTCAAAATTAGCACGGTGACACCAAATTACTTTTCAATTTTTATAGTTGGAATAAACCCAGCTTTAAAATTTTGAAATAAAAAATATATAGTCTTCGAGACTAAAACATGGTAATTTTGACTTTTTTGTGGTAAAGTGTACAAAAAATTAATGAAGCTCTTCATTTAAATCTCCGTAAAATATCTCAGTCGATGCCTTTTCTAACGAGTAAATTCATGAGAACTATAGCGAAGGGAGCATTTTGTCAAACTCTTATAGCAGATTTGTAAAAAAACTTTCATATTTGTTCGTAACAATATTATTTTCAACAAATTTGATGTTACTTCTTTCAGTTGAAATGGGGCAAAAATGGGCCTATTACCACCCCCACAGTTCCAAAACAAGCACGGTGACCCCTATTTTTTATTTCATTTTTGTTTTTTATATGTGCCAGTCTTTATTCAGAAAAAGTTTTAGAAAATTCTATCGGCGGGAAGTGTGGATCCCGAACTACCTTAAATGTTTATTGCATTCTAGTGAAAATGGGCCCGGGCAGATCAAGGGGGGGGTGCGCACCCCTCTGGATCAGTCCCTGATGTACACATATGTATTTACACCGTGTTGTTCTATGTTACAGCCAAATGTCTGTTCCGAGTTTCTTTGCTTCGCAAGCTAATCAGAGGTAAGGCAGCTGTCATTTATCAAGTTCAATTGGAGAATAAGATTTTTTCGAACCATCCAACCACTTATCTGTTTTCAACATCAAACAGGAGGCAGCATGTCCGAGTGGTCAGAGCGTTGGTCTCGTAATCCGGCGGTCCGGTTCGATTCCCGCTCTGGCCACAGAAATTGTATTTGTCTGGGTTTCCGATTTGGTCAATATATATTTTAAATTTCTCGGTTTTGTCAGTATAGCCAACTGATCTCTATTCTAGCCAGTTGGGATTCTTAATGATTTGTCGCCCAATTAGCTAACAGCTAAATATACATTGAAACTTCAATAAAGTGCATTTATATTTTAACAATGTTGACTTTTTTTCCCCATGTTTACTTACAGTGTACATTATGAAGACGATGTAGATGCATTTAGTAATATTTTCCAGGGAATCTTTCATTAATATTTTTTTTACATAAAACACAAACATCTCAATTATCTTTATGAGACGATTTATTGAAATTTTATAAAATATAATTTTATACCAGTTATCAATCATTGTTTTAATAAAAGTACGTTGATATTGTAAATAAATGGGGGTATTATAGCAGATGATCAGCTTTAGGAAGAAACAAGCAGAGTCAATTTGAAGCTAATATTCATGGCTGTAGCCAGGCAAAGCTACGGCATAAACACATATATCTAGAAGTTTCCCAAACACTTCGAACGTCTCGTTCAAAGTGCTTTTGGGTTAATAATAATATACTTGCAAAAAATCCTCGATTCTGATTGGTCGAGAGCAGTGCTGTTCAGGCGTAACACCAGTGCAGAAGGCTGTAACACCAGTGCAGAAAGCTCTAACACCAGTGCAGAAAGCTGTAACACCAGTGCAGAAATTTGTAATACCAGTGCAAATTACAACTTGATTCAATGACAAAATACGCCCTAAAACTAAATGTTTTTGGAATTTTTTACTATCTAGAAAATAATTTTAATTTTCTAAACATTTCTATTTGCAAAAAGTTTGAAATTTCACAAAAATAGTCAAGAAATTTGCAAAAAAACTGAGCGAGATCTCTTTGAAAAGTTTTCAATTTTCACCTTGAGCGCGCTAGATGACATCATCACGCCATCATTGGCGCGCGCTCGTTCGAAGTTGAATCAAAATCTCAACCAAATGTTTTTAAAAATCGACAAAATGGTTGACTTTTTTGCAAGTATATTATTAAAAGGTAATAAGATGGTTTCTCGTTCAATTTGGATTAATTTGCACTCGTTTGTTTTTCAAAGAGCCAAATTGCATTCGCCCTACGGGCTCATGCAATTACGAACTCTTTGAAAAACAAACTCGTGCAAATTAATTCCAAATTGAACTCGAAACCATCTTATTACCTATACTAATTACAGTGCTGTTAACTTGACCAGAATCACCTCGTGTTTCTCTGCAATTTACGCCTTTGTAAATTAAATGTCTGAAAAGTGTACAAATTGGTAGTCTTTTGTTTTAATCCGCAAACATGATTGGCTTATAAAGGTAAGGTGGTCTCGATTGAATTAGAGGAACTGTAACTAGGATTGAAACTCTCAGTTAATCATGAAAACGTTTGCGTTTAGTCTTTGAACATCACCACAACAATAAGAAGCTCTACATTTCCTAACCAAAACATGGATAGACAAGATTTCATTGATATTTATTAATTTGTTCCATATTTAAAACTAAATTCGAAGGGAATCATGCATTGGACTTCTCCTTAATAAATACTTTATACCATTAATTTCTTACTTCTATATCGTATTTTACAAAATATATAGAATTATTACACCAGCTAGGGCTCGTTGTACGATACCTGGATAAAGTTATCCACTGGATAGCACTTCCTAGGCTTTGTACACAACCGGCATCAGAGATTTAACCAACAAAGTGGTCTTCATAAACCCGTGTAAGAGTTAAAGCCCGATTTATACGGTGCGATTTGTAGTATATAACTAGTCGTAACTTCTAAAACTAGTCGCTCGCGCTCTTTAACGTGTTTTAGAATGTCCTACGACTAGTTTTAGAACGTTTTGAACCTCAGGATTAGTCGTATTCTACAAATCGCACGCGACGAAAAGTATCGTGTAAATCAGCCTTAAAGTGTATTCAAGTATCATAAGGTGCAATACGAGAAAGTGTATTTTTACAGTCGTTTTTGTATCAGTGGGAAACAGTACCGTATCATATCGTAACCGCAGCTTCTAAGAAAACATTCGAATTTTCTACCGTGTCGCAACGGCATTGTAACCGTACCGTATCCCACTCATGCGAAAACGACTCTATATTAAAGTGTAACAGTATTTTTAGAAGTATTTATATTTTATGAGATCCACTTTATCCTATACGTACCCTTACACGCTGCTATATTATTTCCCGCTTATTCTATCATAAATAATCAAAACCAACAAATCTATAAAAACATTCATGCTGTTCATGTATATAGCTAAATGTTTTACCCTACTAATTTTAAACACTCTAGAAAGGTGTTTTTTGAACTCAGATACTCTGAATACTAAAAAATTCTAATAGATTCAAAGTCATTTTGGGGTTTTCATTTTTTGGCATTCTCTGTGTAGAAAATGGTGAAAATGTCCACTGTGAGCAGAGCACCAACGAAACAAATGAGTTTCAACAAAAACCTTCATCAGTATAGCTCAAACAGAAAAAGCACAAAACAGAGATTCCGGCGCACATTTGCATATGATTGCAAATCAAAGGTTCGAGCCAACCCCATAATAATAACAAGATAAAAGAAAAACAGTTTTGTGTAATCTTCAAATTATAGTAGTTTGGACATTCAATCGCAAAGAATCATAAAAAATACAAAAATGGAAAAAAAGTGTTAAGGTTATAAAACAATTAGTGGAGCGGATAAGTGCAGATTTTTGAGCGAATTGTTCACTTTTAGAGTAAAAGCACCAAACTTTCAGAAAATGTAGCTCGTACTATGACTATTAGTTTCTGGTATGGAGCCATCTCAAAATCACGTGTTATTTTGAGTTATAGGGGGAATTTCAAAATGGCCGCCATTTTGACCGGAAGTAAAAGCAAATTTATACAAAATAGCAATAAAAGTACAAATTATCAATTAAAACCGCTTGGAATCGACTTTATTGATATGAATACTTATAAAAGTTTGATGTTTGGGTAAAAGCAAATGTAAAGGATTGTTGGAATTATTTTGTTGATCGACCGGAAGTGCTATTTCCTTACATTAAAAGTGAAAAAAAATTGTGGAGTGGAGATAGTTGGTCATTTTTGTTAATGTTATCAAAAAAGGCAATGTATGATGCATAGAAGATATTATAAAAGGCTATAAAAAATTTTTTAAATAAAAACGCCGAGAAGGACTGGTAAGTTACCCAGAAGTCTCTACTGTCCGCCATTTTGTTTTTCTAGTTTGACAGCTTCAATTCTAGGTTCGTTTTAACAGTTTATTACCGTAAAACTTTGTAAAACGAGATCAACTTCTGCAGATTTCATAACAAAGTAATTAATTTGTATACTGAAACAAGATTTGGATTGTATAATGGGATTAAAAAGAACTGACGATGCCTCTATATAAGCTGTAAGTACCTAAAACCAATTGTTCGATTATCGATAATTAAAATAGCCAGTATTTTTTTCAGGTATTTATGAATATTGAAAGAAAACATTTTATAACCTTTTTTGACATAGAGCAAGTCACTAGATAATGTTCTTCCGAAGTTAAAGATGATGATAGACAAGAATATTCAACTGAAGTGTATCTTTTTATTCTGTAAGTATATTTTACATATCGATCCCTTTGTACGATATTGTGACAAAATGCACATTAATATAATTGGATTCCAAACTTTAATACTTAATGGGCTTTTTAAAATTCTAATTGTAGTTGGAAATGCAGAAGTCTGATGCAATAGATGATGGATCTGAAAATCAATTACTATCTAAATCAAATGATTGGAATAAGTGTGCTATCTGCCAACAAAAGAAAGATGAGCCTTTGCAATGTCCAGCCGAATCCAAACGTCAGTCAGACTTTGGTGCTGGCTACAAGACATTGGCAGATAATATCATGAGGATGGTAGAGTTGAATTGCCTACCTTCTAATGTAAATCCTTCTAGTTTAGATGAAGGTACAGGCATTGAGAGTACATTTATACAGAATAAAGCCAGATGGCATAAGAGTTGCTCCCTACAGTTTAACTCAACCAAGCTTAAACGTGCAGAAAAAAGAGCTTTGAAACAAGATCAGCCTGTAGGAGGAAAGTACACCAGATCAAGTGCTACTACAACAATTGACAGGCCCGACAAAGTGTGTTTTATATGTGATGAAATTGGTACTCGAAGTAATAGTCTGCATGAAGTTCAAACACTTCCCTTGGATGCCAGAGTTCGGGAATGTGCATATGCATTACAAGATGAAAGCCTATTGGCAAAGCTAAGCGAAGGGGATTTGGTAGCTTTAGAAGCGTGCTATCATTCACCATGCTTACTCTCTCTTTATAGAAAAGCAAACAGCGCAAGAAGAACAGATGAAGAATACATTGAGATACAAAGACCAGATGGAATTGTTCTGGCTGAACTCATCGCCTTTATTGAAGACCAACGGGATAATTCTGAAAAGGAATTCCCAGTTTTTCGACTTGCAGACCTTGCCACCAAGTATTCAATGCGAATGAAACAGATGGGTGCAGACACAGAACAACGTGTTAACACTTCTCGCCTGAAGGAGCGTATATTATGTCAAATGCCAGAACTCAATGCTTTTAAAAAAGGCCGAGACATATATCTAGCATTTAGAGGTGATGTTGCTGATACATTAGAAAGGGTCCATAGTAGTTGTGATGAGGATGCCATTCACCTTGCTAAAGCCGCTAGTATTCTGCGCAAAGACATGTGTGCAAAAAAGTATTCTTTTGAGGGTTCTTTTGATCAAGGATGTCAAGAAAAAGCCGTCCCAGAGTCTTTATTATCGCTGGTTAACATGATTTTATATGGCCCAAATATTGAATCTCAGACTAGTAATCATGGTAATTCTCAAGCAAGCCTTTCAATCTCTAATCTTGTCCAATTTAATAGCTCTCTGGGTAGCAGACGCCGAGCTTCAAATGCAACACGAGAACGTCGGAGCAAAGATCGCGAAACACCAGTACCTCTTTATGTAGGACTATCTATCCATGCAAAAACTCGCAGTCGTGAATTGATAGAAACAGTGCACAGATTGGGACTGTCCGTATCATATGACAGGGTCCTCTCAATTTCATCTGAACTTGGCAATGCTGTTTGTAGTCTTTATCACAGGGAGCAAGTGGTATGCCCCCCTAATCTCCGTACCGGCCTTTTTACAACTTCTGCATTCGACAACATCGATCATAATCCAAGTTCCACAACAGCACGGGATTCTTTTCATGGTACAGGAATATCGATGTTTCAACATGCTTCTGCAGAGGTTGGTGTGGTTATTTAGTGGGTGAGTGCTATTTTTACATGACGCTTTAATAAAGTTATTCTTCTTCTTATTATTATAGGTTCCTGGTACAGCTCGTGACAAGACCCCTATCACGGCAGCTGCAGCACTCACATCTAAAGGTGTTGGAGAATTACCGTTGACATATACTCAAGTTCCACCAGTTTCGTTGGAAAATAATGTTCCTCCTCCTAACGATGGGTACCAACAAAGCGTTTTGAGTACAACACGTGCACCAAATACTCAGTTACCAATGATTGCCGAAGAAAGTAATTGGCTTGAATGTGCAAGTAACACTGTGAACAACCCGTCTGATAATACAGAAGATACCTTTCAAAATGTGTCATGGGCAGCATATCACTCAACAAATGAACAGCCAAGTCAGTCAAGTACCTCTTTGGTCAGCGCATTATTGCCTCTTTTTCCTGACGAAGCGAAGTCAGCTGCAATGATCAAGCATGCTTTGGATGTCATCAAATCAAGCACCAATTACCTAAATCCCGGACAGGTACCGGTTGTTGCAATGGATCAGCCACTTTATGCACTGGCAAAACAGATTCAATGGAAATGGAAGGATCTTTATGGTGATACAAAGTTTGTAATAATGTTTGGTGGCCTGCATATCGAGATGGCCTTCTTGAAGTTACTTGGTGGATGGCTTGACGGAAGTGGTTGGACAACTGCGTTAGTGGAAGCAGACGTAGCCTCAGCTGGAACTGCAGACTCATTCCTCAAGGCCTCAAGTGTTACCAGAACAAGACGTGTACACCAAATAACAGTCATCGCCTTGTACATTCTGCTGCAAAGAGCATATTCTAAGTATAAAGATCAAGCGCAAAGGGCAATTTCATTTGCCGATTGGTGTGAACAACAGAAGACAGTCCCTCAGTTCTACTACTGGTACACAGCTATGCAACTTCAACTTCTTCTTCTCATGTTCCTTAAGTCCATTCGAGTTGGAAATTTCAAGCTCTACATCGATGCTCTGGCCAAGATGATTCCATGGTTCTTTGCCATGAACCATACCAACTACGCACGCTGGCTTCCTGTTCATTTGCTTGACATGCGCCAACTAAGTCAAACAGCACCGAGTGTTGCTTCCAAATTTGAAGATGGACATTTCACAGTAAAGAAAACACCAAGAAATTTTTCAAGAATGGCCATTGACCAAGCACATGAGCAAAACAACTCTATTGTTAAAGGAGAAGGTGGTGCAGTTGGGCTAACCGACAATCCAAATGCACTAAGACGATGGATGATATCTGGACCGGAGCTCGCAAGACTAGTGAATGAATTTGAAGCAGATATGAACAGAGAAGCAAACCATCAGATTAACCCATCAACATCACATCACGAAGTTCAAAAAAGTTTTCAGAATTCTTTTTTAGCAAATGTCAACACACTCGTAAACACCATTGAAGACCTTGGGAATCCCTTCTTAGAAGAAAGCCAAGATCTAATTGCTTTAGATACAAAACAAATTCCTGGAAATGAAGCTGTGGCCATGATGATGAAAGCAGAGGCACTTGGACAAGAACAAAGTCAGTCATACACATCGGATTGCCTGCTGAACAACACGAAGTCTATGTATGAGCCAATTTCCAGAAACAAGATTCACCTGTTCAAGACTCCCACATCAAAGATATCTAAAACTTCACAGAAGCTTTCATCTCTGAAGAATGACTGTTCACTTTTTTCAAGGTTGTATATATCATGCCAGACAAGGGACGGTGATCTCGATAATTTCTTCAAACACGAAAATCAGCCATGTCCACCAGCATTGTCCATGAATGGACAATTGCGACTCCCAACCAAGAAATCTGAATTGGTAGATTGTCTTCAGTCACACACAAGTAGTCAGAATACCAAGCCGGAAAATGTCGATGCCATCATCATTGATGGTGCAGTTTTGGTAAACATGATCAAACCCGTTTCACAGAAGACATTTAAACAATATGCCACTGAGTCATTCCTGCCGTATATCATTGGACAGCTACGCCAAGCTCAGCGTGTTGATGTTATATGGGATGAGTATATTGAAAACAGTCTCAAGGAAACAACTCGATGCAATCGTGGTACTGGCATCCGACGACGTGTTGAAGCAACAGGTCAATTGCCGCGCAACTGGAAAGACTTCCTTCGTGTGGATGCTAACAAGAAAGAGCTCTTCATGTTCCTAGCTGAACAAATTTTGTCAATTGATACAGATCAAATCGTTGTTACAACATATGGCAATGAAGTACGATCTAATGTAGTCACATCCACATTCACCAACCTTTCCCCGTGCAGCCATGAGGAGGCTGATACACGAATGGTTTTACATCTTTCTAACATAGTTAATGAAGGATACAGCAAGATTATTATCCGCACTGTCGATACTGATGTCTTGGTTTTGGTGACTGCCGCATATCACGATCTAAACGAAAACTGCAGGCAAGAAATTGAGTTCTGGGTAGCTTTTGGCACCGGTAAACACATGCGCTTCATTCCAGCTCATGAAATAGCTATTGCTCTGGGAAAGGAACGCTGTCTTGCTCTCCCTTTTTTCCATGCGTTTACAGGTTGCGACACCGTTTCCAGTTTTGGTGGGCGAGGGAAAAGGAAAGCTTTTGAGACGTGGAATATCTATCCTGACGTTACATATGCCTTTCTAGCACTTTCATACTGCCCATCAGATATCAGCAAGCCTTGCATGGATCGTTTAGAGAGATTTGTTATTCTATTGTACGACCGGACAAGTGGTGAGAAGGACATCAACATGGCAAGGAAGCAGCTATTTGCACAGAAAGGGCGCCCTCTAGAGAACATCCCTCCAACACGAGCAGCACTGCTGCAACATACCAGACGAGCTGCGTACCAGGCAGGATACTGCTGGGGACAGGCAACAGTTCCATCACCAATTCTTCCTAGTCCACAACATTGGGGTTGGACTATGGTCAATGGCGAATGGCAGCCTTATTGGTCTGACATCCCAGAAATAACCAAGTCTTGCAGAGAGCTTGTAAAGTGCGCTTGCCAAAAGGGTTGCTCGGGAAGATGTTCATGCAAAAGATCCCAGCTTAGATGTACTGCTCTGTGTAGTTGTGTTGAAGATTGTGGCAACGCTGATTGATTATTTAACTTCCGGTCTATCAAAGCAATTGATGGTTTTGATATATAGTATGAACCTCTCTATGTATGTAATATACCTTAATGTACATATTATCTATATAACACATCGGTAAATCAAACAATATTGTGTTTTTAAACAAAATAACTTTAACTGTCACTGGTTATAGGTATAGTAAATTTCACTTCCGGTCAATATGGCCGCCATTTTCTTGAAATTGAATTATAACCATCAACTCATAGTTCTCAAGTTTTTTAGGCTAACAAGAGATGAATTCTGAATAAAAGAACATAAACCCTTTATTTATCTACAAAATTTGTATTTAATTCCGGTGATAAATTATCGAGGAAATTTCACTTCCGGTAAATATGGCCGCCATTTTGAAAATCCCCTAATACTCAGATCTGCAACTGATTTTCATTTGGCTCCATATCTATTCTTTATTAACATGATAAAACCTACCTACTCTGAAAATTTGGTGCTTTTACCCCAAAAGTGAACAATTCGTGCACTTATCCGCTCTACTAAATCTGTTCATGGAAGTTTCACAAGTACATTTTAAATTTTGTTGGTGGTGTTGCAACAAAGACTAGGTAATGAAATCTTTTAAAACAACACAATATTTAAAATAAAGACTTTTAACTTTTAGAATATAAGAATGTACCTGACGTAATGTAACCGCCATGTTGGAGGTCAAGTGCAACAAAGAAATTCATTCGGTCATAATACGAGAAAAACGTTTCTGTTGTTAAACCCTTCGTTTAATACCCTGCATATATATCACTGTAACTTCTTTTGCTTGACCTCTAACATGGCCGCCGATCCTTATTGTTAAGCAAAACGTGACGTCATATGACATCCTTCTATACAATACACCTTGCAAGATCAAGAAAGGAAAACGCTTCTTTACACGGGTGACCATATGCAATTTGATTGTCGATATTGCTAACTTTTTAGTTCTTCTGGAATACTATTTCCTTTAGCAGGTGGCCGAGGAGATTTCCTTGACTGAAAAGCTTCTTTCCTTCTTCCTCCCTTGTTTGATATATTCCCATATAAAATTCTACTACGAGCTGGAGCTTTATTTCTTTGTGGAAACGGATTAAAATTCGCTGGGTATTTACATCGCTGATCCTCCTGGAGCATCCATGACTTTAGGAATGGGTTATCTGTAGAACTCGATGGCTCTTTAGGGCCTTCAAACGACTTCCTTGCAGACGATCTCGAATATTCAAAAGAGTTTCTTTGTTCTGATGGACTTTTCGTATCGAAGACAGCAGGGCTATTCTTACTAAGTACCTCGACATTCGATTGTGTTTGATTACTGCCTAAGAACGATCCTTCATTATTTGACTTACTAGATGCCGTATGCAGTGAAACTGGTTTGTGTCCGTTAGCCTGTTTCTCTGGTACCTCTAACTTACAGATCTCACCGTTAAGACCAACATGTTCTAGTTTGGGTTTAACCGTCGATTGTGATGTTTCATTAGAGTTCGTTTTCGAAGTAGGTTTCGCATTATGTGATTTATTCTGGTTTCCTTTAAAAAGAGTGTTCAAGTGTGCTGTGCTTTCCTTTTCGTACGCATTTTGCTCTTTTTCAATCGGTTTTTCAACACTCTCACTACTACTAGCAGTTGAAGTAGAGGACAGTGCCTTACCCCGTAAAGTCTTTCGCTTAGTTGCCGACACAAACAAATGATTAATAGCCGAAGGACTACTGCTGGAGTTCTTTTTGTCCGCATCTTGTATATTCTGAACTGTCGCTTCGCTAAACACCACGACAGCTTGTTGCTGTAATTGTCTTATTCTGCTGTATTGCTTCTGTAAGTTGTTCACCTCTTCAGTAGCATGTGTAGGACTTCCTGGCTTGTTGTCTACCTGCCTTGACGAAGTATACGATACAGGACTGTAGACATCTGTTGCAAATACGCCAGGACTGGCTTCTGCGATGTCACTACTCCTGCGGCTCGTGCTTTCAGTCTCTGGTAAACTTTTTAAAGTACCACCGGAGGATGTACCGAATTCTGCAAATGGCAGTAAAACGCCTAGACAACCTACGGTTTCAGTATCAATGTCATCATCATCTTCGTCACTTGAAGCATTGCCAAGATTTGATCGTGAGTTCTTAGTATCACTGAATGGATGGATATCGTAGGTGTACTGTTCACGCAGTTCGGCCAGACCAGGAAGAGGGAACGGGGCCAGAGAATAAACCGTCTGTGCACAGAGAAAAAAAATGCATTATGATATGTGCAGAGTGTAAAAAGTGGAGTGAGGGTTAATAATATAATATCATTTAACGAGGGCGACGTATTAATCCTGAAGAATTATCTAACACAAGGCCCTCGGGACCTCGAGTTTAATGTTCTCATCCGAGTTCAGCAATCAAGTACATAAAAAGGCACGCTTACACCGCGACGCAAGAATCTGCGAGCACCAATAATTTATGCGCATACTCGGCTATGTGTACCTTTTTAATTAAGCGGCAATTGAGACTGACGGGAATGTAGGTCTGGAAGTATGTGCATAAATTATAGGTGGCTACAGATTCTAACATTGCGCTAGAATACGAATAAGTACAAGAACAAACAAGAAATAGGCACAATACGAAAATAACTAAATCCCTAGACGACAATTATAAGTGCCGTGTCATGGACCACCACTTGCCTGCATAAGAGATCGACAGTCTACCAGGTCCCCTGTCGCGATTTCTTGAATCAAAACACCCATTTTACCATAAAACTCGTCCGATGATTCAACGTCTTCTAGTTGTCTAAACAAAATCAGAAACAACATCTATCGACATTTCCATGAAACAGAAAAACAAACAAATAAATAAACAAACAAACAAACAAACAAACACTATAACAAACAAATAACAGCCAAATAAACAAACAAGGAAACAAACAGCAAAAACCAAAACAACTGTGCAAATAAACAAAGAACAAAAATATTTTAGGTAACTAGTGTTAAAACTAGTGTGAACTGCGTCGGTGTTTCTAACCATAGTTAATATGTTCTAACGAAACACTTGTGGTAAAAAATATAAGTTATGCACCGTAAAAAGAAGAGAGTGCTTACTGACGTTTCAGACGTGGGTGGGTGGATGGATGGATGGACAACAACAAAAACATTTAATTTGTTTTATGGAAATGTAGTGTAAATTCTAATTAATTTCCAGTTTCAACTCTATGCAACAAAGTCAGCATTGTAATCTTACATCGGTTTCAACACCCGTCAGTGCATGTATCATTTGAATACTTACTGTCCTAGTCTAGCCCAAAGCGCAAGCGCAACTCGTAGTAGTACTTCAGACCCATCTAACAGTATAGAATCCCACACTCTTAGTACCGTATCTTGAGGCAAACATGTCGAGAATAGTGTTAAAAACCATTGCATAGTGAAGACGTTAATAAGAGGTGGTTCATAACTCGATGCGCCGCCATGTTGTGCTAGAGCTTGAGCCTGTAAAGCGTCTAGATGTTGGGAGAGTTTAGGTAGTTTGAATCGCATCAAGTCTCTGAGGACAGCCATATCGACCGACAATGCACGTAGGTTGTTGGAAAAATAGTTTGTAGGAAGGACATGGTCGATGATGTAGATCATCACCTATAGCAAGGAACATAAAGACAGAAATTAATTTAAAAAAATTAAATCGTCATCTTTCTCAAAGACGTTTTATCGTCAGTAATTCATAGCTGGTCATCGCCAAGGACCGGTTACACGAAGCATGATAAAGTTATCCACTGGATAAAGTTATCCACTCTATAGCATTTCTTTAAAATTTATTCGACGCTAGATAGCGACTTATGTGGTGGATAGCACTATTCTGTCTTCCTTCATGCAACCGGCCACAGATGAGACATAATTTCAATAAAAGGGGAGGCGATCAGAATGTATATCTATTATCAATGTGCCTCACCTTGAGCGAGTCTTCTTCATTTCTCTCCATGACTTGTAATATAAGAGCAGCGACTACGTTAAAACCTTGACAATAACCAACTGATTTATTCCATCTAGCGTATGCTAGTAAGACTCGTTTGAGGGCTGCTCGTTCTTCTGGTGTATCATCACCGCAGAACCACGCACATCCAGTACGATGAAGATCCTGTACAAAAACAATGACAATCATGTTATTTTTTATGACAGGCATGGGTGGGTTCGAGCACAAATCAACTGTGTGCAAAGATGTATGTTAAATGGTTAATGTAGGGGTAGTGAGTGTACTAAAAAGAGACTATAAAAAGCTCATTATTATAATTATTATTTGGTATGGTTGGGAAACCAGAGCCCAAGATTTCTTGATTTTATCAACTTAGTTAAAAGTCACAAGGGGTGTGATAACGAAAACGAGATAAAAGAGACAAAAATTTAGGAAGGGACTGACATCTACATTTTGAACTTGCAACATCGAATTGACATATATAACAACGCAACTGAGAGACAATGAAAGAAAGAATAAATGAATGCATCAGATTTTCAAGAAAAAGCCAAGTTAAGAATGAAGTTAAGAACGACATGAATAAAACTGCCCAGGTTATATTTTATTTCAAGCATGAAAAAAAAAACTTATGAAAAAAAACCGGATTTATACCAAGCTGATCTAAATATAAGTGAAGTTTATTTTATTTTATTTTATTGATTTCGCCAAACGTATTGAGCATAAAGACACACATTCCATATGCAAATCGGATGGATAGACAGGGAACTCGCAAATGCAAGGCCAATTAAAAACAAAACAAAAAACTAAAAATGGTCACGACATGACAAAGAGAAAGCATGTTTTATTTGGGGACATATTCATGACAAAACAATTGAGATTAATCGTTATTTAACAACCTTTCGGTGGTCTATTAAAGCATGCAAATCTGTAAAACATGCATTTCAATGATATGATTTTTCGTAAACGATCCTGACTAAATTTGTCAGAGCGATCGATTAGAATCGGAGATAACATGGAATTGGAGGAAGGCAAACGATTCTGATCACATTTAAGTGAAAATTTGTCATAGAAAGATAAACGTGTAAGAAAAAAATGAATTTAATAGTGAATCAACAGATGCAATGGTGCACTTTTTGAATGTCAAATAACATAATCTTTATAAATAAATGACTACGGTGTGCTGCCGGCAAATTGATCTGTGAATGCGCAATCTTCGTTTAATCCTTTTTTTTAACACAGTGATGCGCAGATTGAGTGTACAAAACGTGACGTCTAGGTGTCGTTTTTATTTTTCCTTCATTTGTCAAAAATACGTAATTTTCAGAGTGGTGCAAACTCCCACATTGCTTTTTAAGTAAATACTTTAAACCATATGTTTAGATTCAAATGCAAGTGCTTAATAAGCATGACGTGGCACTTTGTAGAACAATTACAAAAAGACAGCTACAAACACACATTTTACACCAAAGACTTACTAAACTGACAATTCAACCAGGTGCAACATAAAGCGACATCAAAAATATAACCCAAATTCTAACACATATACTGTGCATAAACCCACAAATCATTCACCCTTTCACTGAAAAGATCAATTTTTTTCGTTTGTGAGAAAACCCGAATCAAATGTTAGAAATACTATTTTTTGCTTGACATCATCAAATTTAGCATATATTTCATATCTTTAAATAATGTATTTCAATTATCCTTATTCGGGTTTTTCTGTTCATGTAATTACACTGTATATAAATGTGAACTAATCTCAGGCAAGACAATCTCAGGATCGGATTTTCTAGGAGATTTCCTTGGTTCCTTTAAGGCTCATTTACACGGTACGATTTGTCGTGTGCGATTTGTAGTATACGACTAGCCGTGAATTTCAAAACCTTCTAAAACTAGTCGTAGGACATTCTAACACGTTTTAGAGCACGTGCGACTAGATTTACAAGTTGCAACTAGTCGTATACCAGAAATCGCTTTGTGTAAATCGGGCTTTATGGTGCGAAAACAGTTTTACACCCCGTGGGCATCGTCGATCGTTTACCATCGGAGTCCCCCCCTCCCCGGGTTTTACACTAAGGTATTTTATTCCATTCTCAATAAAATGACAGACCATTTTAATTCAGTGATTTTAATAAAATTTGTCTGGAATGCTGGTACCTTTCTTTAAGAATCAAATTATTAAATCTGTGTGCAACTAAATATGTATCAAAGTGAAACAATGTGCTGGCAAATAATTATCCCGCCAACATCGCGTGGTTTGTCGATGAAATGAAATATTTCCACGTGGATTAAATAACGTGGGCACAACATCCACATTCTATTCATGGACCATCTTTGGATGCTTGGCAACATATTTATCTGTAATTATGTTTTGTTAATCGCTTTACAAACTGATCTTTGATTGCATTAAATGCTATTTGGCGGTCACATCAACACAGGTTATGCAGCCATAAAGTCTGTTTTTCTCATAAATATTTGTTAACAACGCAGGTACAAAATTAGTTGACGCTCTGTTTGAATAAACGATTGTCATTCTTTGTTTCATTGCTTTGGGGGCTGTTTATATGGAGTGTGTTCAAGCTATCAGAGCGTAAAAACAAAAGAAACCAGCCTACTAAACCGGGCTGGATCGCCTCGTATAAACAGGCAATTATATTGTAAACTTATTTTTAATCCAACTGGCAAAATTTTATTATTTCAACTTAGTGTACCTGTGTTAAAGTGCCTATCACCCCTCAGAGTGGACCAATTTAGTAAAATTGTAGACATCGAGAGCTTTCAAATGATATAAATAATAAGTGATTTGGATAAAAGCACGCCGAGATATTTAAGGTTTAAAAGCTGTATTTTGGGTTTCCTGTGTTACATTGACAGATGCAAAACTAGGTCGAGTGATGTCATACTGTACCTGGGCACATGCGCAGTGGTTTACATATCTCTCATCACATTATACTTGTCATTCAACAATATAAAATTGAAATCGACATCCAAAGAACATAAGTTATTTGATAGGTTCTTATTGTGTTGGAAATTGTTGGCAAATGAAAACAGAAATCAAAATCCCCGTTTGAGAAATTACTAAGGGACAACAGGCGGCTTCAACATTGCAAATGTCCACAAGAACATCTAACGAAGAGAATATCAGCGAACCTCATAACAACGAACTTTATCGGTTCAACTTGTCACTATATACATTAATTTATTTAAAATTTTAGTTTCGCAGACTGTATTTTTAATGTTTTTTCTTTAATTGTGATGTTGTATTGTTTTCATTTGATTTATTCAGTCGTCAAATGAAAATTCCTAAGTCGTACGTTGTTTGTTGACAAAATTACGCTCGGCATTAAATCGCGCGTGAACTTATTGAGTGTTTGGTGGAGTTTTTGATTGTACCTCATCCGCAAAATATCTAATCATATAGGTCTTTCTAGTTTATTTCTTTGTCTGAACTTTGGGGAAATCAAGTGCGGAATAAATCAAAAGTAATCTTCAAAAGTTGTCAACAGCAATATTAAAGCGACACATACATAAAATTCGCTACTAAGTTAGAAATTGGAGTTTGTGTAAGCTAAATAACAAAAGTTAATTTGCAAGTCGTTGCCTCTTTGCTTCTTTTCTTTGTAAACTTTCAATCATTTCAGGATCGGCTAGAAGTTCGGTTTTTTGATAGAAACAAACAGCTTCTGATATATTCGGGATTGGCTTCATTTTGGTTATCTTCATCGAAGTCCTCGTAGTCCAATAGAAAACTGATTAAATCAGGAACATAAATTACCATAAATATACTCTGAATCATCAGAAAACTTGATTCTCATGAAGTTCTTGACGTCGTAAATAACAAATTGACAACAATAACACTGATCGTTCGACTGCTAGCGTGACCGTACCTGGCATCTATCAAATACAATCGAAGTTTTGACAGTTCCGTGTGGTACAGTATGACATCACTCGACCCAGATCCCCATTCCCGGCAAGGGCGAGGTCACCTCAAACTTTAAAAATCGATAAAATATTCGCGTTTGCTCCAAATTCAATTCTAACAACGAAAATCGTTTTCCTGCAGTCTCAAGATAACTCCAATTTTTTATTGTTCTAGGGGTGATAGGCACTTTAACAGTTAAAACGAATTCTTCGATGAATTTGTTTGGAGTTTCTTTCTGACTCTGACGAGTTTTTTTTGGAACGCTAACTTAATTTCAATAGGAAACAGTTGTAAAATATATGGATGGTACACCATAGAAAGAAGGCAAAACTGACGTTTCGGACGTTAGTCCTTCGTTGGAGTAATAATCATTTCAATTAGTTTGACTGGCAACAACTGAACGTGACTTTCTCTAAAGAAAACTTCTAGCTTCCTCGCCCCCTCCACCCTCCTTTTTTCCTCTGCCTCAATCCCCCGCGACGCAGGTAGAAAGATTTTGATACAATTTAATTGTTAAATAACATGAAATTATGTTTGACAATCATTAATTAGAGTTTCTGAGTCGTGTCTTCATGTCATGAAAATTCAATACCAGAAGGTCAACAAGCAGCTTTCATTATTTACATTACTGCATGTGGAACAAAATTCAATTAACAAAGACCTTTTCAAATTTTATGAAAATAATTTTCTTTCATATTGTATAAGTACGTATATTTTGAAAACATAAACTAATTTAATAAAATATCGGAAAAACGTTATCTTACAGCGACATCATTCATGCCACCTCGGTGGATTGACGGTTGATGTCGCAGAAAAAAAACATAATCCAGTCAAAGTTGCAAAGGCGCCCGGTCGTAATGCAACGATTTTAGCTGTTATAGATGCGTTAAATTTAATGTTGACCTTGGCCGGACCACGACACACGGTCCTAAACTTAGTGAGGGGAAATTGCTGTCTTTGAAATTTGCAAAGGACTTAACACTTTCTACATTACGTACATTTTACATAGAGCTCCCGGGGAGTTGGCCAGGTCTTAAATGGTGTATTAGCCTTATAAGAGGGAAAACAAAGGAATTTGGATGGCAATGGGCGGGGATGATCATTGTATCTTTTAGGGGTCAAAATCATGGTATCTTTTTAGGGCATCTAAACGTTCTTTTTTTTTTGTTTGTCAAAAAATCTACTTTTAGGGGTTAAAACTCGTGTACTGCCATCACCAGCTTCATAAGTGATATGTTTTTTGAATATTTTCCAACAATCATTCCCGTTATACAATACATGGGAGTCCCCCTGAGTCCCAATGTGATGTGAGACAATTCATTAGGGGCAAATACAACTTGAAACACTTATTTTTAATCATGCCCAAATGATGGTTTATATTACCTTGATTGCTATAAGAAAAGATGGGTCTAGAAAAATTAAGAACACACCAGTCCTTACTAGGTATTACTAGAAATGATTTTTGGTAATTCTTGTGAACTTGTACATCCAGATTATATTGATTGTAACCCAATAGGTAGCATAGAGAAGAGAATTGAGTGAATCATGTATGTAAAAAACCTATTATATTATTGAATGACAAAAAACAACTCCTGTTCACACTCCTAAGTAATTATTAATGACTAGGCTTTCATGAAGCTGTTTCAACACTCAAATTTCAATGAATAAAATTATCAAAAATGTTGTGCCACGATGAAGTATGTTTACTATATATTGCAACTTTTCTACAGAGAAAAGTATCGCTCTGGGATGCTCACAGTTGCACTTCACAGTTCAGCTGTGTTTTCAGCGTGGTTGTCCTTGTACTAGAATACCGAAAACGTGGGTTCAAATCCTGCCAAGGGCATATGATATTTTTCTCTTAACATTTTCTTCTATGTTTACTATAATTTTAAGAGTTTATAATGGCCAGCAATGTACCTTGACTATCTGAGAGCCTAATTCATCATCGTCAGGGTTTCTCTTCTCATTAAAACAAAACTTTGCTGTTTTAGTCCAGTCCAAGTCAGACAGGCTGTGCTCAGCAAGACAAAGCCATAGCTGCAAAGAACACAACAAAAACAGTTGTAAGCATGATTTCTATACATGATATGATTTGTTGTGTGAATTGGTTGAGAACTGTGATGAACATCCTGTGGCTGATTAGGTCAATGGACGATGATGTACCATAAAACTACAGTATCGGTCACGAGTAAGGCAGCATCCACTCTGCAAGTAGTGAGTGGCCTTTGTCACTCGTGAGTATGAAAAAACAGACTATTAATGATTAGCGCCAGTCACTCAGAAAAAAACAAGTCCACTCTTCACTTCTCAAACTAGTCATACATATTCTAAAAACTTGTTTTAAAATGTCCTACAACTAGTTTTAAAAGTTTTTGAAGCTAAGAACTGCTTGCATACCACATCTGGCACACAACACATTGTACTGCAAAACTTGTAACACATTGTACCCAAACAGAGTAAGGGTGCAATTGATGCTACAACAACACAAATAAACAATATTCATGATAAAAATTATGTCATTGTCATTATCATCAATATCCTAAATCAAAATTCATAAATCTTAACTGCATTTCTGTAAAAAAATTTTGATAAAATCTGCATCGGTACCATTATTGCCCGCATATTTTCAAAAGGGCAGTTCAATTGTCATTTGGCCTTGTATTATATTGATGATAATCATTCATCACAATATTTTGCTATAATCGCCTGTATTACCAACATCTCAACCAATGTCAACAAAGATAATAATTATCAAGCTAATGGCAATACCCTTTTTCTCCATGGAGCAGGTAATCCTTGAGGTAGTCTTGCAATTGACTTAAAGGCATCCAACCACTACAACACAAACATAATACTGGTCCTGTATTGTATCATACATTGTGATGGGAGAGAGGGGCCCGAAAAATATTCAACTTAAAAATTTGGTTTAAAACAACAAATGTCCCAACTAATTTTGAATGTTAGTGTAGGTGCTTAACCCTTTAACCAGGAAATTCAGGCCTGTTTTTTTCTGGAGGGATTTTAAGGGTACAGACTTAAAAGTCCTTAGATGTGGTTTCTCAGCAAACTTAAAAAAGATTCCTGTGTGTTTTTCTGATGTGAATGAGCCATGGAACTAGAAAACAAAAACACTTGGCCAAAAATTTGAGGTGACAATAGACTTAGAGTGGTTTTGGTATTCCTGTGGTGATTAACTGCTCAAAAAATCATGTTGTTTTGAACATAGACAAGCTCATGGTTATGTAGCTCTGTAGGTAAAAAAAAATAATCATTAAAAAACAGTCAAAACTTTAAAAATGCCTCAATGTTGAAGTGATAGTTGACCTTTTTGATTCAAAATAAATTTTGGACTAAAACAAAACCATTGAAAGAAGAATGATTTTCAGCATTGGAAAATTTCACAGAAAAGGCATTAAATAAAAAAAAATGTTGTTTAGTTTGGTTTGTGTTTTTGTGTCAAAAAAGCATGTTTCTGGTAGTTTAATCGTCATTAAAACCTACCTAGGGTGTGCTCTGAATCATAAATCATGAGCAACAAAAATCTTGTTGCAGGAAGAGGTGTTTTGGGGATGAATTCATCCCTGTGCCGGTTTAAGGGTTAACAGAAGCTCTAAACATTAACTCATATCACTGTGTAAAGGTTAGACAAAATAACAAACTGTCCCGTACATAAAGAACATTTTCTCATAACATGACACACTATTGATGTCTATAGAGTTGTTTCACATGACTTCGAACCAAAACTTAATACCAAATGATATGGTAGATGATTCAGGTTGTTTTCTTAGGGATGGAGCATTACATATTTGAGGGAGGAGGAGGGGGGGGGGGGGGTAGGTTGGGCAATATTTTTTTGTGCAGGATATTTTTTTCCCATGTGATGGTTGTGCAGGATATTTTCTTCCTCTCTGCTTGATATATATATATATTTTTTGCACATCTGCCGTGCACGATATTTTTTTATCTGTTTAATGTTTAGCTTGATATATTTTTAGTATTTGCCCAACCTCCCCCCCCACCCCCCATCAAATATCTAATGGTCTGTCCCTTAGAAAATTATGACTATTATTTGACAGGTAGTCTTGAACCTTTTCTGTTTGGCCATTGTATACTAGATATTTACTTATAGGTAATATTTTGGATTGAAACTTGGTGTGTTGCTGTTATCAATTAGATAGGATATAATTGGTAGTTAGTGCTATTCAGACTAAATATCAAACCACTCTTTACCTGTCGATATGCTTTCTTTCCATTCTGTGGTATATAGGAAAATCTTATCCTGGTATCAACTCCTACAATTATAAAGGAACAATGGAAGTTATTATTCAGTATGGTGATATTATACATAGCAACAATGGAGTAATAATGGTATTCCTGGTGCTCCAAAAATGGACAGAAATGACAAAAAATGTCTACTGATTGAATGTACATCACTCAAAAATGTTAATATTTATGCACCTATCAGCGGCTTCCCCCTCGGGTTGACCCCCGGGCTGACCAGGGAGATAGGTGGGGGAATTATACGTAGATTGGATCCAGCTATTGCCCCTGGGGTAGGGAAAATTAGTGACATTGATTTTGTTGTGAAATTTCTGGGGTTGGAAATTGTGATTTTTGTTATTACGATGAAAGGACATTGTACATTACTGAATGCCTTGGCCAGGGGACATTGGTAAGGACATTTTACCTTCCCCAGGAGAAAACTATCAACATTGTTTATGAATTTTTACAATCTCCCTAGTCAGTCAAGAGGTCAACCCCAAGGGGAAGCCGCTGATAGGTGCTGTGCATTATTTAAACAATTTACAACTGAGCAACAAGTTGGAGGGAAAATTATAAAGCAATTTATGTTATGAATAAACTGTTACATGATATTGTGGTTTAATTTTTCCTGAAAGCAATCAAGGCATAGAAGTCATATTACTTTATTCTTTGCAAATTTATATTTATAAAAGGGATAAAAACTGAATGAGGAACTCGATACCAGATAAATCGCAATCAAAACAAAAATAAAATAGATTACTTTGTTTTGTTCTTTCTGAACTCAATGTATGCTAATTATTCCTTGAAAATAACTTCACTTTTTAAACATAATGGTGACACGATGTCATCAAAATGTTGTGTATTGTCAGTATGAGTTCTTTTTATCAACTTATTTCTCAATATTAGAACCTCAATTCAGTAGCTACAAACTTGATTAAAAAAGATTTAAATCAATATTAATTAAAAGCTGAGATGATGTATAATAGAAAATAATTAGCTTAAACTATATTTCCTTTGTTTGAAATAAGATAGCAATCACATCTGTCTAGTATCTAGTAAATAATACATTCTAAAGTGCATGCCAGTGTTCTGTCTGACTGCAATTATTATTTATTCAATTCAAAAGTTAAAAATTTAATCTATATTTTCAAATCAACCCAGTATATATGTAACAACTGTTCAGCATTATATTTATTTATTTTTATTATTAATTTTATTTTATTCACTACTCTCAATTCAAAAATAATTCAGTCTACAATTCCTTTTGTTAATTTAGTCAATTTCTTTACAACCAAAATTAATAAAAACATAAATTGGAATTCAAGTGCTTCGTCTGTCTGCATTTATGATCATATATACCTTTTCTTGTGGTCAATCAGACAAACTATCAAGATGACAAGTGTCTTTAGATTGAAACCACTTTATAAAACCCCCTCAATCAAAAAAATATATCAAATAAAATGTCTAGATAACATGATAAAGAAAACGAAATGAAATGTGAGAGTTACACTGTGCACTTAATGGCCTTGGCATACAGGTGTGTCTGTGTAGTTGATCAGTTGACAACATTACCAAGGATAATTCATGCAAAAAGAAGAGAAATTAAATAATTATACACCAGCTAGTTCAAATATTTACAAAAATTTAAAAATCCAGTTTAAGTTAAAAAGAGCCAGATTTATAGCTGATTCACCTAACTGTTGTTGACTCAAATCTAATATACTGTCATTAAAATATAACTGATATTTTTTCTCTTAAGTTATCATTTCTTTCAAATCTAATACAGTAAATGCCTGCAAATAAAAACCTGGGTTTTTTTTGTCTTTAAGTCTACCAAAAAAAATGATTCTCTATAACTCTGTTATTTCTTTTACATAAATTCTAAAATAGAGTGGTCTGCCAAGAAGTTCTTATTCAATAGGTTATTTATTTCTGCGTGTCTTTTGAGGTTGCATTTTGTAACTAAGGTAGTGTTGCCCTAGGTTGCTTTAAATTCAAAAGATTTGAACAAGATGAAGATTTCATGTTGGCAGGAATCACATGAAACTTTTTTATCAATTTTGTTTCTTCAACGTTTTGAGGTTTAATATGATTAATACCCATAAACCAACCGGTTTTACACATGCATTCAAGATATTGTTGATTCACAAACTTAGGTATTTTTCATACATACTAATTTCTTGATTTTAAATCAATATCTTTGAAAATAATAAAATGATAAGTACTGTAACAAAATGAACAATCCACAAATTGACTGAATGAATAAAATAAATATCATCGCTATTTCTGTATTCACTTTTGAAATATTTATGCCATGATCAATATACTAAATTGGCTATATTAAAATAGCTCTGTTACATTATATTTAGAATTTTAAAATCCTTCCTCAGCAGGCAAAAGGCAAATGATAACTTAGCTTGACTGAACTCCTGCTGTATTATTCTCAAAAAACAGAGGCATTCAATTCATGAATTCCTGTTCAGTGAATCTGTATTTGTAAATTCTATACAGACACAGTGAATAAAAATAGTTTTATACAAACTTTGTGCAACCAGTCTTAGTTGATTACAAATGCATGGAATTTAGACTTGAAAATTGTTGTTAGGATCATGATTCTTATTGTATTCATGCATCGGTTATTTCTTTAGAAAATGTTATACATCTAAAACATTGTTACACAGCTGTTAGGTTTAAGTTGTTCATAAAAATGTTGGACTAAGTTGCAACACTGAAGTTTTCAAGTCTATTATTTATCTATTATTAATTATTATAGTATTTCAGAATATCTTGTGGTAATTAATGAATCAAACTACTGATTTTTGAACTTGTCATATGTCTATCTAACAATGTAACAATTTTAATATTCTTTTTTTAATGACTCGTGTTCTTCCTTTTATATTTCTTTTCATGTCATCTATTTTAATCTCTTCTGCCTTGCAGTTATTTTTCTGTTTTCTGTATTCTTTCTTTCTTTTTTTCCAAGTACTTCTTAACATACCAATTCATTGATTTACTGTGCATTTTGTTGTAAGTCTTGTCTACACGGACAACGTTGATGATGTAACTCACAATTTGAATATTCCTATTTTTCAATGACTCGTTTGCTCTTATTTTATCTCTTTTATCTATTCTGCCTTTCAGTTGTCTTTCTTTTTTTCAGTCATCCTTTGTTTCTGTATTCTTTCTTTCTTTTTTTTTTTTTGCAAGTCCTTATTTTATAACATTACCATCAAATGTTTTACTGTTTCTTTTTTTGCGTTTTGTTGTAATATGTAAAAATAAACATCAAATATAAAATCAAAACAAAAATCACGTCACTGAAGACATAGTAAACTGCAAAGTAAACAAAAAAAAAATGTTTCGCTTGATAAAACAAATTTCACAGCTCATAACACGTAAGAAACTTGAACTCAGGAGATCCACGGGGTCAATAACTGCAACTCCGTCTAGAGTTTATTAGCTAAATGATAATATACGAAATGATAAGAAAAATAACTTATGATACATCACTCATCGTAAATTTGTACTTTTCATGGATCACTGATCAATACGCGATTACAAATTGCTCTAAATTTACTTACTCCTTTTGAGAGAAACGGCTTGAAGAACTGCAGTCAAAACATCGAAGTTTTTCTGCAATTTGTAAGCATTTTTAGCCCGCCTTTTCAGTTGCTTGACCAATTTGGTGGATAGCATTGAAATTCGGACTTTATATTCTTTCACCAATACTCGCAACTCTTCGTTGTCTAGAAAATAAACAAAGCAAAGAGTCTTTAAACACTACATAGAAGTGATGCTTCTTTTCGCTACTGTGGAAACAAAAATAATTACACAAGAAGAAATTATTTAGAGATGTCCATATGCAAAACTCTGATTAGGTTTTGGGAAAATCACGAAGAACCATTGAAAATATACGAACGCATCCCACTTCTTTCAAAATCGATCATTGTTATTTATGCGTAGGATCACAAAATATAATTTTCCGCTTTGAGTTTGAACAAAAAGTACCATTCTGTGCGATATTTTGAACTTTTATAAACATTAACAAATCTGGACAATCGAGGAGAATATTGAAAAAATTATTATATTCCATCGTACCTTTGGTCTGTAGCGAACTGCGAGTCCATTTTTCCCCTTGATCTTCAAGATCAAAGGACTCTCCAAATATGCTGCCCGATGTAGTCGAGCATTCAGTAACATTATCACTATCTACAGAGTCTCTAGTATGATAATGATCATAAATCTCAAATAATAATCCATCTACAATTGAGCTTTTTTTCTCCTTCACATCATTATCGCCATTTTCGCCGAATACGTCGATCGAACCACCACCATCATCCCCTTCAAAACTGCTATCTTTGCTTTCAAATGTTGTGAAACTCCAGTCTGATTCGATACTTTTAGGACTGCTTGATGAATCTCCAGTGTAGAGGCTATCATTATCGTTAGAGTTTAGTCTAGGAGTTGAAAAATCGCCGGTTTGTTGCTGTAGAAGAGCGTCCGCCATCTTTCCCACATCATGACGACTGATTTGAAATTCACGAGTCGCGCGCAAATTTGCATAAGTAACGTTCGAGCCCATTCCCCCTATTTAAGTTGAAGGCTGCTAAATTCATTTATAGGTAGGTACAGAAGTCAATAGGTGTTCCCCATGTTTTTGTAACACACGTTCTGCTTTCGGACTGATATGATTTCTTTTTACAGTTGTTTTACGCTTGTGTACTCATGAATAGCCATATAGTCTCTTTGGGAAGACAATTGTTGAGAGTCACTCAGGCGAGCAAGTGCCGTTTCTTGAGGCTCTGCCTCCGGTTTTTCGTCAGCAAAACGTGTATTTTCGTGTTCAACACAAATTTTCAAACGCCACATCTGCCTTTGTAATAAGTATGCATCGTACGATCAGGCCACTTTTACCTTAGCACGATCCTAAAAAGATCAGTGGTTACCCAGGTAACTTTCCCAGAATACAATAGCACCGCAACTATCAGTAGCTTAGGACGAGAAAAAGAGCATTATCGCATCTCATATATTGGCTCATGGGTTAAAATTACACGTAGATAAATCTTTAATAAACCGATGATTGACACAAGCGATTGAAACTGAATTAAACCTGATAAAATTGTTGCTTGTCGCATATAGCCAGTTTTTCCGGCTCGCCTCTTTTTTAAAGTTGGACAGATGTTATCACCTTTCATTTGCTTTTTTTTAATTCAGTGTAACTTTTTTTTTTCATTGAATTTTCTGAACGTTTATCACACATGCATAGTTACAGCCTGTAGAACACTTTATACAAATATCAATAAATGAGTGATAATCACACAGAACGCATATAAGTACATTTTTTCACTCAGTGCAAATCGTCCACCATCATGTACCGGGTTTATATTTTTGGAACCGCAGCCCACACATCTCGTCATTCTGTTTTGTAAAAAAAAAAAAAAAAAAAAAAAATGAAAAAAAAAGTACTTCATGCAGAACGCGTGTGTAGCAAAACATTTTAATATCTTTTTATATATTGTGAATGTATAAGTTTTCGTTACTCAAAATGGCAAACGAAATAGCTTTGGGGCTATTTGCTCAGGCTACCGATGACGTAGAGCCTACTCTAAAATAACGTTGTCCAGAGTCAACAATATCTAAAATTTCTAATAAATCATAAACTGTGTCTTCTCAACAAATAAAGCTACATGTACTTCAAATTAAGGTAACAATTGAGTGTTATGATTTTCTCCTCGTCATGCAATACAAAACTAGTCGACTCTTATACGGCTCCGACACTAGACTCACGTCCGAAAACGTCAGTACCCTCGCTCATCCCTTTACGTTATTACAAATTAAAAATTAAAATTGTATTTTACAACTGTTTCTATAGAAACACCGACACCGCCCACACTAGCTTTTTTAGAAGTTTTATCTAGCCTACGTTGCAGACGTCTTATGTGGTTCACGCCGAAAGAAAAGCTTTTCTATCGGCGTACCACATAAGACGTCTGCAACGGAGGCTAAGTTTTATCTAGTCGACTTCCAGTTCAGAAAGAAATGGGAAATTTATGCATATAAGGCGAGCAGCATTTGGTGAATTAGCCAGTAGTAAGATCCAGTGTTGACGCCAATAATCATTTGACAATGAGCATCCGGGAATTTTTAGAATACGCATTTCTAAATAATTTTATTGTTTTCATAATTCACTATAGTTAAGTATGTTTTTAAGTTATATTTGCAACAATTGAAGAAGTATTCAACAATGTGATTATGATTAGACTGACTTGACGTCACAATAGTTCACTAAAATGAATATATTATAATGATGTTTACTAGATTTGCCTAAAAATGAAACACTTATAATAAGCCTGAAGCGTGATGACGTTTTACCCCCGTGTCTAGACCAGAATCCTCTTCACATTGCTTTTGTTCACTAATTATGACTATTGTTCCTGTATTTTCGAGGGATTATAAAATTTAAATATGAAAGCATTTTAAAAACTATTATGGTATAGAGACGGGGGTGAGACGTTATCACGCTTCAGGGCTATTCCCCGACATTAATAGATGGTTTTCAACCATTCCCAGTAGACAATTTAAACAAAAGACATGGCAGCCATGCTGGTGGACTTTTCAAAAGAAAACCACCACCGTGACTGGTGGACCCTTTTGTTCCACTCACTCTCACGGGAATGGTTGAAGACCATCAATTGGCAATCAAGAGATCGTTGACGAGGTAATGCCAGGAACTTTAACGTGGAACAGTTGGAGAAATGTGCCGTAGGTTTTAAGTGCATTGCTTTTTTGATGACAAGTATTTGTGGTGGGGTGGGAGGGGTTGGGTAGTGGAGAGGGAATAAAACACTGAAGTCTGACAAACAAACAAACAAACAAACAAATCAGAACAGACAAAAAAATTCGCAAACAAACAAACAAACAAACAAACAAACAAACAAACAAACAAACAAACAAACAAACAAACAAACAAACAGAAAAACAACTCAGAACAGACAAAAAAATTCACAAACAGAAAAGTAAAGTAGGACTCAAGCAAGCACAAAAACAATCAAACGACCAGACATGACAAATAAACAAATACTAACATAAAAAATAATCAACACTACAAGCTGACCAACAAATGTTTACAATTTATTCACATTGTGCAATACTACTGGTTGCTATCTACTTGAAGCTGTTTGAATAAAAAGAATGACAACAGATTCTTCATTTGTGTATTTATTTGCATCTACAACCATTTTCGTTGAGGTGCGACCTGAACGAAAATAGTTGTAAATGCGTTTGTATATCTTCGTAAATCTATGTGAGTTGGCATTCATCTCCTGGACTGGAAATTCTTTTGAAAATAACGAGAATTGAAAATGTAGTTTAAAAACACCAGACCCGACCTTCTGTTTTATAGCAAGGTAGAGTGTCTATTAAGAAGAAAAAAGTGTTTCCTACGAAGAGAGCTACACTGTTATCTATTAGTTTATCCTTGATCACAAAAATATAGTCGAATGTACTTTTTTTTTTTTTTTTGAAAATTGCGAAAATTAAACACCCGCAAAAATTTGTAGGTATAAACGCGAATAGCAAATAGACTCCCTGCAGTTCGTTGGAATGCAACTCAACCTGGAGGACAAAACAGTGAATTGCAGCTCCCAAGAGAGGAAAAATATTTTGTTGTGTCCTCCAGATGAGGCTGCTTTGACGTCACATGCAAGGGATCTATACAGAGTCAGTAGTATGCCACTCATTTGCATTATTTGTTTCATGTGATGAAATTGGTACTTAGTATAATAAAGCTATTAAAAAAAAAACGGTGAAATAAGGGAATACAGGATTCTGGCATAGATTAGATGTAGATTGCACGACCGAAAGGTACTGTGGGCTTCCAATAATGATAAGAAGCATCATTTCCTCAAGCTGATGATCTCTGATGATCGATAAAATGGTTTGTGTATCTGCTGTAGTTCTTCATTAAAAAACATTACCCATAGACCTTTTCAGTCGTGCAATCGAAATCCGCAATCCGGAATCCGTCATTCTCACGACAATGTTTTTTTTTTTGTAAAATAGGTGTATATGATATTAGTTGTCAGTACATGTGGAGATCAGTCTCATTGCGGCTTGATTTAGAATGGAAATGAATATTATATCTTACAATTTTACATGCGATACCCCTTCTTACAGCTGTTTATAAAATACGCTGTTTGAGATGTATCAAAAGAAACAAAAATAATTTAAATATGTTTTAGTTAGACTCCCTCGCATTTAGGTTGAGGATTTGTCACGCAATGACTGCGTTTAAATGGAGCGAGAATCTCTGCGTGACACATAATAAAAACGACTGCGAGGGAGTCTAATGTTTCAGTATGTACATTATTTGTTTTTGTAGCGTAGTTTCTGTACATCGTCGTGAAGTTTAATAGCAGGACCAAGAGTAACTCCAAGAACTTTGTGAATATCATCTAACGATAGCAGCATCAATGCTTTACCATCGACCTCCTACAAATAAACAACGCAATGGTATAAATATCAATCACGAACGATTGCAATAATACCTTTTGGTAGATACATTTATTGTCAATAACTCATGGAAATTGCAGCGTTTTCTGACGAAAATGTTTGAGATGGAACATCGCAAATGCAACAACTCATTTTTCCTTCAAAAACAAAATGTCGGGCAACTTAGCATAAAAATAAATCTGATAAAAAAATATACAATTATTGAGCTTCAAAATGCTGTGTATGTTATTATTGTAGCTCAAATAAGGAGGAAATGACAGCATTTTCAAAATGATACCGCGAACATATGGAGAGACCTGAAATACCTATGTGGAAGGAAAAGCACAAACTTTCTTTTTAATTCATTTCATGTTTTTTTAACTAAGCAGTAAACGACGAGGACGATGGTCGTAGTTTGCATACAATATGCGAAGTGCAAACAATCTAAAATTTGTTACATTCATAAAGGTAAAACAAAAGCAAAAGATGTTGACGTGATAAACGCCTATACAAACTACACTGAAACGTCGTCTACGGATTTACACTTGAGAGAGTTTGAGTAATCCCACTAAACCCTTTGTACATTGTTAAATAACCCATGAAATAGCATCTGCCTGCACGAAATACGACAGAAAAGTAAAAAAAAACAAAAAAAAAACGAGAAATCTTATCAGCAAATACGGATTTTGTTTTGCAAATATTGTAAAATTTCCACGAATTTATAAAAAAGGACTATAAAGTTCAGTTAGTTGACCTAGTTTTCACAGACGACGGATGTGCCTTTAAACTATCAATGACGTTATTTCAAGGGCGGTTGTCATTCAGGGAAAAACAATCGCATTCTCGTTAGTCACATAGCATGGAACCAAACCCCTTTCAAAACATCATTCCCTAACCAAGGTTGTTGAGGTATTTAACGGCTATATTTACTATCTATTCATAAAAACCATCATCACTTTGGGCGTTTTGTTTATGAATGTCACGGTTGATGCGATTTTAGCGTTTATTCCCACTCACTCTCCATTGAATCAGAACAATGCAAAACAATAACAACTCACGAACAAGCTTAAACAAAAGCAAGTACAAACAAGACGCGAAAACGCTACAATAAAACAATCTCGGAAAAAGATATGCACAGTAGACAAACAAAGAGAATATACAAGCACGAAAACACACCAACAAGATAATGAAAAAATAAATAATAAATAAATAAATAAATAAATAGATAAATAAACAAATAAACATAAACTAACTAAATAAATAATAAATAAATAAATAAATAATAAATAAATAAAATAAACAAATAGATAAATAAATGAATGAATGAATAAATAAATACAATAATACATTAATGAATGAATAAATAAATAAATAATAAATATATAAATAAATAAACAGAGTAAATAACTAAACAAGCTGTAGACTGGCATTCATCCGTCCGTCAGTTCATCCATCCATCAATCAGTCAAAAGTATATGGCAACAAACAAGCAAACCAAACAACAGAGAATAAAACCACAATACCAACACATCGTCTTACCTGTTCTTGAAAGACAGATTTGAATTTTTTACATCCTCTGGACGACACAAACTGTACAACTTGATCAGTAGACCATGCACTGATATGGCCTGGAGGTATCATGCCGACCACTTCATCATTATCTTGACTGCGATGAATAACCGTCCTATGAGACAGGCCTGGTGATTTGATAGCTGTTGGTGTATGAGGTGGTGTTGGTTTACTAGTAGAGGCTGTTATAGGTGGTTGTCTAGTATTTGTTGGTATACCGTTGGTAGTACTGCTAGGTTTAGCTACTGTAGGTGAGTTGGGCTTACCACTACTGCTACTGATGAAATCTGCAAGAATTCCATCATATACACATTAGTGATTACTAATTATTGGGAAAGGGGGTGCTGGTGCACCAAGGGGGTGGGTCACAAGTTTTTAGGCAAAGGCAAATATGAATTTACATCATATTTCATGGAAAAATCATGCATTGGCTTTTACACTTCCGTTATTTAATGACCCGCTCCCCTATTTAACGTTTTTGAGTAATACGGCTGGACATTTATCGAACTGCGGATACATTTTAAAATGAATGGCAATCAATTGGAGATTTTTATTTTTGTCTTCACTCTCATTGCACTCATTTGTGAGGTCATGTCAACTGAACTCTTGACAATCAATTTTATAGCATTCTTGCACAGTTGTGATAGACAGAAAAACAAGCTCAGTTATGCAGGCTAGAATATTTTATGAACTTGCTCTATTGGGACAGAACATTTCTGTATTCAAGGTAAGATACTTTCAGAGCATATACACTGGTACATACCTTTATCGCAATGTGAACAAGAATTGATTTTGTTAAGGCTAAACAGGTTCTCACATATCTCAAGTTTACTTGTTAATGTCTGAAACAAAAATAATGGAATTAATCCAATTTTGTTACAGTAAACACTTGCTTTTAAGAACCTAGTGGATAAGAACCTCCGTTAACAGAAATTTGCTATTTTTAAAATACCCCATATTTATAAGAACCTACGGCTATTCTTGAAATCGTTGTTCAGTTGAAAGGGCAATTTAGTAAATAGCAAAGTCGTTATCTCATGATTTTTATTTCTTAAGAAATGAAGAGTCACAATGTACAAAAGAACTTCATCACATAATAATAAAATATGTAAAACCTTAAAAGAAAACTCTATATATACAAATGAAATTGTTATTGGCTAAATCAATATTTCAACAGGAAAACCTCAAGAATCACTAAGCAAAAATAAACAGTTTCAAAGAAAACATTTTGGCCAGACTTGAGAAAATGTACTGTGAGTTCTGTAATGCTAGTGTTCACTGTATGTGATAAATGAAGTTCATGAAATGGAATCCTAAAAGTATTTGAAGAGCTTGTTCTCTCCTTCAGAATTCAGCATGGGTTCAATAGTATATTTTCATGGTTGCATGGTGGTTCTCCCATCCTGAAAACAATCCTTGATTTTCCTGTGCAACCCCTCTATTCTGGACAGTACTTGGACAAATGGAAAATGTCCAGTTTGGAGGGGGGTCCGATTTACTGAGGTTAATCTTACAGGATATACATTTGAAAAAAAAGTTAAATCCAGGGCCAAAAACAGTGTTCAGTTTAAAGGGAATTTTGGTATACTAAGGGTTGATTAAGGGACTGTTTATATGGAGTGAGCCAGCCCAGTTTAGTGAGCTGGTTTCTTTTATGTTCAAGATATAAGGACGTAAAAACAAAAGAAACCAGCCAGCTGAACCGGGCTGGCTCACTCCATTTAAACAGTCTCATAGAAGGATTTCACTGCAGATGTCTGAAGAGCACATACCTTTAGTATAGAAAGGAACGATTGCTTCTCTGTCTCAGCAGATAGAATGCCTATTATCTTAGCTCCTGATACAGCACACAGTACTACATGCTCTACTACTTGCTTTAGTACAATATTAGGTGCTGCAGGACCTATCTTGTCTGGCAAGCAGGAAATTTTATTCTTGTAAAGAAATGGTCCACATGAACAAGACTTCTTAATAAATAGCAGGAGTTCTTTGTCTGAAAACAGAAATATAATATATCAGCGCATCAACACACTGAATACTACAGCGGCCAGTTGTGCAAAGCCTGAATAAAGTTATCCACTCCACAGGATTCCTTAAGAATTTATCCACTGAGTAACAATTTATCTCATGGATAGTGCTATTCAGGTTTCAAGCACCTGCCCTCAGAACTTAATTGACTATGTTTTTTATGTTATTAATATACAATGTCACTATAGACATGCCTGGTTGTATTGCTTTTAGTTATTAAAATATAATGATGATGTGATCACTATAAAATAATGATTGGTTGGCCAATTCCAATAATCCTATTATCATCAACATTTTTGAACAAAATGAATAGACAATGATATTCATGTTAGAATCACAGCTGCAGTACTAAGACCACATCAATTTTCAGTGGATAAATACACATTGCCCACCCTCTAAACATTTTTTCATTGATTTACAACCATTTTCGGCAAAGTTTGACCTTTGAAGCCAAAAGTCTCCTCTAGGAACTGGCATTTTGGTGGATTCACAGTGTTCACAGTGAAACAAATGTGATAGTCCGCCTCACACTTTGTCTGTTTAATTGACATCCAACAAAATGCCAGTCTAGACTTTAGCTTTGGGGGTTGCACTTCAATGAAAATGGTTGTAATTAGTCCACTCAACAGTCTAAACAAGGTGGTCCAATGACAAATTTTACAGTTCTGCTAATTCAACCAAGACCACATCCCATTTATAAGCCAATAAGGTTTATAGTGTTAGAACAAAAGATATGCACTGTTTGTCTTTATCAGCCAATCAAATCACCAAGGCATTAAAATTTGATAATAAACATGATATGGTCACAGTTGAATTGCTGTAATGTGTATTGGACAATATTCAGCTGCATTCAATCACTAAACATTTCTCTGTTTGATAGGGGTTTTACCTCCTTCACGTGAATAATCATCGGTTAAGTCAATTGTGGTAGTACTACTAGTACTGCATTCTTCCTGTCTTGCTCCATTGCTGTCTTCTGTACTAGATGATGGTGTAGCCATTCCTGTAGTGGATGGTACCTCAGAGCTTGGTGTCTTCACTTTCAGTGTTGTAGTAGTTGACTTGCTACTTGTAATGACTTGTTTGTCTACCTTACGACGTTTGGTTGTACTAGAGTCAGCCTGGCTTGTGCTTGGTGTTGTTCTTTTTCTGCAGATCAACAAACAATGTAAAAATTGTAATACATATGACTATTGTATTTCATTTAATTACACGCACTTGTAATTGTTGTCCACTATTGCCTTTTGGCATGTAAATCTCAATGTTATTGTTAGTAATGGTCTCGACATTATAAGGAAGGAAAGAAAAACTTCATTTAGCATCATTAAGTAAGCCAAGAGTACACACCCTTCCTCCCCCTCCCCCTCCCCCTCCCCCTCCCCCTCCCCCTCCCCCTCCCCCTCCCCCTCCCCCCCACATCTTTTCACCTATGCCCTTTTTTGTAATAATAATAAGTTTATTACCATAATTATAACAAATTACAAATTACAAGAAACACAAATTTAAACAAATTTTGGTAATAGCTACTCAGAATAGAAAACTAATCGAGCTGAGTAGCTGCAAATATTAATTAAGAATTTAAAGGTTGTGATGAATAAATGGTAATATATAGTACATACAATTTAACATATAGAAAATGGAAAAAAAGAAAGGAAAGTATGTACAAGTATGTATAATTTTCAATTCAGTTTTTTGTGGGTATTTAAAGCTGCTACAGGGTACACAGAATATAATAGAGTCAGATCAAGGAAGTCACCAGGATTTGAACTCGTGGCCTCTTGCACAGATGGTCGCACACCAGCTAACTGTGCTACCCGTGTTTTTATTATATTAATAAAAGCGCACAAATATTGGTTTTAACCTTTTAAATTGTGATTCTTACACCTTTCCACAATTCAAATTAATGAAAGCCTCAACATCTGAATGTGGATAAATAAAACTAGAGTGTAAGTGATAGAAGCAACATAAATCCAGTCTTATTGGACTGAACACAGCAATGCATGGGAGACTTTTGGGGAGATAACATTGTTTCTATGATTTACAGTGAATTTATAACTCGAATGGCTATGTCCACTTATAACAATAGTATTGTAATGGCCATACCTTAACAAACCTGACCACTTTCTTTTCTCCACTTCTTTCTCTGAAAAAGTAAATATGATTGATTATGAATATGCTGAACCATAACCACCATGGCTATAGTCATTATCAAAGTCAAATATTAAGTGAAGATCATTGGTTATCTGCCAATATGCTGAACCATAACCACCATGGCTATAGTCATTATCAAAGTCAAATATTAAGTGAAGATCATTGGTTATCTGCCAATATGCTGAACCATAACCACCATGGCTATAGTCATTATCAAAGTCAAATATTAAGTGAAGATCATTGGTTATCTGCCAATATGCTGAACCATAACCACCATGGCTATAGTCATTATCAAAGTCAAATATTAAGTGAAGATCATTGGTTATCTGCCAATATGCTGAACCATAACCACCATGGCTATAGTCATTATCAAAGTCAAATATTAAGTGAAGATCATTGGTTATCTGCCAATATGCTGAACCATAACCACCATGGCTATAGTCATTATCAAAGTCAAATATTAAGTGAAGATCATTGGTTATCTGCCAATATGCTGAACCATAACCACCATGGCTATAGTCATTATCAAAGTCAAATATTAAGTGAAGATCATTGGTTATCTGCCAATATGCTGAACCATAACCACCATGGCTATAGTCATTATCAAAGTCAAATATTAAGTGAAGATCATTGGTTATCTGCCAATATGCTGAACCATAACCACCATGGCTATAGTCATTATCAAAGTCAAATATTAAGTAAATATAATTGGTTATCTGCCAATATGCTGAACCATAACCACCATGGCTATAGTCATTATCAAAGTCAAATATTAAGTGAAGATCATTGGTTATCTGCCAATATGCTGAACCATAACCACCATGGCTATAGTCATTATCAAAGTCAAATATTAAGTAAATATAATTGGTTATCTGCCAATATGCTGAACCATAACCACCATGGCTATAGTCATTATCAAAGTCAAATATTAAGTAAATATAATTGGTTATCTGCCAATATGCTGAACCATAACCACCATGGCTATAGTCATTATCAAAGTCAAATATTAAGTAAATATAATTGGTTATCTGCCAATATGCTGAACCATAACCACCATGGCTATAGTCATTATCAAATTCAAATAATTAATGATCCTACAGCAATACAAAATCATTCAATGTATTAATGTAAACCTTTCCTCAATAAAGATTGCTACAATCGTGAATGCAGTTGTAAATCTTAATATATAGAATTCGTTCAGATTTGCATTTTTTTAGCTTGAAATATAATGGTTAAAACAAATTAAAAATCAAAACAAAATCGCCTTGTATTTATCTATATCTGCTGATAAAACTGAGTGCAGATTAAAATGGCACCCTGTCTAAATGGCAAGCTACATACTTTTCACTATAGGTGTAAGTAATGGATGCCCATGCATACTGCACCAGCCAACAGGAAATAAATTACAGGACTGTACATCATAGATTTGTTCTACTGCGTTACTCTGATAGCCATCTAGTTTGATCCAAAGTGTTCCATTGACTACTTGGGTTACTGTTGCTACACTGATGGTCTGTGGGTTTGTCTGATCTACTGCTTCTAGTTTACGACCAGCTTCAAACAAACTAGATGTTACTGGCTAAAAAAGTAGAGGTTTGAAATGTTTAGTGATGTTAGGGTTAGGCCTAGTTGAGCCTGGCCACACCAGAGCACATTAAATACCAGCATACGCATATAAGGAAAGAAAAACAGAGGAATGAGGTCACATGAAATAAACATAGGGCTGCAATAAACAAAGTCACAAGCATAAGCCAAATTTAAGACAAAGGAAAAATGAAAGAGAATCAACTTTCCTCTGTCTTCTAAAATTGCTACATTTTTCAATTTCTTCTGTTCGTGCTTATGCATTAAGTAAATGTGGATCAGGCTTTCACATTAACTTTTTCAAAATATTTTTTCAATATGTACATAATGCAAGTTATAATTTCAAATGTTAAATGATACAAAGAACCGTGTCTGATGTTTAATATTAAAGCCATCAGGTTTTTCATCAAAAATCCTCCCCACTAAAATGATGTATATATTTATGTTTTATTTACAATTTTTTTTTTTTGGGGGGGGAGGGGGGCAAATAAATGAATACTGAATAGAGAAAAGGATGCTATTCAATTGTCTAATAAATGCACAGGCAAGTCGCCTTACGGACACCCTGGTATTATGGAGACCTCACTATTGCAGACAGCAGACCAATCCCTGTCTCAAAGAAATCTATGGAACCAGCTCTCTTTATTGCACTCTCTCTGCATTATGGACATGAAGTTAGGGTCCCTTTATAGGGTGTCTGTTATAATGAGAGTTGTCTGTATTTTGTTGCATGGTTTAATATTGAATTTGTATACTGTTTGGTTGCTTCCACACAGTTTTCTGTTCAATTACCTCAGGAAATAACCCATCTGTTGCTGGCTGTGTTTTCTTTAATTTCATATACAAATCCCATGAAAACTCTTTATAAGGGTTTCCTGCATAGGAATACAGAATTACACGGTTGGCACATTGACATGTACAGCAAATGGAGTGACAATTCAACATAAATACTTAACAGCATTTTACAAAGCACTTGACATTCCATCCACACTGTTAATGCTAGAAATGTTCACATTGTGATTTCAGATATTTACTCAATACATTTACTAAGTAGTAAAATGTATCTAGATAAGTTATACAATGTTGAATGAAGAAGGTAAAACTGACGAAGGAATAACTTCCAAAACATCAGTTTTGCCTTCTTCATGAAAACAATGTTAAAAATAGCTTATCTATACATTTTACAACTGTTTCTATAGAAACACCGATGCAATCTAATCTTAGTAGTATCTAACTATTTTTTTTCTCTTCATTTGACATTATCCGTTGTTACACCCCTCCCTTCTTAGTTTTCACTTCACACATACCTGGTGGTGGAGTAAGCTGTATATTGTTTTTCTCACACCAACCCACAGGGAAAATATTCTTAGACCCTGAATGACACCAGAACCTAGGCTTGTTCTCTATGTTCATCTCTATATACTCATCTATTTGAACCATGAAGTAGTGGTCACTGATACACTCTCCTACTGATGCTACGCAGATAGATGATGGATCCTGTGGATTGACAGCTTCAAGCTGCATGCCCGTCTGAAATTGATGTGCAGGAGGGAGGTCATCTTTCTGTGGATGAAACAGCACAATTTGTTATACAGTCATGAGTAATTTACTGGGAAATATACCACTCTTGAATTTCATATGGAACTATTTCTGGTGGTGGAGCGACATACAAAAAATATGTCCACTCACAAGTCAGTAGAAATATAACACTGCCATAATTTTGGGATAATTCATTCCTGTTGTCTGGTATTGAATAAAAAGAAAATTACACATTATTTGGCTTGGAGATTTGAAGTTTATCTTCCCATGAAAATAAATAATTAAATAAATATTCTTGTCACTTGATGATAAACTTTGTGTTTTCTTGCCACTGTATAATATCCTTTATATATGTCACATGAATATGATAGTTTACAAGGTTTGTACAGAATAATTTTAGTATACAAAGTTCAAGGACTTAAATATTCAATTTTCAAGGACACATTCACATCAGATTTGTCTGACTAGTACTTATTCTCCCCTCATCCACATGTTCATGGAAACAAGGTAGGGTCCGCCATACTGAATCAGGAAGCCCAAAACGCAAAATAAATTACATGAAATCTATTGACTTATTTCAAATTTGCTCCAAAATATGATTTATTTAACAAAAAATTATATACATTAACCAAGACAATAGTCCAGTCAATCTACGCATATTTGATGGGTTTGCTCAAACAAATTGCAACAGAATTGTTTTCAGAGCTAAACTGCTCAGTACTGCCCACTTACTAACATACTAAAAATCCCCCAAAATCCCAGTGGTGGAACATGTCGAAATTGAAAGTTGAAGTTTCTATTCAATAACACAGGAAACCCGTCAAATCCACAGGAAGCCCGATGAAACAAAAAGTATTTTCTTTCTCTAAAATAACAGTTTTATTTCATGATTTTTGTGTTGATACAATAAGTGTACTTAGAAATATCCAATTTGCGCCTGATTCATTGTTTGTTTGTTTGTTTTGCCAATAATTTTAAGGAAAACGTAATAAACAGAAACTGTTACCAAAATGTAGAAAGGAACGCCTTTCAGATTTTGTCGTGCAGTCCTCTAAAAACTCTGTAAGTGTAGCGTTTTTCTGCAATTTTCATCTTTGCCTTGTTGAAAATGACATTTGAAATTACATAGTAGCTATCAAAGGCAAGGGAACGTAATATTTATTAAATTTGAGGAAATCAGTAAAGAATTATAATTCCAGGGCCGTTAACAGAACTTGTACATGGGGATGCACATATAAAAACCTGGACCACTGATGTCTTTTTGGTAGCCTTTTTGTATTAGTAGCTGTCGCATTTTTCACACTGAAGTCGGCGTGCTTTTCAAAAACCCGTATTACTATTTAGTGCTCATATTTACAGTTCTTTTTTTTTTACTTTTTGTATTTTCGGTGAATATTCTAGTTTTGTGCTCTTAATTGATTCCAATTCTAAGAAAGAAACTCTTGTAATAAAAAAAATGGAGATGGATGAGCGGACCTTTTGGTGTTCTTGGGGGCTGCACGTGCACCCTGTGCACCCCCCTTGGTTACGGCCCTGTAATTCACTGAATGGCATTTTAGCCGGAAAAACGTTTGTTTTGAGAGTTCGGTTTCTGGATCGGTTGACTATCCAAATAGATTTAGTTCAGTTTGATAATATACACAACAAATAAATAAGCAAGTGGGTATTTTTTCATGAGTAAAATACATTGAGAATGATTGGCATCCTGAAGAAGTTTATCAAAACAGAGGGGATAGGAAACTAGAATCTCCACCTTACTTTCTGTTACCTTACTTTGACTGTGCAGGGCAAATTTTGTATCTGAAATTGGCTTACATTTACCTGCAAATGATGCAAGACCTTGTCCGCAGTGAGTACCCTGATGTGTTTCCTAGTTTTAAAGACTGGTTACATGTTGTGCGAAGAAGTGATTGTTTTTGGGCAAGGTTGTCAACAGGCCTAGCAATCGAGCTAGTTCTAATGAGAAGTGTATAGACAACAGGAGGACATACACGAGGACAAGGGAAATACATAGACCTGACTAATACCGTTGATTACGTAAATCAAGTAATTATGCAACTGGCTGTATAAATAAGACCTTTTCTGAAAAAAAGTTTACTGACTCTGATGATGACTACCGCACAGGCAGTTGAAACGTCAGTCACACCAAACAGTCCTTCTAGGCACTATTTCCAGCCGAAACGGATCATGATAATTTTGTTATTTTGACAAATATCACTTCATGCGACTACGTATATATTACATTATTAAACAAGCTTTCGGAGAGTATCCTCCATCATCAAGGTTTGAAAATAATAAAGTCAAGAGTGAGATAAATTAAAACTTATAGGACACTGTAACTAAGATAAAAAGCAACACTGAAAGTAAAACGGTTAACTATGCACACGTACAAGATGCGTGCCGAATTGAACTAATTGAATAAATGATTAACAAGTAATAATTGAAACAACACGGAAAAATGATATATTATTAAACAAATACATGAATAAAACTATTACTTATTAATTAATGCTACATAATTCTGAGGAAAAGTAAGTCCATGGTCTCTGTTAAATACAGCATTCTTTTTTTTTAATTAACTACGCCTCTAGAGAATTTCTTTTTTTCCACCGTTGTTCTTGCACCAGGACTTTTTGACATCTACTGGGACAGCACTATTTTATTTTGTGCTGGCGTTAATTTGCAAACATTAACAGCGCCAAAAATTTCCAGCGCCAAGCAATTCATCAAGGCCATCGACAAGATTAAACCATCACTTGGAGAGGATTGCCGCAAGCCGACATTCGCATAAATAGCACCAATTAAACGAAAGAAAACAATAGAATGAGCATAAAATAGCACTATTTAGTGTTATTTATGTTGCACACTTTTAGTGCATGCACTCTAATATTATTCCTGAAGTGCTGACTTGCAAATCAATTGTGTGTGAATTGTCTTTACTGGAAATCAAAATCTTTGAGAATAAGGAAAATTCATTTTTATAGCTTGGCATGACGGGAGCTATACTGTTACGAATGCATTACAAATAGAATTTTTTTCAAAATGGGCTTCCTGTGGCTTGCGTTTTTTAGTTTTTTTGACACCGTAATTTTTTTCAAAACCAAAATAAACGATTAAGAATTGTTTACACATAAACTCATAAAAAGGGAAAGAAAACTTCAAAAAAAAAATTCAAAAGAAATGATTTTTCATGTTTATTTTTGATTACGGGCTTCCTGTGTAATTTGGCAAAAATGTTTATACTTATTTTCGGCATGTTCCACCAAAGGGATTTTGGGGGATTTTGAGTATGTTATTAAGTGGGTAGTAACTAGCAGTTTGACACTTAAATAAATTCTGTTGCAATTTGTTTGAGCAAAATCACTAGATTGACTGGACTACAAGTGCAAGGACAAAATTTCAATTTTCAAGGACTTTTGTTTCAAAATCAATTGGTTTTTCAAGGAAAATTTATAATGAATGTCAAGGACTTTTCATGGACCAACCCTTGCAAAATGATACAGGTGAAGCCAGAAGTGCTGAGGTTGTTGTCTACATTGCCAATAAGAGACAGGACTGAGCTACATAAATGCATGCAATGAATAGGATAATATATGTAAACATGTACTTGCCTTGCCAAGTTTATCCATAACTGGCAAATCCACAGCATCTTCTGCTGCAAATATACTGTTGAGAAGATTGATTTCATCTTCCCATGTTTTCCATCCTGGAAAATACAAAAAGAAAAATAAATATACAAAAAACAAACTCTACTGGTGTGAAACATGTAGCTGTTTGACTTTGTTCACAGAAGAAAATATTGCATTACATTTTACTGTGTCTATAGACCTCATACCTTTAGGAGGTTTCAGTTTAAAGCCATTTTTCCTGCCAAATCCAAGTGGTTTGACAATATCAGTACAGCAGTTTATATAAACATCACCATTGCAGCCTGGCATTCTAAGTTGATAAAATGTAGCCACAGATATGACTGTAGCAACCCAGTATGTTGGTGTCTGTTCTAGGTTTAGTACTTCAACAATATCGCCAGCCTTAAACATGCCAGGTTCTGGGGGTTTCTCAAGCTTCTAGATAAAATAAATAAATAAATAAATAAATAAATAAATAAATAAATAAATAAATAAATAAATAAATAAATAAACAAATAAACAAATAAACAAATAAACAAATAAACAAATAAATGAATATAAATAAATAAATAAATAAATAAATGAATGAATAAATGAATAAATAAGTAAATAAATAAGTAAATAAGTAAATAAATAAATAAATATATAAATAAATATATAATATATATATACAAATAAATAAATAAATAAATATATATACAAATAAATAAATAAATAAATAAATATATATATATATATATATAAATAAATATATAGATACAAATAAATAAATAAATAAATAAATATATATACAATAAATAAATAAATAAATAAATAAATAAACAAATAAACAAATAAATGAATAAATGAATATAAATAAATAAATAAATGAATGAATAAATGAATAAATAAGTAAATAAATAAGTAAATAAGTAAATAAATAAATAAATATATAAATAAATATATAATATATATATACACTCGTTTGCAAGAACGTTGTAGTATACATTTATACATTTATACAAATATCTAATGAGATGCAAAAGGCAAAATAAGCCGTTTTTACACACGAAACGCACTGTTTTATAATCAGTACGAAGTCATAGACACGAAAAATATATTTTGACATTTATGAAATGAAACAAACAATAAATAAAGCGAGTTTTCCGTTTTGCATATCATTAAATATACCGAATAAATTAGATATTTGTATAAATGTATACTACAACGTTCTTGCAAACGAGTGTATACAAATAAATAAATAAATATATATATATACAAATAAATAAATAAATATATATATATATAAATAAATAAATATATAGATACAAATAAATAAATAAATAAATGAATAAATAAATAAATATATATATATATATATATATATATACAATCAATAAATAAATAAATAAATAAACAAATAAATAAATAAATAAAATAAAAATAATTAAATGAATAAGTAAATAAATGGATAAATAAACAATTAAATAATTAAATAAATAAATAAATGACCAAATAAAAAATTGAATAAAAAATATTCAAGTCAAAAACATAGAAATATAAACAGGTACATAAAAATATCAAATTGAAAATAATACCATTAGAAGTAAAAGAAATTAGTTTCAAAATCCATAAGTTGGCAAAGCTATTCACAACCATAACATTTTTCACAATTTTTTTCATGTGGTATTTCCCCCCTCCCCTATCACAGCTTGACCATCAACACCAAATGCTATGGGAAAAGTGAAATTGTGTGTGCCATAAAATTGTTGAAACATTCACAGGTGGACCAGGCCAATTTCCTGTGGTTTATTAATCGAAGGATCACGGGTTGAGCCCCATAGAAATCACTAAAAAACATTTGCAGTTTAATTTTTTTATTATTTTCTTCTTCTTTCATAAAAAAATCCCCTTGTTGTAAATAACCTTTTTTCTGAAAACAAGAAGAAAAGAAAAAAATAGACTGAAAATGCTTTTTTAGTGATTTCTATTGGGCTCGAACTCACGACCCTTCGATTAATAAGCCACAGGAAATTGTCCTGGTCCGCCTGAGAAAAATACATATGGTAGCATGTGCCATTCTGTAAATTATATTTCTTACCTCACAAAACAAAGATTCAGGAGCTCTCTCTGCTTGATGATTATCAAGATATTTTTCCCAACTAAAATGGTTTTGAGGAAAAAAACCTGAGGATTGAAGTAGATTATTGCAGTTATTGTTATTTGATTGGTTGTTGCTCATTTAAAATCAGATATCTAACTTTCAGGGTCCAGGACTGGCAACCCAAAACAAACAAACAAACAAACAGACAGACAGACAGACAGACGGACGGACGGACGGACAGACAGACAGACAAACAAACAAGCAGACACAAACAAACAAAATAAACAACAAAAAACAAAACAAACAAACAAATACACAACAAATACAAAAACAGACAAACAAACAAACAAACAAACATACAAACAAGGAGACAAACAAACAAATACATAAAAATACACAAACAGACAAACAAACAAACAAACAATCAAGTAGACAAACAAAGAAACAAACAAAAATGAACAAACAAACAAAAACAAGAAATCCACCTGACCTTGCGGAGGGCTCATTGAGATGTTCTTCTTCTCACACCATCCCACAGGATATAAATACTTGGATTTGGCATGACAAACATACTCAGCTTTAGGTTTATTAAGAGATTTAACTGTAGTGTGTATGCTGTCTATTTCAACAGTAAAGAAATAATCATTCACTATGTCTTTGATAGTCCCCACAGCAAGATATAAAGGCTTTTCTGGATGGATTACTTCTAGTTTCATTCCTGGTTTTATGTTAACATGTTTGGAAATTTCTTCAACCTGGGAAAATTAAGGAAGTTTTGTAAGTGAAATGTCCAGAGGCAGAGATGCCATAGCATGCTCTTTTGTGGTTTTGTACATGAGAAAGCAAACATTTTGAAAACAGAAAGAAACATATAACACTGTCCTTTAAAACTGTATTTTTAACAACAATTTGTGACTGAGATAATCCAGTGCTTAGCCAATCACATTATTCTCTGTTGAACAACATGCTCTGATTGGCCAAGTTTCAGAATGAATATGTAACACAGTATTTTTCAAAAGTACAGAATTAAGTGGTAGTAAGAGTGCACACACTAAAAGTATGGAAAAGGTGTCACTATTTAGTAGTAAATAGCACTAATTAAACAAAAGAAAACAATAGAATTAGCACAAAATAGCACTATTTAGTGGTATTTATGTTGAACACTTTTAGTATGTGCACTCTATATGCATGTCTTTAGCAAAGACTGTGCAAATTAATAGAAATTGAACAACAAACCTCAAAGTTGTGTGGTTGTGAAAAATTTCTCTGTAAACACATTTCAACAGATGATTTGTAGGTTTTCCACTGGGGATATTCTGCAACAACTAATAAGAGAAAAAGCAAAAATTCCATCATGTGGTTTGTGTACCAACACTGTTTTGCTCAATAAAAAAAAAACCAACAAACAAACAAACAAAAAAACTGACAATTAATAGGTGCAAATTGGATGGCAACTTTAGTATAAGCTGTTAAAATCATGATCACTGATTTGTAATTCCACTCATCATCAAATATGTATGTATGTAACTCTACTTCAATCAGACTCCTTAATTACATGATGATACTGTACTTTGATTGCTCATATCTTTTCAAAACATGTATGGACAGAAATGATTCTTTACATGACTTGTGAACTTCTTTATCTTTGGAAAACATTAAAGGCCAGTACACACAAGGAAGCTTGTTCTCGAAACACGTTTCCGCAACAAGCTCCCTTTTGTGTACCAAAGATTTCACTATTGACTATTACTATATGTAACAAATATATTTAAGGAGTTTTTCTGGATTCATCACTTTTTGGGAGTTTTTAGAGCCCTTAAATTCATTGTCGTAATTAATTTTAAGGAGATTTCAAAACAGACCCTGTAATAATTATGATCATAATATTTCCATTAAATTACTAATAAATACTAGACAAGTACCTTTAGGTGGTTGTAGCATGAAACCCATAGCTTTACCCCATCCTAAATTGTGTACTCGATGTGAATAATAATAGTCCCAGACATCATGATCCTCTTCTTCATATCCAATATACCTCAAACGCAACCGTAAACCATACATTTCTACAATCACTGCTGGCCAGTAACACAGTGGACACTCATTATCTTGAATATCTAGATTTACGCCTACTTTGAGGTGTCCATAAGAGTCATTGTCAATGCTATCTTGGTTATGAAATAGGTGATCTGGTGCTGCTACAGCATTACATAGGTCATCAACAAGAAACTTTGCCCAGTTGGACTTTTTATGTCTTATAGCCTCAGGGGGGATGAGTATGTTATTAGTTTTGTCACACCATCCTATCGGTTGTAGTAGTTCACTAGATGCATCAAGCCAAAAGTCTTTACTAGGATCATCATCGTATCCATCAAACCTCAGCAACAATAGTGGACCAGAAACCATGACGATGGTAGCTACCCAATAAGAATCATCTGAGCTCAACTGATCCTTGGCTTCTACCTTCATACCAGACTCAAAACCAGATTTCTTGTCATCATTGACCTGTATTAAGATTTAATATGATCATTAAACACAAGTATTCAATAATCAAACTGTTTAGATGATGTGTTTATACAGACTTATCCAGTGCACTAGGAGACATGTTTTGCTAAAATTTAACTTGGGGTTTACATTCTTTTGTTATGGTTTTATGGCCTTATGGGAATGCAAAACATAACTCAATATGGAGAAAATAAATGTTTTAAGACTATTACAACAATCATTATGTGATTTCTATTGTACATTAAGTGGTCATGGCTTTGCATCTGAAAAAGGCATATTGCAGAGATTTTATTTATTAACTTCCTTGTGCATGAGAAGAAAGTAGACCAAGGTGCGCATGGCATGAGACTCAGCTATTTGTTAGTACTTACATGTTGGAATTAGACCTAGGTGCGCATGGCATGAGAGTCAGCTATTTGTTAGTACTTACATGTTGGAATGCCTCTCTAGGTACAGCCTGGGCATGATGTTTCTCTAGATATTTCTCCCATACAAAGAACTCTTCATCTTCTTCACTTGATGCTGTCAAAACACAGGGAAAAAATCATTTTCAATGTGAAAGCTTCACACACAAACTACAGAGCTTTCCTGTTTTCCTGTAAACCTTGGACATCCGCATGAAAAATAAATTGAATAAAAAATTGTTGCTAGTATTTCATAGTCCTTGCAAACTGTTATAAACCATTCCTTGCTAAGTGGCGTTTATCAAAGTAATGGTGAATATTAGTTTTTGAATGAGATCAAATTTATGTAAAAAAAAAGTTAAAAAGGAGCTTTTTGAAGTTGAAATATACTTTGGAAAGAAATTGCGTTTTGTGATAATCATACCTATATGTTCTATGAGAAACTATCACAAATAACCTATCGGTATTTCAAAGCACTTTTGATTATGCTGACGAGTTTGTGAAATGTTAATGAGTTTGGAATTGACAATGCAAGTGTTGATAACCCACTCCCATAGCACTAGGTAATTTGTAATGCTCATGCATGTGCAATATGCTTCAGTTGATGAACACAATAACCTGCCATTTGTTTGTGGTAACATTTTCTGAGGCGTTCAACATCAAGATCAAGACTGATTTTGAACCCCTTTAGAAATGAATTGAAAAACTCACGGAATTTGCTTTGCAAATTTCCACGAGTTAAAAACTGAACGAAGTTGCTCATTGTTTCAGTTTCAATTATAGCAGTAACACTGGACATTGGTTCACCAACTAAGAAATGCAGTATGAAATGAGTGGAAGAACCCTGGGGACAGAGTCCATTCACCTTCTTTCACAGTTATGTTAGTCACATGTTTGAGATTGGTCAGTTTAACATCAGTTTGGTAATCTAATGCTTAAACCTTTGAGTAAATCATTGAGTCTGGAAAGCCACTAAGCAAAATACAGGTGCTTTTGTTATTCCTTTTTTTAGGTGTGGGGGGGTTTATGCTGATTGAACTTTCATCTAATATTAATAGTATAATCAACAATCTTGAGTATAATCTTGGAGATAATATCTGCACATTTTGCTTTGACATATTTCATTTGTCTTTATTTCAAAGAGTATTTTTTTTGGAATAGTAAATATGGATTTGAATTGAGATTGATGCTCTTTCGTTAAAAAATGGATTTTGCTTTCCTTTTCAGGTCTTCTGCACTGGTTTGAGTTTGGATGACACTATGAACATTTTCCACTGGATATTAAAAAGCCAACAAGTTGTCATAAACTTAAGACAATATGAAAAGTTGTGGATGGTGTTTTTTTCCAGTACAGACACTTTTTTATCCAGACCAATGGTGCTTTATGATAATGTCTTTGCCTAAAGGCTCAACATTATCTAGATTCTCATCATTTTAAGGAAGTATTCAGTAAAGTTGTTAAGCTTGAAAGAAATACTATATAATGACAATGCAAGAGAGATGCAATTATTGAAGGGATTGAACTTGAAGCACTTTTTTAATGACAATTTCACAATTTCTAAAATCCGTGCAAATTCTCCATGGTTTGGGCTGTTCACAAATTTTTTAAAGGGAAAACTCACTTATACAAATGCCTGAACAATGGATGAATTGCACTTACAATATGGTCTCTATAGAGTGTTGAGTGAGATATGTCACTAGATGACCAACAGTTGGGACAATTGACAAGATTGCATTTGTATTGTGAAGTGAAGAGCTGTGGTCATCAGAAAATGACATGACTGTGTAATTAAGAAAGCTCCAAATAATTATGGGGCGTCTAGGATCTTAAGATTTAGTAAAAATCAACTGCCAACAAATCTCATTGTCTGACTTTGAGTCAGAGATTCAGTTTTTGCATAAATGATCATGTGACCGGTCACCATAGCAATGCTATGGCTATCATTATAAAGCTTGTTTTTAACCTAGAAAAAATAAAAGCTCTAGCTTTAAGCGGTGATTTTTTTTGAAACATTGAATATGGATTTCAGTACGATGACCAAACATAAATTACTGTCAGTGACAAAAAATTCCAACTGTAGAACTTTAAGAAATAATAACAGAATATTGGTTTCTGCTGAATTAAAAAAAATTCTGTAGTTGTAAAATCGTTGAAAATTTGCAAACTCCTCTATTATTCCACTAATAAAAATAATATTCTGAAAATTGCAAAAAAATTACCACTCAGTTTTCAAGTTAAAAAATTTTTTTAAAGTGCGTGTTGTATTTTTTCATGACATCACAAAAATAAAAATTCTTGAAGTTTGTAGTGTGCGCATGTGATAATGGTTTTTGCTAAATTAAAAAAATTCTGTAGTTGCAAAGTCGATGAAACTTTGCAAACTCCTCTATTATACCACTAAAATAATGTTCTGAAAATTGCAAAAAATATTACCACTCAGTTTTCAAATTTTTTATTTTTTTTTAAAGCGCATGTTGTATATTTAATAATAATAATATTTTCATGACATCATCAAAATAAAAATTCTTCAAGTTTGAGGTGTGTGCATGTGAGTGGTCATGCAGGAGCTGAAATTATATGGAGCCACCTTAATTATTGGACTTATCCATTAATTGATATTCATACAGATTGGCTTCAGTTGGAATTTAGTGTAAAACATTCAGCCTGATATGTACCTTTAATCTCTCTTGGAACTGTTATATGTGTAGTTTTTGTTGACATTTCTTTTGGGTTTTGATTGGCATTATCGTGCTACAAAAACATAATAAAATTACTACCAGTAAACCAAGAAACACTGTTCGAGTCACACAAAAACATTTATTCTTGATACAATTACTGCAAAACATTGACACAAAACTGTAATATTTACCAAATTCATATAAATACTAACGGGCTCACTAGACTTTTGCCGTTCCTTCCATCTGCAGAAATGTCTTCGGCAGCTATCACACAAGTATCTGGTTGACAAACTGTTTAAACTAAAGCACTGTTTTATTCCTTCTTCTGTAGCAGTTGTTACTGATCTAAAGCGCCGCTTCTGAGACTTTTTATGACAGATACAACACCCATCAGAACATCTCATCTTCATGTTTAATCTATACACATACATACAACAATTAAAAAAAGCCAAGACTAGGTAAATCATTTTGACCAAAAAAGCCATTATATTAAAATTTTTCAAACCATTTGAAATCTGCATTCATACTTCATGTAACAATTGACTGGCTCAATGTCAGTGTTCATCAACCTAGCGCAAACTCATTACAAATTACCTAATGTACTCACTCCCATTATTACAGAGAAATGAAGTTATACAAATCTATCCAATTTAGGCATTTTGTATATTATCTATAGGTACTCATTAAATGAGTGATTTTATGCAACATATATAGTAATATTTAATTTAAAAACATTTTATGTTTGAACATAGAAGAAAAAACATGAAATATTCTTACTAATATTATTTTTAAGGGGACCCTAAAAATTGATGTCCACAAACGGGCGAACTATTATAGTTACTACTATAAAAGTATACATTTTCTTAAAGCTAAATAAATGGAAAGTACAATGGTATAAAAATTATATTTATTAAGTTAATTCTTATTTTCTAGATAAGTGTTTTGTGGTTGTCGGGTGCCTCTTTTCACAAAGTTCCAGGAACACTGGATTTCAATCGATCGTGTTAAAATTTTGCATTGATGTACCTTTATATGTCGACACAGAAACGGTGTCTCAGTTTTTTGATATCTTGCCTTGTTTGTGAGATATTTCCGATTTATGCCAAAAAATTCTAAAAATGACGTTTTTTAACTTTAAAATCAAATATTTTTGCAAAGAATGCATTAATAAAAAAATAAATGAGACACCATTTTTGAGATCATCTCTCCTCTAAACGATAAAAAATAATCAATGAATCATATCAATACAATTTTTATACCATTGTAATCTCCATTTATTCAGCTTCAAGAAAATGTATACTTATATAGTAGTAACTATAATAGTTCGCGCACTATAAGACATTTTGTGGACATCGATTTTTAAGGTCCCCTGATACCTTAAATGTCTTAATTGGAATATGCCACATACATGTACATGTAATTTGCCCCTTGATAACAGAAAATTGTCACATAATTTCCTATTTTTGCCACACCTTTCAGATGCCCTGTTAATGATGTTCTTATATGAATGATTATAAATAAAATATCAATACTTACCAGAACTTGAACGCAGCTTTAACGCCTCCTTTGCAAGCTTCTTTTTTTGCCTGGACTTTGCTCTTTCTACTAGGATTCTTTCTCTATTCCACATAACTGGTAAATATTTGACTCTCAAGGGCACCTGTTCATTGCAAAATTACTTGGGATCAGTAATTCTTACATAGCACATATAAAATATGACAATGCCTTTCCCAGTATTCATTGTATTACCAGCGCATCATCAATCAATAATTACAGAGGTGAAATTTATTTCAAACCAACAACAGAGTTTGTGAAAATTACATACAGCTATTCTTGAAATGGTTGTCCAGTTCAAATACTGATTTAACAAATAGCAAATTCATTTGCATATTTCACAATTTTTTGATTTTTTTAGAAATGATGAGCCAAAATGTACAAAATAACTTCTTCACATAATTATAATAAACTAGGTATTAACTATATAATATGTGCAGCTTTGTATTTTAAAACTGAAAATTTGATATATGCAAATGACTTTGTTATTCTGTAAATCAGTATTTCAACTGGACAACCTTTTTCAAGAATAACTGTATTTCAGAATGTGATAAAACAAACTTGCAGCTTTAAATACAAGAGTGCACATATAAGGCATGTATAGAATACCACTGCCAACCTACATTTCAAAAGGTTTTCCTAGATTTTCTGATATTTTTCCTGCAAATGTCACATTTTATTTGATTTTTGATTGACAATTTCTTAAACTGAGAAGCACCCCTATATCTATTGTGTTTAATGTGTTGTTAAGTCAGTTTTAATGATAATAGCAGTAGGATTAATGTATTGTGATATATTGCTTATATTTGACCTAATGCTTCAATATGCTTTACAATTTCTAATATCTGATAGTTTCAAATCTGTATTTACAAGCATATACCCTGCAAGCAGAGCAATTTTTTAACTCTCTCCCAACGGAAGAAAGAAAAATACCTCTGCACGAATCCTGTAGAATTTTATTTGAGCATGCGCCAGCCATTGCTGGTAAACAAGATTACTTGAGCGCTTTGTCACTTCCGGCACTTCAGGTGATTGAGTAACATAAGCTCTATTCATCAACGGTTTAATGATTTAGTAAATCAACAATTTACAGTGCCCAGTAGGTAAAGAGACAAAGGTACAATTTCCATTTATAAAACTGATCACGGCTTGATGTTGTTGAGCAGATAAACTTACGTTTGCAGGTAAAAACGCTTAGAAACATGAAGACTAATTTGGTGAAGACACTATCAAAACTATCAACAGCGGACGCCATTGTTAACAATGTAGACTCAGATGCATGCAGATTTTGAGGAGATTTGTTGATTGATCTTCCTATGCTACTTTGATTGGGTTTCCTGCGGTTCTTCGAAATTTGAATTGAATATTGTAAGTTTTCTAGCTTTTTATCGATAAAAGAAACTGAAATCTGTAATTATTCTTTGGGCTGTTTGAATATTGTGATGTTTGTTGATTTAATGCTAATTTAGCATTATTTTTGTTTGCTAATGTTGTGTGTGAAAGCGGCATTCTAATCACAAGTTCGCAGTTTGACTGTGACACTGCTCGGTAATAAAACTTTTCTAGCTCTTTAGATTATAAACTTCCACTTTAAAAGCCACATCGTATTTGTATGATTATTGATATCAATTTAATTTAAAGTAATGTTCAATGAAATAAAAAACAATTCATAACACCACTGCAAAAACAAGACGTAGCTGACTGGCGAGCTTATGGTATGTATAGCAGCAGCAGCATAACAGATGAATTTCAGGCCCACGACACATAAAACTCGTGGACTTTGCTTCGCAAATTTCCACAAGTTAATGACTCCAATGTAAAATTGTGGTGAGATAAGACCTCCACTTTAATGCCCTTATCCAAGAACATGTGAAATAAATTGTGCCATGTGTCTAAATTGTCATGGTCACAACCCACAACATCTTGTCAGAATGGATGATTGACATGGATGAAAATAAATGTCCAATGAGGCACAGCACAACTTGATTGGCTGTCTCCATTAACTTCAAAAAAAAATTCAAGCCTATAACGCAAAGATATGCAAAACAATGCCCATTTAACATAACTATTAATATTGGCCGTCAAAAATGTAAAACCCGCCAAGATAAAGCCACGTGACTGAGGTATAAAGCAACATAATTAATTTGTTAATGTATAATATAATACCTTCATATTAAAAAAACGTGCACAAAAAACATAAATTCACTACGACCAACGTGATGTTGGTCGCAATTTTATGTGAATTGAACAATGCTTTTTGAAAACTGTCGCTTGCGCAAAAAATGAATTCAAAAACTTTATTTCCATACATTTATAAGCAGGAAGACCAAGTCATAATTGCAATAATTAAAGTCTAAAGTTCTTCCTTTCGAAAAATGACAAATGCATGTGACTCTTTTACCATTTTTTTTCAAAATTCTAGCAATCGCACGAGAACTAAAACTTCATCTGTGATTCGCGCTCGGTATTGTGAAAACACAATGAATAACTCTTTCATTCAAATTGTCCATAAACTCATCGGCATTTGTCCATAAAGTCGCAATAAAACATGCAAAAACAAATGCGTGATCAAAGTGTGTCAAATTTGAAAAGATTCCTTACCAAAAGCTTTGTTTATGTCAGGTTTTCTCCTTGCATTTTCAGCTTCAGCGGCCGAGTTGACATTGAGCATTATATCTTGCAATGCTTCTTGGGAGTTCCATCCTAACATCCATATCCCGGATGTTAAAAGTAAACAAAAGAAACTTTTTGACATTTTGACTTTTCTCGTTTATTTTTTTAATATATTTTAATTCAATTTTAATCATTGTCTTTGTACAATGTGATAATTTGATATAATTAATTGTTGATAAATCGATTAATATTCAATTGATATTTAGTACTTTTTCAATTACAAGAATTGTTTTTCTTATTTTTTCTTAAGTGCTTTTTATGCATGTTTGCTTTGGTCGTAGAAAATATTTACTTGCTATTTTGGAATATTTGCAATCGTATTTGACTTGATTTTGTCAAATGTTTATTTTGCTGTTTGATCTGAACGCCGTATATATCCAGCGGTCAACCTATTGTCATGGCAACCAGTAATTCCATCGAATCCATCAGATGCGTGCTCACTTTGTGTTGATCCTATTCTTGACTTTTGGCTTCTCGAACACCTAAAGTGTGACTTCTAATGAATACCAACAACCCCCTACAGCCTCCTGAAGGCAAAAGGACTTTTGCATTGGAAACCAAAGAGCCACATTATGACAACGAACTAGTTAAACTGGCGAACAAGAGAGAGATCTATAAAAGACGAAACGAGAAATATGTCAAGGCAATGTATGGCGATCCTGCTGGTAAAGAAGAAGTTCGGTAAGTGCTGTTTAATTGCTTTGTGTTCTTAGTTTTTCCAACTGTGGTTTTATGTGTGTTGAGTACACTTTTAGAGACAGGTGTTAGTGAGGTTCCAAGTAGCTTGCAAACGATATTTGTACATGGTACTTTACTTCTAGTTAAACAACGTCATTTTCTGTCTCCTTTTCCGCAATAATTCATCTAAATAAATAAAGTACTCTCCGAATTGAAGAAACAGTATCTCCTACTATTCCCTCTGTTTTAATGTATTTTTTAATAAAAAAAGATACTATTTCTAAAGAGGATATTTGATTATTGTTATTCTTTTCTCAATTAGCGTTTCCATTGACAACAGATTGTTTAGAGATCAATGCGATATTCGTTTGCGGTTTATAACAAGTCAAATTATTATTCTATCCGGGAAGATGACTACATATCAATTATAGCGTTTTTAAAAGCTAATATTTCTATCCCTCAAATACGCAGTTATTTGTTTTTTACATGGAACCAATTTCCTTTCAAACAACATTGTCCTAAACTAGCTGAAACACATCACGCGAATGTATAAAAGTTGATAAATAATGATGGATGTTATAAATTTTATAGTTTTTTTTTTCAAAGTAGTATCAAATCATATGGACACTCACCATACTGATAAGTATGTGATCTACTAAAAAACCATCAATTGTCTCTAATTCAAAGATCTAGACGATACAAAAACTGTAGTCACTGATTGCAAGGACTGGTTTTGGTAAACATAAGTTCTGCACACATTGATCGATACTGTTCCATAGCATTTTAAGGTAGTTCAGGACCCTTGCTACTGCGCATCCTGCTCGCGCATGTGAAATCAAATAAAATTTCTCGTGCGGTTAAAAAGACATTTTGTGGTAGAGCCAAAATATGGTCATTCTTGAACTTTTTGTTAAAAAATAACATCATATCATTCCATACGGTCCTCAAAAGCAGCTAGTGCCCATTCCCGCGCGTCCAAAACATTGAATTCATCTTATTTTCCGCGCGTTTTTTGCTTATAGCTCTAAAATTAACATGGTGACCCCCGATTATTTTTCCATTTTTGTATTTGGCATAAACCCAGCTTTGAAATTTTGAAATAAAAAATACATGGTCTTCGAGACCAAAACATTGTAATTTGGACTTTTTTGGGGCAAAGTGTCCAAAACATTAATGAAGTTCTTCTTTTAAATCTCCGTAAAATATCTCAGTCGATGTCTTCTCCAAGGAATAAATTCATGAGAGCTATAGTGAAGGGAGCATTTTGTCAGACTCTTATAGCAGATTTGTAAAAAACTTTCAAATTTGTTCGCAAGAATATAACTTTCAACAAATTTGATGTTACTTCTTTTAGTTGAAATGTGGCAAAAATGGGCCTTTTGCCACCCCCACAGTTCCAAAACAAGCACTGTGACCCCTATTTTTTATTTCATTTTTGTTTTTCATATGTGGCAGTCCTTATGTGGAAAAATTTTTAAAAAATTCTATCGGCGGGAAGTGTGGATCCCGAACTACCTTAAATAGTCACTGCCCTCTCTTTGCCCCAGCCATTTTCCTATATTTCCACTTTTGTTGTTTATTATTCTCATCATAATCATCATAATATCCACCACCACCATCATCATAATCATCATCAGGTTTGTTCTATTTGGCATATCCTTGGTGTTTATTGAGTACATCAATTCTGGGAAATGTCCTGTGAGCAGATGACTGAACTTGATTTTGTCCATCAATTTTTCTTGCTGGTATTTGATTGTTTCTAGACTCTTGTGGTGGTCCTTTCATCAAAAAGAACCTGTTGTACACACATTCTCAACATTCAGTTATTCTTAGTAATGTAGTTAATATTGTAGTGTTTATATAGCGCATTCTACATGATGTCTCAATGCACTAGAAAATCTTAATATTTATAGTATATAATCCGGTAGTTAGTGTGTATTAGCTAGTGTACTAGGCCTATCGCCATGGTTGGTCATGACCTGCGCCCTCAGTTGTTCTTTTACATCCCTATGTTATTGGTTAATGTGTAGCGTGGCGAGACGGGACCTCTGGTTTATTGTCCTTATCTGGGAAGATGCAAATCCTTACAATTACCAATCAAAGAGCATTCTTCTAAATTAAAAATCCCTTGAACATCGCACCTTTTGAAAAATAAATGAGAATGTCCTTGTAAAATAAAGAGTAAATTTAAAACAGATCACTCTAAAATGTTATTGTTTTTATTTTTATAGACAGGAAAACAGAATATTATTACAACAACAAATTAAAGAACATGATGACAATTATAGAACATACTTGAAAGAACGTTACAAAGAAAGTAATTTTGCCATCAGCTATGATAACGCATGTTTACAACAGGATGCAGTGGATAAGCATGAAAGACTCAAGTATTTAAAAACCTTTAGGGATGAAAATAAAAAGGTATAACCATTTATTGAAGTAACTAGAAACTTAGGAGAAGTCAGCAATAAACAAACAAAACAAAAAAAATCAACCAACCTAGAAAGCAAGCAACAACTTATTGACAGACCACAAAAAAAAAAACAAATAGACAGACAGACCGATGAAAATAAAAAGGGAACTGTTAAACCTTAGCATTTAGAGAAAGGCTACAACAAACCAAACACACAACAAAAAACTTCCAACTAACCACTGACCAACCAACCAATCACTGACCAACCAACCACAAAACAAATAAACAAAAACAAACAAACAGCCCAATTAACCTACTAAGCAACCTACAACTGACTGGCCGATCACAAACCAGACAGACAGACAGACAGACAAATAAGTGAATCAATGAATAAATAGATAGGAAAGCAAAAACAAACAAAAAATAATGGATTGAAAGTGTAAATAAATAAATAAACAATTGGATGGATGAATAAAATGAATTAGGAAACAAATAGAGAAATGAAAGATATGCATTGCATACAAAATGTTAAAGATGGTGATATGTTGTTGTTTTAGATAATGGAAAGGAGAGTGGAGCAAATGAAAGAACAAAGGAAAGAAACTCATCAGTTGGAACGAAAACTTCTTAGCCAAAGCCCAATCAATTGGAGCAAAACATTAAAATAAGGACAGGCTGGACATAATTATAGACCATTAATTTATTAAGTCAAAGACATATAGTTATTGAACCATTGCAAGTTAAAAGATCTGCATGAAAACATTAATACAAGGAATCTCACTTTTCTTGCATTTGTTGTCAAAGGAGTTATATTTTGATGATAATGTGTCTTAATTATTATAATTTTGTAGTAACTGTGGGATAAAAGTGGAATTGTTAATTATTTTCATCACACAGTTCAGTTTTAATAAGTCGGTTTAGTCATGGTTTTAATCAATTACCAGGAAAATATGTTTTAAAACAGCAAGCACAAAGGAGTGTGCATGCCAATGGTGCATATATAAATAGCAAATTTTACCATCCATTATTCAATCAAAGGGATGTAAAATGAAGTGTCTTCTTATATATTTGTGTGGGGGAGCGAGAAGTAGTTATGTAATATATAAGATGAGCAGCTGATCTTTATGAGTTGCGAATATTTTATATTGCTTAAAAAATCATTTCCTAAATCATATTTAGCTGAAAAACAACAAACAATAACAAATATTATTTTTTTGGAGAAAATTCAAGTTAAAGTTGTATGCAAATCAGGACAAATCTCTTGCTGAAATAAAAACTTGGTCATGGCTATGATTTTGTAGTTCTCTCTCTCATTAATTATTCATGATTTTTAAGCAAAAAGTGAACCTTTCAGCTAGGTAATGAGGTTACCTGAATGCCATGTGTTATGATAAATAAAGGTTTTGGACTTTATCTATAATAAAGTGATCTGGGGTCTGGGATTTTAAACTACCTTCCAACCTCAAGTGTGGGTATAGAATTAAGTAAGTAAATCAAAAAGTAAGTAATAATTATTGACCAAAATGTATGAGAATTATTTGCAGGATAAGATACTGGATGCCATATGTCCAGGACGTGGAAGGGCTTTTGTGTTAGCTTAAGTCTATATTGACTTTGGTCAGTGAAACATGAAATGGAGTAAATTTTTTACACAAGTCCCTCTGAAATCGATAAATTCATTGTTATAGCAGATTAGTTGAATCGACCCATTAAGAGCAGATTTATGACATCATAAATTGGTTTTAAATTCATATGACCAATGATCAAGATCCACCTTCCAACACCATGAAGTATTCTGATTAAATTATACAGATCTGGTTCATACAAATGTAAAAATGTACAGGTCGAAATGGACAATCATAATGTCCTAGCTAGCTATCTGTTGTTTATTATTATATACTCTATTTGATATTATGCACTTCAAACACTGAGGTGTAAATTTTTAAATAAACAAGTGAGCCAATAAAGCATATTGTGGTATATAGTTGAATCTTTAACAGCATTGGAAATATATCTTATGATGTTTCTATATAGATAAGATATGTATTAACAGAACTTCAACATGAGAATCCAGAATTTTCAACAGAGAATGTGGTTAACTTTGGTTCCACAGCAAACATAACATCTTTAGGGTGGGGGACTCTGATTGGAATAGTAGGGGGGGGGGGGGAGTGACGTTTTTTGAAAATGACCCTAAAATGTACCAAAGTTCTGTTCAACAGGGTCCGGTTGCAAGAAGCCTGAAAAGCACTATCCAACAGTACATAGCTAAACCCCTATCCAGCAGATAAATTCTAAAGAGATTCTATACATTTGCATGGATAACTTTATCAAGTGGATTACTTTATTCAGGCTTCATGCATGCAAGTGGCCCCAGGGTGTGGCAATACATGATTTGTACCCCTAAAAAAATCAACCAAATATTCCAAGGTTAATTTTTGATCTGTGATGGAGGAAAAACTAACCTAAAATATACCAACAAAATTCTGGGAGTCTGAAAACCTCTGAGCTGAGATCATAATTATAAAAGGAACCAAATCTTCAATTTGGACCCCTAAAAATTACAACAACCACACTCACACTCTGATATATGGGAGTCCGCCCCAGGAAAACATCACAATAATTGTATGTTCAGCCCTACCTGCATCCTCTGAAATGAAAAGGGGGAGCCAATTCACTCCACCCTAGCCCCCTAGATCTACCTTAGCCTCAGAGACCTTAGGAACATCTCACCAGAGAATAATAACCAACCAACCAGAACACGTACAATGACCAGTGTTCTGCTTCTTCTGACCAAGCTTTCCTGGACAATTCTGGAATCACTCAAGCATTTTAATGCACAGGAATCCCAATGAATATATGTTTTTACTAAAAATCATAGAAATCAAGCTATAGGCAACTTCGTGAATTACCCCCAGCTTGATTCTCACACGAAACGCAAAGCATAAAAATTGAATCGAGACTGGGTGCACATATTGTCATAATTTTTGGTGCGGACTTGAGCTTCCTGTGCTATCACGTGATGTTAAAGCGCGCCATTTTATCTGACGTCACCTCCATTTTCCGCCACAAAACGCGAAGTTTTACTCGGTTGACATTTGCACCGTTTTTATGGATCTTTTATACTAGAAGTTGGCTTCAAAAGCTAAAGAAGGTATGAATTATGTTTGCAATTGTTATTTGTTCATGAAAGAAAGTTAAGTGTTTGTCATAAAAAAACTTTTTTATGCGATAATTTCGAGCTCAACGCTCACTTTCATTCAACATGCGAAATCTGAGCTTGAAAGCAGTATTACTAAATCCCGGCCAATCAAAATATTAATATTTGTGTTGTGAATAGAAAGATAATTGAATGTGGTCTTAATAAAACAATAAAGAAACCTAACTTCTTCTGAAAACCTCCTCATCTCGGATGGCCGATCAATCGCACAGACAAACAAGGGCGCTTCGCCATCCCCCAAAATGTGCATTCCTCAACACTTTTCCGTTCGGTTTTCCATAGAAAAACTGGTGAGTTTTTTTAGCTCTGTCGGCCGTATAGAAATGTTAATGCTAATGGTTGATACAATGAAAATCCGTTTATCCGTCCACCGAAGGGACAACGAAATTTGAAGTGGTCTTATATAACGAGGTGGTTGTATTTAATAAACGGGCTATCAAAACGTACATTAAAACACTCATGTGTTATATGTATCAGTAATGCATATATCAATGTTAGGACTGAGGGGGGGGGGGGGGGGGTTCGGGCAAACGTGGGGCATTTGAATTTTTGGATGTTTTTTTTTCGAAACCCTTACCCTGGGGGCTTGTAAAATAAGTCAAATACCATCAAAATTCCTTACCTGGGGCTGAAAAAATCTGTCAAGTGGACTGCCCAATTGCTTGATGCAAGTAACCATTTAAAAGGTAAATGAAAATTAGTTTTTCTGTGTAAATTTCTATTGTGAGGGGAATTTGAAAATGACAACAATTTGAGAATATAACTATTTCTTCAAACACAACCAGGACAGAGCCATTTTTTTGGAATTTGTTGGAGTTTTACACAAAATATGTAAAAACACCCACCACAGGCATCACAGGCAATCCAGTTAATATCAACATCATCTCCTGGTGGTTACAAAGATTGACAATGTAGACAGACTTGTAAAAATCCCTGGTGCTCCTTTTTGCGGGTAGCTACAGCCTTTTCAGCTCCTTTTTTTTTTTTTTCACTTTAATTTGCTTAAGATGTTAAAACCACATCAAGACATCCATCTGGAGACAAAAACACTCTTTTCGCAATATTTTCTATAACTTCTGCCAATGGGATGTCCCCATAGCTTTGGAAAGTATCATCTAACACCTCTGATGGTGGTTTAGCACTAGCCAGCTCACCGCAGTACTTATACTAGGACCAGCAATATTGCTGTTTTTTTTAGTCCTACAAACAGGATGAATGCAATCCTTTTCGTAACAGCATAACAGAAAAAGAAACATTTTTAGGCAAACCAGCCACCATGTTGCTTCCTTATTGTTCAGATTTTTTCAATTTCCTCGTAGATGTAGTGTCTTATACTCTTTATTGCTCTTCGTTTGGCTGATTGTCATTATAACATGATTGTGCATTCTCTACAATCTCTATTCTCTATAGTATCATATTACTTATGTATCAAGTGTTATCAATATCAGATTACAACATCCCTCCCCTTTTTAGTTAATCAATGTTCCTTAATAAATCAATATTTTAAATCTAATCATTGTTTGTTATGGATATACTGAATGTTAACTGTAACAATAATGAAATAACAAATGTACCAAATAATGTTTCGTTTCATCCTTTTTTTTTAGCTTTCATAGTCCTTGTATTCTCCATCAAGTGTTGATATCCTTTGTCGTGTTGATCATCTTGGATGTATCTGGGTGCTGATTTCAGATTGGTTATTCTCTGCTGTGGGTGCTGTGGTTGCTTGTGCTAGTCCCTGTTTCTCTTTTTGTTTCTCTTTTTGTACATGTCTTGTTTACATTTCCCACTTCTTTTGCGTGGTGGATATTGACAGCCTTTACCGAAAGACAGAGATTTGATGAATGAAAGAAATACACACACTGTATTGAAGTTTCTTAATAAAAAAAAAAATTAATAAAACGTTTGAAAAGGGTTGTATTGAATACCATTTATTATGCTGTTGCATTTGCAATGGCTTATTTCATTTTATAAATCATGAAGCTTTCGCTGAACCTGAAATATTACTATATAAAGCAATTTTAGTTATCAAAATCAAGCTTGCTCACATTTATTTCATGATCCATCGTATGCATATCAAAAACATTTTATAAGGTAAAATGTGTACAAAAGAAGGGCAATGATATCGTTCTCTAAAAACATTTTCACTTCCGTGCTATTTACTTCCGGTACTCCCATGTTGCAGTTTTCCCTTGAGAGTTTCCTCCCTTGTCACAAAATAGTAGATTCTAGAGAAATAGAGAAATAACTTTCGGTACGGGCATGAGGTTGAGAAAATAATTCATCATATCATCCATTCCACAGGAAGCCCAATATAAGCCCAAGAGTGAACAGAAGATTTTGTGTGCGCTAAAATATTTATTTATTCAGTATTTTTAATTGATTAATGGATTAGGGGTCCCTGTGCTCTTTACTACAACTGCATTGCCGCTTTTTAACGTGTGTTCTTTTACCTTGTGTCTTTAGTCATGGTGTTCTTTGCAACGCTGCTTGTAGTACCTATCATTGTTCCGGATTTCTTTGTCTTTGCTGTGTCTTTGTGTAGGGAAGTTGTCTAATCTTGTTCTCACCTCTCAGCCCATCAGTAGCTGATATGGTGTAGTCTTTGTTGCTGGATGTGGAGTGCTCCTGTATGCTTGAAGCATGTCTTGGATAGCGTTGTGAGGGTCAATGTAGTCTTGCCTTGCGATTATGTTGATCTTATTGACAAGTTTGTTGAAACTTTCAACTTGCCCTTGTGCTTTGGGATGCAGTGGAGTGATGTGCTTGTGTTTGAATCCCATTTCACATGCAAAGTCTTCAAATGCAATGTATCTGTCTAGTATTTCATTCAATTTAAAAAAGTGCGATGTATCTGTCTAGTATTTCATTCAATTTAGTGTTCTTGTCATAGCTGGCGTATGCAAATTGTTGTTGTACATTCTTGGCGTGTTTGTTTGGTTGCTTGAGTCTGCCTGTTGCATCAAATAAAATTATTCTGAGTTCTTCCAGTGAATCTCTGCTGAGGAGTGGTGGGGAGTCGATTGTTCCTTCGATGATGATGATAGTTGTACGAACAGTTCTTGTTTGATTTAAGATTGTAACATCCGCTTCTCCAATAACACGTAGCTGCCATGGCAGGGCATGTTTCATTTCTCTGGTGCCGCCGGAAACTGCCACAACGTAAACATGATGACCTTTGGTTGTTTTGATGTTGAGTGCTTGGCTTTCATGTATCAACTTTCTTTATTCTTTCTGGGCTTTGCTCAGAGATGATTTTCTTACTTATCTCCTGGGCTTGTTCTGTTGTTTGTTCATCGAGTGCTGTCTCAGTTAAGGTAATTCCATAGGAATAGATTTTACCTGTAAAAATCGCTGTTTTTTCTGATATTTTACAGTTTTTGAGTTGATTATCATCTTAAAAGAAAAATAAGTTGGGGTCACCGATTTCGTTTTCGAGATAATTGCCTCCAAACACAAGGTGTTTTTGCCTATTACTCGCGCAAATTCGCACAATTTTTTGCAAAATCATTTACAGGTTTGTCTAATTCTAGAAAGCATGTTGGCATGTAAGCGAAGTGTTCCTCCTCTAAAACATTCATTTTAGCTCTTCTGGAGGTCGTTTCTAACTCCTAAAACTGTGAATTATTCAAAATCCTACCTGTAAATTTTTTTGATTTCTAAATATGTTGTAGAATTTATTGTTACAAGTATATTTTTGAAATAACAACTGGGGGTCACCAAATTCGTTACGGAGTTATTTTCGTTCAAATACGCAATTTTAGGCTTTTTACTTTGGGTTACCTGTGTAAATAAACCACAGGAAACCATTATGGTAAATCATCGAAAAAAAAAAAGCAGCCGCTCAGCGAAAGGAATTCAGGGAGAAAACGATTCAATTTTTACTTTCCTCCAAACAGAGTGGTTGGAACATCTTTTGCACCATCTGGTATCATTCCTAAGTTGATAAGTAATGGTTTTTTTGGTTATATTTTCTCATTGCAATAGCGCGGGCGGAAAATTGCAGCCATTTAAATTTCATAGTTTGACAGTTTGTGTTGCAGTTAGCGTGTGCAGAAGACGTGCTTAGTGCAAAACTGTGGAATTACCTTAATATCCGATCCAATGTTCAGCTCTCTCTTCTTGCTTTGCTTCGTATCTTGTCATTGTTCATTGTGCTTATTAAGTGGTCTCAGATTGCATCACACCTCTAAATAGTTGTCTCCTATACTTTGGCACAAATACTTTTATTAGACCTTTTGTAATTAAGACGTCCCAGGACGTCCTACTTAGCAAGGCACGTGGATGAAATTAATGAGCTCTCAAACAATGGCTATTGTATAGCGTTTTATTTTACACGAAAAGAAATTATTTTCAAAGAAAGCGGGCATTTTTCATTTTGGCGTATTCAAGAAATATTTTGCGTTGAGAGTTTAAAATATGTAGCTTAAAATTTGATTAAAAAAACTGAAACAAAAATCTTCATTAAAAAAAGAAAGAAAGAAAGAAAAAATAAAAGAAAGAAAGAAAGAAATACAACAAACGTGACTTTTTACAGTTGTTTAACAGAAATAAGTATATCCTAAGCGATTTCAAGAAACATCTCCGCAAACGTGTTTACCTTTTCTCAGGATACTGAAGAATTTTCCTGGCTGGTGGTAATTCCTTTAATACGTGATTTGTTGAGTTTTTGTATCCGTGAAATATATACATGCATAACTAACAGAACAATGATGTACAATATAGTGCTCTAATTTTAATTAGAAAATGGCCATACTCTCTCAGCCAATCAGCACTCAGTATTTTAACGCTCTATATCAAGTAGAGAAACTAAAAATGGCCAAAGTGGCGTGGGTTTTGAAGTACAGGGAAATTAGGGGGTAAAGAATAATATAGAATCACTTTATATAGCTGATCAGTATTCTCTATATAATGCATACTAATGAATTCTTTTGTATATTCTTTTGTTAAAGAGCTCATTAGTATGCTTTATATAAAGAATACTGATTGATTATGGAACACTGACGCCTTGTATGTATTTTTCATAATTTACTTAATCATTTATCAATTGATTATCAAAATCCTCTGAATACCTTACAAACATTTAAGATAGATAAGTCAAATTACAGCTAATTCTAAATCACATTACGTTATCTTGTATTCCTCATCAGTACAACCTTGCAGAAATTGTATCGAATCAATTGAAATTGGTTTGTCCATGTTCAACGGTTAGAGATGTACATGTTATTAAACCTTGCTTGTCATTCTTATTATCCTCCTTGTTTTCGTCAATCCTTGGATGTTTTGGTGATTGTTCAGGTTCTTGTGATGGTTGGAGACCATGCTCATACAGCTGCACTTCGGTGGCCAGTTCGGGACATAATTGCCTGTTCGTCAAACGAATTAGCCTACAGCTCTGTGGCGCAGGTTACCTTTCCCGAGTGATTGGTAAATCGTCTGCCTTCGATATCAATTTTTGCTAAAGTGTACATGGTTTTAAGATACTTTCCCAAAGTATTAATGCCAACAGGCTGTATACCAAACTTGATATCACCAAGTTCTTTGCTCTCAAGAGGTTTTCTATAGAATCTTCCGCTGGTTGGAACACACCTGAAGAATTACAACAAAAATTAACACATTACTATAGTAAAAAAACACGAATTTCGAAAAGTAACATATCAAGTTAAATAACAAAGAAATAAACTATAAAAACTCACACTTTGATTTTTAAAGCAAAATAAATTGAATTTGCAGAATTTTTTTCCTTATGTCGCCCTTTTTGGTATCTTTTAGGGTTTAAAACCCATTGAAACTCATTATTTCCTTTTTGAAAAACGTCCGGTATCTTCAGTTAGGGGTATTTTTGAAAAATCCCTGATCGGTCCGGGGACTAAATGGTCTATTTTCTGTCACGGTCATGTGAGAATCACTCTAGTGAATGCACCCAGTCTAAAGTTTAGCTGATTTAGTATTCCAAGGCAAGAATTCTTAATCAAATGTTTTTATTGCCACTGATTTCATTCATTACAGCGAACCAAATAGTAATATTGTTTCACGCTAGCCGTGGTTAGGGTCTAGTTTTCAATGTGTGCATTTCACTTGCATAAATATTTGACATTATTATATTAAGTTGTTTGTTAATGAGTTCCAATGGTTTCATTTTTCATGTTCATATAAAAATCAGCGATTTTGTAAATAGCACTGAAAAACGTCAGTTATCTTTTAGGGGTATTTTTGAAAAATTCCGATGAGCATCCCCGAACGTTTATCCCCCCCCCCCGGGCCACATTTGCAACTTAAGAAAAAAATGATCAATGACGTCACAAAGGCCGCATGAATTCACAAACGACAAAAAAATTACACAGCAGTTTGTGTGCGAGAATGAAGCACTCGCTGAGTTGATTTTTTAAAATTGATTTTACTATTTGCCTTTCCGGATTTCAAAAAGTGACTGGAGACGAATTTAAAAATATTTACCTAAAAAAAAAAACAAAAAAAAAAACATTAACCACATGGAAGATTGCATTAAAATTACCAAATTTACCAAGTTTCAGAAAGTTTAAATAAATACTGACTGATTTGTAGCTTTTAAAGAAATCTTCAAAATTAGAGAGAATGTGTGGTGTTGGGGACAATTAGGGGACGTTGTCTTCAAAAACCATTCTCTGTTATTTTGGAAACTTAAAAAATTGCCAATCAGTACATATTCATTCATACACGCTGAAATTTGGTGATAATACTAAAAACGGTACGATCTTTCTTGTTTGGTGGATGATATCTTAATTTGAGTAAAGTTTTAACCCTTTAACCCCTAAGAGTGCCATGTGGCACTGTACCTCCTTGCCTTCCTCTTCCTGAGAGTGCCATATGGCACTCTCATTGTTGGTACGTTTTAACCAATCATAATCTATGTTATTTTGGCCATTTGGTTATTATAAAGAATTGGCCAATCAGATTAAGCGATAGACTGCTGATTTGCATAATCACATGGTATGCTTTGCATACAAATTAGACAAGATATCTTGACTCAAACTTCAGACAATTTTTAACCGTAATGGCGACAAACTTATTCGATAGCGACTCTGATGAATCAGAATTTGAAGGCTTTAGACTTGAAGGTTCTGATTCCGAAAGTGATGTGAGTGTTTCTTCCGTAAACACTGAAGATTTATCTGATCTGTCAGACACTGAAAGCGAAGGGGAAGTCGAAGGAATCGTGTGGAAAAACTCGACAACACCAGTAGTCGTGCCGCCATTTTGTTCCCCAACAGGACCAACAACAATTCTTCCCGAAGAAGCTAAGGCTGTTGACTTTTTTTCGCTTTATTTTGATGATGAAGTAAAACAGAACATTGTTTTGGAAACAAACCGCTATGCAAGACAATGTATTGCAAGAAAACCCGACCCAAAGTGGTACGACATGACAGTCGAAGAGCTCACAGCGTATATCGGGATTCATGTTTACATGGGAATACACAAACTCCCTGAAACTCAACTGTACTGGTCGTCAGATGAAGCTCTTGGCGTTCTCGCTATCAAAAAAGTCATGACTAGAGATCGTTTTAATAAGCTATCTCAATACATGCACTTGAACAACAACGAAAATGCCATACCACGAGGTCAACAAAACCACGACAAGTTGTTCAAAGTTCGTCCACTTTTAGACTCCATTTGCCAAAAGTTTCAAGAACAATATATGCCAAAACAAAACTTAGCTGTCGACGAAGCCATGGTGGCATACAAGGGACAACTTTCCATGAAACAATACATGCCTATGAAGCCTATAAAGCGTGGTTTGAAAGTTTGGGCTTGTGCTGATTCGATGTCAGGCTATGTTTGTAATTTTCAAGTTTACACAGGAAAGAAAGATGGCGGCGTCACAGAACACGGACTTGGCTATCGAGTTGTACGTGAAATGACTCAGCCATATATTAATAAGCACCATCATGTGTTCTGTGACAACTTCTTTACATCAGTAAAGCTAGCACAAGACCTAGAAAAGGACAACACATATATATGTGGAACTGTTCGCTCTGATCGAAAGGACTTGCCAAGCGATCTAGGCAAAAAGAAGCCTGAAGTAAAAGCCCTACAAAAGGGAGAAAGTCTTGCTCGACAGTGCAAAAATTTAGTTTGCTCGGTCTGGAAGGACACAAAGACTGTATATTTTTTGAGCACGCAGTCTTCTCCTGTTGGAACAGACACAGTGAACCGAAAGCAAAAAGACGGTTCAGTGAAAGCGATCCCAACCGTACCAAGCTCAATTTCGTACAACCAAAACATGGGTGGCGTCGATAAAAGTGACCAGCTACGTGGCTATTATGCGATAGGACGAAAGAGTAGAAAGTGGTGGCGCTATTTAATGTGGTTTGTTCTTGATGTAAGCATTGTGAATGCACATATTTTGGAGTGCGAGTCAACAAACCACCGAAGAAGAACACATTTGAATTTTCGTGTTGACCTTGCAAAGGGACTTGTGAAGGGATTTAGTTCTCGATCACTTTCTGTTGGTCAAGGGACAACTGTGAGTGGACACTGGCCAACCAAATCAACCAAGGGACGGTGCAAACTATGCCTAAAGAAGAAGAAGACAGTATTCTGCAGAATGGCATGCATGGCGTGCAATGAGCGAATTTGTCTGGACTGCTTTGCTAACCATGCGTGAAGACAACATGGCGCGAAATTCAAATTTAGGGTTCAAATCGAACATTGTTATTCTTCATGTTCGTTTACTTTCTGCTTATGAGTTTTGCAGAGAATTGTAGTTTATCTTTCTTTATTTCAAACCTGAAGATTACAAATGATTTAATAGTATAATATTATAGATATCGACATTTACATGAATGCTAGTTAGTATAATACAAAGAAAAATTAGAAAAATAATAACACACTACTTTCAAAAAGATTTTGTACTTGTATGTTTATTAAACTGCAAAATATTTTTCATCATTATGTAGATTATCCTTTTGGGAATAAATTTTCTTTAGAACATAATCCTCTGTGATCAATAGTTTTTGTGTTATAATAATTTTTGTAAAGCAATCTTTAATTTGGACATTTCTGTTCTGAGCCTGTAGGAAGGAGGGGACAAAATCATGAGGCACTCTCAGGGGGCAAAGGGTTAACTGGGCCCCAGTCCCTTTTTGATTTCTGGAAAGGGCAATTATATTTCAGATAAAATAAAGGGCAATCGTGTTTGATAATCAAGCTAGAAGATGTAATTTTAAGAGTCAATGTTAAAATGTAAAGGCCCGTTTATACTAGCGATTTTTGCTGTCCAGTTAGTCGTGCGATTATCGCTGCGATGGAGCTACCACTTGTGTAAGTGTCCCAAATTATTTGCTGTATACCGTGTACAAAAACAGATTTTTTGTTATTTACTACACTGATATTTCGTGACACAAGAGTACACTGATGTGTGAATTACTATACTTGGCTTCTAAAACTCATAATTAAGTGTACAAAAAAAAAAAAGACAACCTCTTGAAATTATGCCCACTAGCTTGACTATAGTCCCTAAAGAAACAAACACAAAAAACGTTATTTTTTTTCGTTTGATTCTGTTTATTTTATCTAAAATATAAATGCAAAAGTCAACTCAGCAAGTGCTTCATTTTCACTGTGTAATTTTTGCCGTTCGTGAATTCATGTGGCCATGGTGAAGTGATTGATAATTTATTCTTAAGTTGCAAATGTGGTGAATTGGTAAATTGCTAAAGTACAAAAGTGCTAAATACTTTGGACAAAGTTTGTGCAATTAGGTGTATATTGTTTGAGTTCAGTTGAATTTTTGTGACAGAGTTTTAAAAAGGACTATTAGTATAACGTTCATGTCCAAATATAAGGATTTATATAAGGGTGTATAGGTGTGATCCGTCTTGGTAGAAAAAGATCATGCAGTGTTCCGTAGATATATTATATTCATGAACCGTGATCCGTTCTATATTTTGTCTAATATATAAAATCTTTTCAAGAAAAGTATTTCTTCAGATAGAGAAGTTATTACTGTTTCTAAACATATGCTACTATAATGATTTGATGCATCATTTCCTTATATTACTAATATTCATGAGCGTGACCTGTTGAAAACAAACACTTGTTGAACACACATTATTTTCATGAAGGCGTTCCTTGCATATTTCTGCGTTGTCATTCTTGTTGTTGCTACAGTCTTTTGCACTTAATGCAAAATAAACTAGGTAAAACAGCGTGCACATGGAGGAATTGTGACTTGTTCATTTTCAGGTATTTAATAAAAAAAATTGAATGATCGCCATCTTACTCAAGATTCAAGATTTAATAAATTCATGCCATATTTACAGTTTGCATATCTATATATGTATTATTTATCCGAATTTTTAGGCATTGGCTAATTGGAACAGGAACCTGAAAAATTCAATTAGCCGCTTTTTTATTTACAATATTTCGATCAGGAAGAATCAAATAATACACACTGATATACACACAATACTAAGGAAAAAATATAACAAATTATAAATAAGACTTAGACTAGAACAAGAAAGATAAAAGAAAAGAAAAACGAGAAAAAAGGCAACACATATAACTAATTATCTACAGTTTACAGTTTATATGGAGGTATAGCTTTTAACTATGTTTGAGAATAACTTATGTTTGAAATTTGCTTTTGTTTCATGTTTTAAACTTTCATCTAAAGAATTCCACAATGCTGCACCAGTAAATCTTACATTGACTTTACCATAATTGGTTCTCACAGTTGGATAAGAGTAATTATCTTTACTGGAAAGTCTTGTGTTATATTTATGTTTAGTGCTAACTTGTGTGAAATACATTTTGAATACATCGGGTAGATTATTATGACTAAAGTCATGCATGAAAATACATGTTTGAAATTTCACCAGATCTTTCATTTTTAGAATCTTTAGATTATGAAATAGAGGATTGGTATGAGCTCTATATTCACTGTATGTTACACCAGGCCACTAGTCCATAAGTTAGATATGGATATATAAGAGAATAGTATAGATTTAATAGTATAGATCTATTAACAGTGTGGCATAATCTGCAAATTATGCCAACACCACGTTTAATCTTGTTCTCAGTGTGAAAAACATGATTTTTATAATTAAGATTTTCATCAATCATAATACCCAAATATTTAGTTGCAGTGGCTTTTTTTAATAAGCAGTTGTTTAATGATAAATTAATTTGGTATGTAATTTTCTTTTGTGGAGCATGGAAGATAACAAAATTTGACTTTTCAATGTTAAGGGAAAGATGGTTACAACATAACCAATTATAAACTGTTTGGAGTTCCTGACTGACTGTGGTTTCTATGTCTATTAGAGACTTGCTTGAGAAGAACCAATTAGTGTCATCAGCAAAAAGGTGAAAATCAAGGATGTTAGAGCAATTGGGAAGATCATTTATATACAATAGGAACAACAAAGGTCCAATTACGGATCCCTGAGGCACTCCTATGGGAATACATTTTACATCTGATTTCACATTTCCAATAGCAACGTATTGTTTTCTGTTACAAAGATAAGATTTAAACCAATCCAGGGCAATACCTCTAATACCATAATGAAAAATTTTTTTTTAGCAAAATTTCATGATTGAGAGTATCAAATGCTTTAGATAAATCTAGGAATATGCCACAGGAAAAGTTACTAGAGTCGATAGACTTTTGAATCCTGTCATCAATAGCAAGAACTGCTTGTAGTGTAGAATGATTTTGCCTAAAGCCAAACTGTTTCTTAAATAGGATATTGTTATCATTGATAAAGCCAATTACAGTGCGGATACTCGAACCATGAACGGTCAGACGTTTTCTCAATGTTTTTTCGGCATTCTTCGCATGAACGCTCACAACTTATTTTGACATTTTTTCGACATAATTTACACATTTTACTTCAAGAATAAGTCATGATCAAATGACTTGGTCGCCATTTCACGAATACTACGAGCAGTTGAAAAATCAAGTAAAACGATATTTGCTCGCCACTGAAAACGACTAATTGAACAAAATAAATAAAACAAACACAAAGATGATTGGAAACCATATTTTATTTTACAATATATAGTAAACACAACATTATAACGATATAATAGTTATTGCTTCAACGGATACATCATTTATAAATTTCAACATGCAACTGGATTTGTCAGTGTTTTTTATTCATAATGATAGTTATGTGGATTCTGTAACTGTCCTGGGTATCTAAACATCGGGCACAGATATCTTTGACTCATCGTTATAGGTGCCATAGCTGGTTGATTGTTGTACTGTTGTTGGAATGAACTGCGGTAAGTATCTACATTTCTTTTATACTCCTCAATAACAGCAGGTAGCCTCCAGTCCAGCTCTTCGTTAAGTGGAGTCTTTCCTGACAGTGCTCTTTGTAAAATCATTAGATCTCTATCCAATGCATGACGGTCAATGTATTTTGCTTGATTTTGTTTTTTGAGGCTAGGTCTCATAACTGAGAAAAAACTAGATCTGATACATTGTCGAGACGCTATGAAAACTTCATTATCTGTTTTAGCTTTGCTATATTTTTGTTCAAGTTCCTTTAGTTCCTTCTGAAGCTCTCGAATTTCAGATTGGAGTTCTAGATGCTTGTCAGGAAGTTTACATAGATTTACATCGACACACGGATTTCCACGACATTTAGATCTATTGTGGCCCGTCTTGTGACAAATGCCACACGCTTTCTTGTTTTGTACTTTTGCATCTGCTATACATTCAATGTCTTTCCTTTTTAGCTGCAGCTGCTCTTTGGCTCTTTGCACTTGCACAGATAGTACTTGAAGATTCTCTGTATGTTCTTGTGCTCTGCGATCTAAAGGGCTGATTGTTGACTCGTTGTTTTGGCGCGAATTAGCCGAATAATTTCCCCATCCCTGGTTGCTGTCGGATGTACTAGCACTATAAGCACTGGTTCCAGGCTGACTGAAATCTAATTTGTGAGGTTGCAAAGAGTTCTTTGAACCAACGTCAGTGTTTATATTTTTTAGCTCATCCTCAATAATTCGTTTTTCCGCCAACAACAACTTGTTCGGTGAATCAAAAAAAGTATCTAAATCATCAGACTTCAGATATTTCAAAGATCTTCTTGAACGGAATCCTCCATTTTCAAAATGCGGCGACAACCGCTCAAGTTTGAGCCCTGGAGATAAAGATTTTAGCCACAAATAAACCTCACTTTGCTTCTCAGAACTCTTTACATCAGCCATGTCCTTGAATCAATGTTCTGAATTGGCGGGATCAAGATATTTTATGACATCTTGTCAATCATCACACACGTGTAGTCAAAGTTCTCACGGGAAAATCAAATGGGCTTATCACGAAGTAAGAGAGGGGGGGGGAGGTCGGTATTTTTTTCTAACTCTTTTCCTTCATAGTTCGTCCATTGTTGCTTTCAAATAGTTATTTCGCAACTCTTCAGCTGTGAACCTTTTTTGAAAACTATAACACATCAAAACAAAATAAAGAATAGAATACATGTGCATATAACAAATAGACAACACCCATTGATTTTTTTACGGCTTTATTTTCAAACTGAAATAGCATTTACTCTCCCCGGTTTGTTATTTTTCACATTATTGATTACGATTATCGATGCTACGGAGGGGATACTTTGGGTTAAAAAGGATTATAGTATGAAAATTTTGAGAGAATGAGAAAAAATATCAAGCCGGCACAAAATTGTTTGGGGCCCTAAAAATACCTCTGCACACAAATTACCCCAAAATTGTTTGAAAAACTATCTCATCATCCTGAAAAAACTCTGACAAATTATGCTGATTGTTTCATATTTTCGCACTTCTCCTAACAATACCATAATCATCTCCCAGTGTGCACCCCCCCTCCCCACCTTCCGACCAGCACAAGTTAGGTCATGTATCCGCATTTCCTAAAATAACTAATAGAACTTGTAGCACTAATTTCACCAACCCCCTCAGTGATTGCAATTTCAGTTTCGTTTAAAGTTAGTTCAGTATTTCGTCTAAGATAACATTTCACTTCATGAAAACAATATTCACAAGTATTCAGATGAGGTGAATATGCCGGTTGAAATAATAATCGAATGGCGTGTTCTTGCAGAATATCACGAAGAAGTGGTTCGACAAAGTTGCCATGGTGGAAACCACAGTTATCCATTATTACTACATCGCCAACTTCTAGAATAGTGCTACCGTCTGGTCTATTGACATAAAGGGCTTCATTGAAAAATTTTAGCATCTCCATTCAGTTTGATGGTCCACGCAAGACAGAAAAATAATCTACCCCTAGTGCTGAATGGAGCTAATTCACTGTGAAGTTAGCATTTGAAGCATATCGTTGCATTTCTACAGCTGGCATACCTTTATGAGAATTCCCATAATTGCGATTACCACTAGTTACAATAACACTTGAGTCATCAAAAAAATGGAGATTCGAAAAGTTTATTTGTGAAATTTAATTGAGATAATAGTCAGTGTAATCGGCATTTGTCTGACTAGTAGACTCTATTGGAACTTGTGAAATTTTCTTTTTTGTCATACCACAATCCTCGCGCAAAGATTTCTTTAAGCCGGCCTCAGATGGCAAGGTTTGAGCAGTTGAAACACCATCAAGAAGAAGTCTTTGCTGAATTTCCCTAGTGTATATACTAGGTTTGCATAACTTTTCGGATTCCTTGTATTCTACTACGTCAGCAGTTAGTTTTCGTATCACTGGGTTTTTACGGAATTCACTAAAGGAACTATTCGTGATATGGTAGTGCTGAACGACTTTATTCACAATTCCTACACTAACTCTAACTTCTTCGGCGATTGCTCTTTGCGAAAGGCCTTCATGATGTAGGTGGAGGATTCTTTCTCTAGTAATTTGGCAATGTTTTTGCCCGTTGCTGTAGATGCCATTGTTCTCGTTCACATAGACTGAGTTTCGCCGGTTGCATATGTTGGGAGACAGAGAAATCAAATCAAAAAACGTGAAAAAACAGATTGACAAGAAGCGAAACTGAAGTGTCAAGCATGCGGAGACGGCTACGATGACCGCGCTATGCAAATTATGCAATGCACTTTATTGGGTTTCTATTCAAACTTCCTTAAACCGTAAAATCGAAAAAGCATGTATTTATTCAAGCTTATCATCATTTCCCCGTTTTGCAGATTGAAAATCGGTTATCGATCATTACGAAAGTAAAAATCATGATCACATAGAAGCCGCAATCATTTAATTTACACCAAGTTATTTTGTGAATAAAAAATAGTACATCAATAACTTTTATTCAAATATAGAGTTTTCTACCTTTTCTATCTCAAACATATGAAGAGTTTTATTGACAGTTTTCAATCATGTTAGTAAAATGTGTAAATCATTTGGATATCATGAAGATAACAGTTTTCATTCATATAAGTAAAATGTGTAAATTATGTCGAAAAAATGTCAAAATAAGTTGTGAGCGTTCATGCGGATCTTGGCTGTGAATGGTCGCTTTCAAAAGAACGCCGAGAAAAAACATTGAGAAAACGTCTAAACGTTCATGGTTCGAGTATCCGCACTGTAATCTAGTGAACATTAATTTTTCTAACAATTTATTAAATATTGATAGCAGAGATATTGGTCAATAATTATCAACACAAAGCTCAGATCCTTTCTTATTTATTGGGGACTATCCCTGTTTCAAAAGATAAATTAAATATTTTTTGTAATGGTGTGGATATAATGTCTTTAGTAAGAATTAAAATTTTAATTGGAATGCTGTATGGTCCAACAGATTTTGTAGGATTAAGATTGCCAATTACTTCTGATATTTCTTCACATGATATTTGTCTCATAAAAAAGTTGTTTGTCGGGAGATTGCACATGTAGGATATAGGTGATTCATTTGTAATGGGAATTTTAGTAGTGTAGAAGGGATGCCCAGTTGCCCTTTTTGGTGGGTTTTGGAATTTTTGGTGGGTTTCTAAGTGGGTTCAGTGGGGTCTATTGTTATCCAGTTGTCAAGGTGACCACGTGACGTCACTGGACAAGTTCGGGCGAACCTTATTGTCAAGGGTTGACTATATAACACGCGCGATTTGAAATTTTTAACATTTCAAACAAAAACGTTCTTATATCTACGAAGACGATACTACATATAATGGCAAGTTTATTAAAACTATGCTCTAGAGGTTATCATACTACCGTTAAGGAGTTCAACAGACAGATAAGATTCCACATCAGAAAGTATATTGACCTCGAAGGACTGAAAACTATACCAACAAAGTGTGGAGTGGCCTTAACGATACAATAGTTTCAACAATTGAAAACAGCCATGGATGATTTAAACGAAATGTTAGAAGTGTGGATTGAAACTAGTTCTATGAATACACAACCAGATGATTCAGGCTACCTTGCAGACGGCGAACAATCAAGCGGTCAAAGTAATAAGCGACTCAACAAACACCAAAGAATTGTAACACATCACAAGTGAATGAACCACCAAGAAAAAAGCTCAATATGAGCAATGATGGAAAAGGTTACTTTGTTCGATATAGATCGGAAAATGAACTAAAAAACATTTTTAAGGATAGAAAAAATCAACTGTAATTTTTGTTCTTACGTGAAAACTAATTGACCGAATATTTGTACTGTGAATAATTTGTCTTGTTTTACTGAATATAAAATATATTCGATAATTTACACTGGGAATCGAGTCACAAAATATAGTGACAAGAAGATACTACTACTACTACTTTTCTGTTTCGTATCTTGAGATACATAAGGCCCCCGTAAAGCATTTCCACCTCTCTCGGTTTGCTGCAACAGTCCTTGCTTCCTCCCAGGATTTCCATCCACCTTCCATTCTTTCCCTCTCCACAGTCCTACGCCATGTTGTTTTTGGTCTTCCTCTGCGTCTTCTACCCTCTGGGGCCCAGACTGGGGACAAGAAGATACATACTAACATAATTCAGAAAACATTTTTATTTTCCGTGATAAACGGAACAATATAGATCATAAAGTATCAAATATATTTTCAAGTAAGAATATTCGTTCGTTATTCAAACCAACAAACCAATCAGAAGAAAGTTATTTATTTTTCATAACAATAGGGAAGTAAAAACACGTTTTAAAATGAACCATAAAAATATCAATAATATTTACAGTGCGTTAAGGGGATTGGGTCACAAGATTTTCAGTATTCAACTATGAAGAAGTTTCAGGTCTGTTATTCTCTGTTTCTAATAAAGGAATAGAGATTGTATTTACTGTGTTTTAAGGTGGCTCCATATAAGTTCAGAGCGTGCGCTCGTGCGTGACCATGCACATGCGCACACCTCAAACTTGAAGAATTTTTATTTTGATGACGTCATGAAAATATGCAACGCGTGCTTTTAAAAAAATTAAAATACTCTAAAACTGAGCGGTAAATTTTTTTGAAATTTTCGGAATATTATTTTAGTTGTATAATAAAGTAGCTTGCAAATTTTCAACGATTTTCCAACTGCAGATTTTTTTTAATTTAGGAAAAACCATTATTCCGTTATTTCTGAGGTTCTACAGTTGGGATTTTTTTGTCATGGTAATATATGCTAGGTCATCGTACTTAAATCCCCATACAATGTTTTCAAAAAAATTTATGAGCTTTATTATGACAGCCATAGCGTTGCTATGGTGATCGGTCACGCGATCATTTGTGCAAAAACTAAATCTTTGACTCAAAGTCTTTGAAATATAGTCCGCCCATGCGATTTGTGGGCAGTTGATTTTTAATAAACCTCTAAAATCCTAGACGCCCCATAACTATATGGAGCCTCCTGATTGTACTTTAATTTTTGTCTCACTTAAAGCAATTATACTAAATTCATGGTTCAACTGGCTCAACATTGTGGACAGATGGTCAGAATTGGCATTAATACTTCTTATGTTACAGTGCAGAGCTGAGAAATGGTTATAACTTAAGCAGTTTTTTATGTTATTGTCACATAAAAAGTCATTTATGCTATAATACTTGAAGTTAGTTTGTAATGGTAGATTGACATCAAGATCTAAATGTGAGTGGTTAATGGTTTGAGGCCTCACATCTAGTTGAGGTAGATTATTTAGATCACTATTATTGAAAGTAATATATAATGGCAATCATATTTAAATAAATAAGTTGATAATTTTGGAACTTAGCTGTTAAGATATTTCTTGATGTCATCTTCTGTTTTGATTACTATAACAGAACTGTCTGTATCTTTCCTCAAAAATGTAGTTCCATAATGTGTCCAAATAAATTTGAAGTAATTCTTCTTAAACTCCAAACAACGGTTGAATATCATCCTGTTTCTTGCTGTAAGGCTTTCAGAGATAAAGATGGGATTTTCTCTTTTTCCTGTGAATCCTAGATCTTTAGTTGATCGCGTGTGTAGTTTTTTCCTTGCCCGGTAGAAATCATCTCAAGTTGTTCTGTGTGTAAATTTCACAATAATGGCGGGTCACGTTTCATCTGGACACCGTCGCTCCTAGTTATGACTTTGTCGGCTAAGCGATGACTGATCAATATATCATCAGCATCTATGTCTACACCAATAATTTCCCCAACTTTTCCAACGATTTCATTGGTTGATTCGTCTTGAGTAACAGGAATCCCTCGGATTTCGAGACATTTCCTTCTGGAAATACTGCTCGTTAATGTTCTGACTGTGCATGGTAATCACTTTTTCTGATTTCAGCACTTGTGACTTGAGAGCTTTGTGATCTTTTTCCAGTTGACTGTGTTGATTTTTCAATTTATGGTACTCTTTCATCAGTTCATCGTATTTATTGCTCAGTACTTGTAGAGATTGCTCCATTATGTCGATTTTACCAATTTTACTCATTATCTCTTGAAGTCTAACATCGGTTAAAGTCACAGTTGCCATTGTAGAAAACAAGATAAACTTAATACTCTCATCATGTCAGTTTCAACACGATCAAGCACTCCACCCCTGACAAATGATAAGTCTTCATTCGCAGTACATAATATCGGAGCATCACTGTCAAACATAAGGTCTTTCACATAGTGTGTTTTTGGTGCAATGAAACACAACAGCTGTTCTTCTAACAGTAATAAAAGATTATGCCATGGTATTATTTGTGGTGACCAACGCAAGTCATTGAGAAAAATAACTTCACTATTCTCAACTCCTACCCATGCAAAACTAGTCGTTGCATACGATATTAAGAGGATTTAATAGGAAAGTTTTCCCGCAGTTGCAAGGGCCAGTTATAATAATATTTCTGTATTTTCCACACCCTTGACTAAGTAATGTACGTACCGCAGTTGTAAAGTCTGTCTTGCAAATGTTGTTGTAGTGAGTAAATTACAATTTGGAGCACATTCACTTTCAAATGCACTCTCAAGTCGTTCTAAACGAGTTTGTTTTGTTCTGGAAAGTTGACTTGGTGCATCTTGCAGCTCCCAGCCTACTTTGCTGGCCTCCTCTACAACTTTAGACCCACGATTTGCGATGAATTGTGCGAGATCTGTTTTCCCTAAACTTTGTTGTTCTTGGGCAAAGGCTAATACCTCAAGTCGGCTTTTTATACCTTTCGTTACAACTATTTGAGATACCTCATAGACGGTTAACATACGTTTTCTTTTGTTTCAGACTGTGCCACGCCCTGAAGGTCAATTCCTTGCTTCTCTTTGCCAAATTCTTGTCGCCCAAGCAGTTTGAGGTGGTCCTGCATTAGTCAAGTCAGGGTGGTTATCTGATTGGATGTAGTTACGATTTTCTTTTGTAGTGTTCCGCCAAGATGAGTAGTAATTGTCGTGTCGGCTGGAGAAGTTCACATTGATATCTTGTCTTACTTGAAGCTATCTTTAACGCTCACTTAGCTTGACCGTCATATGATAATGAAATCCCTGCAATATTCTGTGATCTTCTCTTTCGCAAACCCAGTTAACAATGTGGATATTACAAGCTGTAAATGCATCCAGTACAGCCACAACAGCACTTTTACAATTTGGAAATTTATCGGCGTTTACTTGACTGTATGTAATCAAATACACTCTTCGAACTTGATCATTCAGAAGTATAGTCTCCTCTGCCATTAATATTTTCTATCTATCAAAAGTTGCTACTCCTTTACTATGATCGAAATACACTCATGTATCATTTCGCAATAATAACTGAGCATTCGAATGGTTTCTTGCTCGATTTTTGACAGCTACTATGAATATATAATGTGCTTGTTTCCATTTTTGACCTACATTTTAAAGCAATTGCTATTGCAGTCATAGTTTATAAAAACAAATATTTTTTCCTCACAATTTGCAGCAACGATAAAATTTTTGATGCTATTCGGTTTTTATTAGTATATTTGGCTAAATTTTCTACTTTTTAGCAGTGTTTTTTTAGATTGTTACTGAGATCAACACAACAGCATTCCTTCATACCGACTCTTAGACAGTCTTATGCAAAAATAAAGGAACACACGCGCCCCTTTACACCACTACAATGTTGAACACATATTACTTGCTAAACCTAGGCGATTTCATAGGAATCCAATGAGCAGAACAACGAAATTCAACATTGGAAAGAGGGAGGGGAGGTTGTAGTAACACAATCGTCAATAGTGTTTCATGTATTTTTGCATAGGATTGTAGCTTGTTTTCTTGCAAACATTTTTATCTAAAGTTTTAGATAGTTCTACTCAAAATTATATTTAAAGAACATCAACAAACAATTTTTGTTTTATAGAGAATTCAAATTTATTTATAATGTTCATGTATGTTTTATCATAAATAGTTGAAAAATAACAAAGTACTGACCTGCAGATGACCTGATGTTTGGATGAATTTTCCAAAATGGCATCTCTGGCAACGAGTGTTGGACCCAGACCTCCTTCAGAATTCAAATTTCCCAAGTCGCCAGCAAAGAGAAATCAAATGTCCTCACCCCAGGGATGACATTTCAAGTCGAATGCCCAAGGATTGGGATGAAATAGACCTTCAAATGCCCCATGTTTGCCCAACCCCCCCCCCCCCCCCTCTCTGCCCTAACATTGATACATGCATTACATTGACCATGTTCAAGTAACAAACCCAGTGCGTTCTTCCAGTATGGAGGGTCTGTACGAAAGGACCATCGAAATGTGAGAAGCTTCCATTGGGGCCAATTGTCGTATTTTCCAAGCCTTGTAGACCTGGAAATTGTTCACTTATTAGGTTTTGGGCAATGTTGATAGAGTCGTCACTTAGCATTTTACCATTAATTATAGCTTTCCTTTCTTCTTCCGTCAGAACAATTTCAGGTCTTTTTGTGAGTTTTGATAGCGAGCACTGTTTTACTTCAGTGCATTGTACATCATCATCATCATTGCCTTCTTCTTTCTGTTTACTTTCGACATCATGAATGTCTTTAGTGTCTTTTGTCTTCAGGGGCTCATCAGCAGGTTCGATGAAGATCAGTTCATCGTCATCATTGTTATCACCTCATTGTCTCCATCAATTTCTATCACATTTTCTACAAAGTCATCTCTTTCTAGTTGGCTCCTAATTTCCCTCTTATTAATCCTTCCTGCTATGCGGTCCCGATAATATATCATCAAGGCTGGAAACAAACAATGTTTCATGGAATTTGCCTTCCACCCAACACGGCCAGAGTAGGGTTTTCTAATTTTCTTCTAGTTTGTTGGAAGTTGGCAAATATTTTTATCTTCTTTTTTTGATTTTTTCTTTTTTTCTGGTACGTCAAGAACCAAGCCATGTTCTTTGGGAGTAGCCACTGTCAACATCGAAAGACACTCTTGAAGTTTATCATTGAGTTGTGCCAAGATTTCTCCATTGCCCCATCCCTCTTGCCCAAGAGTTTGTGAGACTTCGCAGCAGTTCTTGGTTTCGGTCAAGTCTTTGGAATGGTATCTGGTGCATTGAAGCCACCTTCCCTTTCGGCTTCATCCAGTTCTTTGCTTTCAGAGCTTTCGTTGCATGCGTTGTCCACATTTACCAAAGTCACCTCACTGTTGAGAATCAAAAACTGTAAATTCTTGTAAGAACAAGGGAACCTATGGAACGGCCACGAGGGGATGTGATGAAAGACGACAAAAGTGCTTACATGGAAGTTGATTTTTTTCCCAGTCAACTCAGTCGCAACAAGGTTGATTGTTTTTGTTATAATGACTTCTGGATCTTTTCTCTCATCTTTTGTTATAGTGTAATAGAGCTAGGTATGGTGTGGGATCTCTTGTTTATTAACTAACTGAACTGCTACTGTGAGCAGCTCCCATCTCTAAATCTAAATTTAGAATGGTTGGGTTTTTATAATAGAAATTTACTTTTATGATGACCAGTGACTTGTCATTAACAAGCGTTTTGCAGTTGCACCTTAAAGTTGATTTTTATATGGTGATTGGTGCAAACTAGTCACAGGTTTTTAAAGATTTTTACAAGATGGAAAATGCAATAAAACACTAAGAAGATAAACTGGTGTTGAAATGAAACATACTGAGATGGTAGGGGTAAACCACCTTAACAAAACTGTACTAATAAGAAAAGTAGCAAAACGAAATAAAGCAAAAACTACAACTGAACAGTTTTATGTTATCAATGTGTCAAACAAACAGGATTGAGCTGTTGATTTGGGAATTACAAAACTTGAATGATTATGTAAACAACACAAACTAGTTTCAACAGCTTTTTGATTCATAGCCAAAATAACAATAATAAAAAATATCAACAGTTAATAAAATAATTTTATTTTAGCACAATGCGAAAGTTAAGTCACTCATCAACTTCACAGCAGTGAATAGAAGCAAAAGTCCATAATCAGAATCGTCGGGTCAGTCGTGTTGCAGTTGATCTTTTTCCTCCTCAAAAGTTGACAGGTAATGATGGTCTTGTTGAAGAAGCAGAAGTGCTATTTGGGATTATCCCTTTTTCTCAAAATTTTATTTCCTTCTGTTTTCAAAGCTTGACAACTGGATTTACATGTTTACTAGACAGTTCGGACTGCTCATCTCTTTCTTGCATAACATCAAATCCTGAATCAAATTTTGTTATTAGATTCAGGATTTCAGAAATTCAGTTTTTCCAGTTTCCGAATGTCCGTGTTCACAGTAAGCCAATTTGGCAAGTAGTCTCCTGCGAGAGGTTTTCTTAGATATTTATCTGGGTTACTGTTAATTAGTCTTGTCTGCACTTTGGCTGCAAACGTGTGATGAGAGGAAGAGTGAGATTGTTTTTTCAATATTATATCTTCCTGTAGTTGTTTCCATTTTCCTTTCAATGCTTTTAGCTCACTCACTCTTTGTCGTTAATTGATCTAAAGTTCAATGTATGTACTAGCTTTACAGAGATGTCATGTTGTTTGGCATAGAAGTCTTAACAGATTGGTGTATTCTCCAAAATTTATATGGATAGTTTATTTACAACAACATATCAGTCGCTGAGTGAATGAACAGCAACTTTATATGGACCTAATTTTTTTAACGTCTTTATTCCAAATAAGTGAATAGATTAAGTTAAAATGAACAAATTGTGAAGATAGAAAATATTGTTTTGTTAGTTTGAAAAATAATTACAGAAATTTCTTTTTCTCAGTTTTCAAATTCTATGATATAAGAAGCACATACTGAGTTACTCTTTGATGATTAAAAATTTTATACGGAAATCATAAGACCCATTTCACTCGCACGTAAAGTGAGAAATAGAGCGAGGTAAAAAAATATAATAAGTGCAAAACAGACGTATTCTCATTTTTTCTGTGGTTGTTATTTCAACACTTTTAGAATGCATTCCAAATGAAATCAAAATGCTAAAAGATTGTGATTAATATTTGAAGGTTACTTTCACCAAATTAACAAAGTGGTCTACCATGACTCATAACAGAGTCATCGACTTTTTTGGCACTTAAATGATATGTTTTTTAATGATTTTTGTTGCTGTTGTCTCTTAATGTCCAGAAACATGACCTGTTTCTATGATGATGGGCATCACTAATGATTGATGTATTTGTTACAATTTTCTCACCTTATTTGGGATCTCCAGAATGTTTTAATGCTGTTAATCAATTCTTCTTTATTCTTTGGTTTGACGATTTTTGTGCTACTTAAACTCACGCCAGACACATTTTCAATGGGATTGAGATCTGGACTCTCGGCGGTGACTTGGCCACCAGTTGGTTGATTCTGTTTACAGTAATCTTTCACCTTTTTATTCATATGTTTGGGATCCTTGTCCTGCAAAAAACAATGACCATCAGGTTGCACACTGTCAAGGTTCAGCTTCAGGTGCATCTCTTTTGACTTTGCGTCAAATTCCTATCAAAATAAAAAAATAACAAGAAATGTACATTATTTAAGTCACATGAGTAAAAGTTTATTGCTGTAAATAAGAGAAGATAAAGCCCGCAATTTGTATGAGGTGCGAAATCATAACTATAAACAACTGCCAGATTGTATGCATTATTTAGCTTCAAAACATACCAAAAGGAAAATCTGAGCAACAAAAATACAAAGAATCTGTAAAACTAAGAAACACTTAGTTACACACGTTGTTTTGCCTCTATTTGGCTGAGAATTAGACGTGGTTTGTTTCATCGTTTCTTGTTGAGGTTGTTGATCAATGCTAGAGCTCTGACTTGAGCTACACGGTACTTGACTTACAAATATTAAACTCATACTAGATTCAAACAAGGCTGAAAGCTGCCTTGAATAGATTTAAGACACGTTTTTTGGTAGAAAACCGAAGTAAATAAAGTAGTAAACCAAAGTAAAGCTCTCGTATCAGGCACTACGTAAAACCACTTGAATTAGCATCATTTATTTTAAAGAAAAATCAATCAATCGTTAGCCTCATATTAGGGCAGGCTGCACATCAAAAGTGATAAAGATTGAGAAAGAAATTTATGGTTTTTTTTTTGTCCTTGTCCTTTTTTGTAGTTATAGAAATGCCTATACAAACAGTAGTACGATTCGCTGTACATTTTTTTACTATTTCCTTTTACAATTATTAAATGAGAACATTTGCTTTGTAATATTAACAATTCACTGGGATTTTTAGAGTTTTCTAAATGAAATAGCTTTTTCATGAACAATAGAAGAGAAAAAAACGTTTTTGCAATTCTGTAAGTTTTTATTAAAACATGTATTAGGCCTAGGCTTGCCAAGGTATTATTTGTTGTGTTTTTATTTGTTTCTAGCTCTTTCGTGATGACTACTACTCCTGTTATGCTCGCATTCTCAATAGATAACTACACTGCCAAACTTACTAGCTCTTTTTTACATAACAAATGCCAAATATCAAATTGACTTTGTTTGCTTGTCTTTTCACCACGTTTCACAGTAGATTCATGGCTGACTTCTAAATTCAATGTAGCAAATTGTTCACAATTTATAAAAGTACAGAGTTTTTGTGAAAAAGAAGTGTTGATCAATGACAGCGAAAAAAATCGGTGTTCTCATAATCATTAATGACATGAAGTGGAAAGCTTTTGATGATAAAGTGCACAGCCTTTTGGAGATCAGTGACATTCATACGAAGAAGTAAAGTACAAAGAATAGGTTGTGGTGTAAGTTTGTATAGTTGATCTGTATGAGTGGAGTCAAGGATAAGGTATTGAGTAGCAGGAGAATGGAGTACTTTTTATTGATTTGCTGCAATCAATCCAGCAACTAAATTTATTAAAGTCATAATGTGGGATGTGGTTGCCCATTCATCAGAGCAGGTGGCGCATGTATTATGCTCCTTGTCTTGTCACTTTGACGCTAGATACACATACATTGCTTATCTTCTTTCCCCTCTGTACTCTCCAGCGCTGTGTTGACATAGTGAATGTTATCATATCTGGCAAGGCAGTGAGACAAAGCTGCTTACAATGAGTGATGAGCAACAACAATGCCAAGGTATGCTGACAAGTAAATATGGGTATTTTAGTTTTCAAATCTGACATGGTATGGCAATAAAATTGAAACTGTGCGGAATTTTAGGCCAAATTATGCGGCAAAGGTGATCAATTATGTGGCAAAAAATGATTGATTGTGTGGCAAATTATGCAATTTTCTTACTCATCTGTTTTATTTGGGAATGTTTTATGATTAACTATGTGACCAAGTAAAAGGCAGCGACTTCAACAAACTCCAGTAAACTTTATTATAATATCTTCTTATTTTGACGTAGAACAAACGGCGAGAACTTTAATAAGTAATAAACACCAATTACTACTTATGAACACGTTGTTTACAAGATAACTATAAGAGGTCTTGTGAATTTCACTAATACTAAACTAGGTTAATTTCAACTGGTATTTAACCATTTGCAAACTAACTAATTTGTATTTGTCAATAGCTACTATGCTAGAACAAACTACTTCACAAACGTACTTAAAGCCTGGTTTCCATATAGTCGCTTCTGTCGCTTCTGTCGTTTCTGTCGCTTGAAAAAGGCACAGAAGCGACAGATGCGACAGAAGCGCCAGAAGCGATTCTTGCGTTTGACTGGTTTCCATTAAATCGCATGTGTCGTATCTAACGGTCAAAAAGACTCGGACTAGTCCCCGTTTGCCGCCAAAACAGAAATCAAAATGGCGGCAGTGAATCGAAGAAGACTTTTAGCAGGTTATATGCTTCTGATAAATGTCTTAAGAAGAAGAAGGAGAGAGCGCAAACAACGAAGAAAACATCGCTTTTGGGTTCGACCCATATTCCAAAGAAGAAATCGGCTTGGAATTTTCCATACACTCGTGCAAGAGATGAAAACCGAAGATCGCGAATATTATTACAAGTAAGTTAACTTTTAAGTCTTAAAACTTATAGATTGTAACTGGTACTTTACAGTTTATCCAAGCGCCACGTACTTTTCAAGCATATAAATTAGCTTTTTGCATGTAAACATCGAGAATCTCCGGTGAATATCAGGATGTTTCTTGTCATATTAATGTTCAAACAATAAGCTTAAAGCAAAACATCCTGATTTTTACACAGTTTTTTTTATTATCATGCATAGCTGGGTTTGTAAAAACTTTATAAATAGTAAGTATATTGTATTTAAAATTCAAATAATGGTTTCAGGGAAATGTATGTAGCTTTGCAGACTGCTGTCTTAAAATAAACTATGCCAAATACAAGTTGCATGTTGATTTTCATCACTGAATGCTTTATCTATTGCCATTGTGTTAAAAAAGTTATAAGATTATCTCAGTACTGTATTACCATATAACTGTATTGATTTATACTTAAATGATTAAGCAATATAATCTCAATATATTTAATGGTTTTGTTTCTTTTAGATATACACGAATGTCTCCAGAGAGATTCCAACATCTACTTGGGCTTGTTGAGCCACTTATAACAAAAAAACCATGCCGCTCTAGAGAAGTCATCACACCTCATGAGAGGCTGATGGTCACTTTGAGATACCTGGCAGAGGGAGAGGCACAGCAAAGTCAAGCCTTTAATTTCCGCATGGGGAAAGCTACAGTCTCCAACATTGTTAGAGAAACCTGTGATGCAATTTGGACAGCCCTCCACAGTACATACCTCAAGACTCCTAATTCTCCTGAAGAGTGGAAGAAAATAGCAGATTGTTTTGAGGAGGAGTGGAACTTTCCTCATTGCCTTGGAGCAATCGATGGTAAACACATCATGATTGAATGTCCCAAAAATGCAGGGTCTGCATATTACAACTACAAAAATTTCCACTCTATTGTGCTACTTGCAATTTGTGATGCAAACTATTGTTTCACTTTTGTTGACATTGGTGATTATGGAAGCACAAATGATGCAAGTGTACTATCAAATTCAGCTTTTGGCCAAGCATTTGAAAAGGGTCCAGAAACACTGGAAACACCCAGCCCATGCAATTACAAAGATGTTCAGAAGCTCCCATTTGTGCTTATTGGAGATGATATTTTCCCACAAAAGAGTTGGTTGATGAAGCCATTCCCTGGTAAAGGGTTACATGAGCACCAAAGAGTATACAATTACAGACTATCAAGAGCTAGAAGGACAATTGAAAATGCTTTTGGTATTCTGTCTGCAAAGTGGAGAATTTTTAGGAAGCCCATTAAAGCAAATGTTGATCTGGTAGATAAAATAACTAAGGCCTCAGTATGTCTTCACAACTATCTTCGTCTCACAGAAAATGCCACATACACACCAGCTGGATTTATAGATAATGAAGACAGTACTGGCAACATTTTACCTGGAGACTGGAGAAATGCTGTTGCTAATGATGGAGGATTAAATGCAATTGGTCGTGTTGGCGGAAACAGATATACTGTTGAAGCAAGTGATGCACGCGATGCATTTAAAGCTTACTTTAACAGTGCTGATGGCCTAAATGATTGCCCATGGCAGCTACAATACGTGAGAAGCTGTGGCTCTGTTTGAACTGAAAAAACTTTTTGACAGACTGCATATTGACTAAATATTTAGCTTTTCAATATTTTTGAATTAAGGTGGCTCAATATAGTTTATATAAATATATATATAATAATAATGACGATATGAAGCCAACACCGTTAAAAAGTGCTCAATACACATGTGTGTAGAGCTATATAATTGTTAGTTTGGTAATTAATGAGATAGACACATGATTTGCAGCAAATCATGTGTCTAGATATATCAATAAACTGTCTGATGAGTGTGTAAGCACGAAACTTGGAGTCACAGAGAACTTTGCCCACTGTAATTTATCTTATATATATATATATATAATATAAGATAAATACAAAGTATATATATAAGATAAATACAAAGTGGGCAAAGTTCTCTGTGACTCAAAGTTTTGTGCTTACACTCATCAGACCGTATATTTATATACTACCATATGGAATTACTTTTTCTCAAATTCTGTGTGATATTCTAATATCTATTGAATGATTTCATTTAAAGTTTCTCTGTCACTTTTTGTGATATATATTTGATGTAAAAAATCTATTTGAAGCTTTATGAATAAAACAAGGTTGAGAATGGGATTTTAGCAATGAATTATGGACTTGTTTTCAAGCAATAACATATCGTATTCTTTTAAACAGTATATGTGACTTTATTATTACACTATGTACCGAAACTCTTGTAGCAATATCTGTGTAATAAAGTATAACAATAACATCATTTTTTATATAATCTTTGGCTTCATCATAAATGAGATAATTATGCAGAATCAGGCGAAATGCTTGAAACTGATAATATTAAATATCTTTAAACACAATGTAATGTATATTGTATATAGTATATATAATGTATATTCTTTTAAACAGTATATGTGAAGTTATTATTACACTATGTACCAAACTCTTGTAGCAATGTCTGTGTAATAAAGTATAACAATAACATATAATTTTTTTATATAATCTTTGGCTTCATCAAAATCAGGCGAAACGCTTGAAACTGATAATATTAAATATCTTTAAACACAATGCAATGTATATTGATGTTTGTATACGTTCTAACTATAAATAATGTTTCCAATAGAATGCATGGTCATTATACAGAAACAATAACATTAAAGGGCAAAAAATCCATAGCTTTTTTAGCAGTCTTTTCATTACATTCTAAAATATCAAATAATAATTGTTATTTCTAATTCTTATGATTATAGTGAATGCAGATTGTAGTCAGATGTACCAGAGTGATGTCCAAGTTGAGCTTGATATTCAGCTGACTGATTATAGCCCATATGCATTGGGGTTGGAGGATACTGCTGCTGGGGTGATGCTCCAAACTCAGCTTGGAACATCAACTGTTCTAGCTGGATTCTCACATATCCTTGTGCTCTTTCAGGGAGTTTTTTCAGTCTCTTGGCAAAGCTCCTTGCAAAATGCATGTACTCGTCATCCTCATTTTCCGATGGTTTTTCTGATGACTCTTTCAAAAGTTTTTCTGCAATCTGAATCATAGCCAGATCGACGTCTTTTGAGCTTTCTAATTTTTGACGATTGGATGCTGCCCAAGGCCGTTTTGTTTTCGATGATGTCGAACCCGATGACTTCTTTTTTGGCGGTATCTCTAGATCTTCAGCTGTGCTGTCTAATGTTTGTTTAATGCTTGAAGAAGATTCAGGTGAATCTGTTATATCTAACTCTATATCAGGCGAAGTATCGTCATCACCAGCTGTCGTGTTTATGCTTGAACTAGAGCTGCTGTTCATTTCTTCTCCTTGTTGGCTTTCTATCTCATCGTTATCGCACTCGTGATTGAGTAGGTTTGTGGTACTTTTCCTGTGGCTGATGTGCTGATCTAGCCACTCCAGATCGGCGAATTCACCTGCTTTTGGGACAGCGTCCCTTCCCGAGCCAGAGGGAACGTGTTTCAGTTTTTTTAAATATCGCACATAGCTTGTGCGGATATTTTTGTATTTTTTCTCCGCTTCAATTGTTGTCAAAGCAAACTTCTCGCCAATCTTGGCCCAAGCGTTCTCTCTAACGTTTCTATTTTTATAATCTTTGGAAAATTTGTTGTAGAGACACTCATATTTCTGGATTTCTTCCATGAACGAAGAGGTGTTGTTTGAGATGTTTGCCGCCATTTTGAACAACAAGCAACAACAACAACGAGGTGCATCATGGGATATGGAATGTCGCTTCTGTCGCTTCTGTCGTTTGAAACCGGTTTCCATTAAAAAATATAAGCGCGGGAGGTGTGATTTCCGGTCGTCTCTATCGCAAGGATAGAACTCGAGTCTATCTCAAACGACTCATACGCAAGGGTCTTTTCTGTCGCTTCTGTCGCTTCTGTCGTTTGAGAAGAGCGTTTCCATATAATCGTTTCTGTCGCTTCCAAAAATTTGAAGCGACAGAAACGACAGAAGCGACAGAAGCGACTATATGGAAACCGGGCTTAATACATGCAGAATGGCAGAAGAAGAGAATTGTTGTGAATTGTTGTGCACGAACTTCGTTGACAAACAACACACTTCTAACAAGCAACCCATATTATTTATTCAGATGCCGTGCCCTGGGTGAAAATAGAGTTGCTTCTAAAGGGTACTTGAGTAAGTATTTTTTTGACAGTGTTTTCCTACAGTTTTATATTGACACAGGAACCCCAACTTATCTTGACTCGATCATACAAAGGGACCCCCCCCCCCCCCCAAAAAAAAAATGTAATCGTTTTTATTTTGTCAGGAAAAACAAAAACCTATCTATAACATTAAGTGACAAATGCAATAAAACGACAGTTTACTAACTTAACTTGTCTTGAATATGAAAGTTGTCTAAATTTATATCTTTACTATTGCAATAAACCATGTAGCGATCGGATATATCATCTGCATTGATACAATAGAACCCTACCTTTGCTTTGAGTTCAAAACTTATACATCCTTTCACTTTTTTCATTAAACATATTTTTATATCAAGCAAACTGCATTGTAAAGTTAAAAAAAGCCAACTTTGGCTAGCACATATCAACGACAAACCGGCAGCAGAACGTAAAAGTTGTCTTGGCATCGTTGCAATCAGCAAAACAAGATTGAAAACAAAAACATTGTTGACCTCTTGCCGATCAAAGAAATAAATATCTCTGGGGCCATATACGCTAACGTTCCGCGTGCAACGTTCCTTGTGCAAGTGTTAGAGACTACTTGAGTTTGAATGTCTTTGCCTCGACTCTCCCCGAAGTCGGTCAGTTTACAAACAATTACTTCTCTAGCATATTCCTGTGCGAGTTCATCGTCTTTCAGCAAGCAGTAGGGCTGGTTCGACACCAAAATGTTTGCAGTCTTCAAATCACGATGATAGCATTTCTGGTCATGCAGATATTTAAGACCTATTGTGACATCCTTGGCGATTTTCGTTTGCACTGGGAGTACATAGACTGCATCGAGTTCGTGCAACGAGCAAAGAAACTCCTCCAAAGAGTTAACTCTCGGACTGTTTTCATCGCCAACGAATGGCGTAAAATCAAAATGCACGAATTCAAACATGATTGCAAGAGGGGAGCAGCAGATACCATAGAACTTGACGATGTATTCGTTACTAAAACTATTTAGAAGCCTTGCCTCTTTAACAAACTTTTCTTTTTCTTCGTTATCTTCTGCTCCTAAAAGCTTCTTCACAACAATTCTCTTCCTCTGCCATTCAGAACCAAAAGCGCCTTGGCCAACTTCCTACTTGCTCGAAATATCTTTCCATTCAAAACTTGGAAGGTTTTTGACGACCAGAACGTTCTTTTCTTTCTCCATACTTTCCCGCTAAATTTACCACTCCTTCGCATGTGTATCCTATATCCAATCTGTAATGTTGACATTTCATGAGTCCAGCATGAGTCTTATTGGATAAGTTTGGAGAAGTTAACACCTTGAAGATGAGCTGGTTGTTTTTCATGCACACTGATACATAAAGGTCAAATCAACAGCAAACAGTTTATCATTAACCAAAGTAAAATAACATACTGTATTGCATAACAGTTTGTTTGTTATGTTCGTTTTAACGTTGCTCGTGTTGCATCCAAATAAATGTGCATAACAAGTTAGCAAACAGTAAAAAAGGTTTTTTTTATTTGAATATCCCCCACCCAAACAGCGAGTTCAAGCTGGCATCGTAACATCGCGCATTCAACAATATAAGTTCTTGTGTCAATATAACAACAGGTCTGCCCAACTGAAAACATTGTCAAATAAGTGCTTATTCAAGTACAAGAAGAAGCAAAACATTGCTGTTAAGCACTCTCTTCTTGCTCAAACCACGACATCAGAATAACTCATATGAGTTGCTTGTTTATAGAAGTGTTTTATTTGTCAACGAAGTCCAAATAACATACTAACATGCTTTCAATCATTTAACTTTTCTAGATAATTTTTTTTTGTAATGTACTAAACTGCGAAACGGTTTCACAGTTTAGTTTTTTATAAAATGCGAAATCATTTCGCATTTTAGTACATTTTGGAGACGTACCAAAAAATTTAATATCTCTTTAATATCTCTTTCAACTTTGCTGGATCATTTTGAGCTTCGTTGGGGTGAAGACGGATTTCTTCTCTTGCTTGGCCCTCTAGATGAGATAGTATGAATTCTACTTTTTCAGCTCCGCTCATCTTTCTCGCTTCAAATATTGAGTCAATATTGGAGTAGTAATTCTGTTCATTTGTTGACTGTCCACTAAATTTCTTGACTTTTCTTTCTTGCTTGTAAAGAACGAACTGTTTGATAGCTTGTTCTTCATTGCTCTCCTTCAGAGCTCCTAGTTTAGTTTGTAGTTTTTCCAGTAAATTCTTTAATTCTTGTACTTTGGACATTCTTGACTCTAGACAATGCTGACTAACAGCTGATCTCGCCGTGTTTTACTTTACAGGTATATTACAACATCAACTGCTCTACTTACTGGTCTGAATTCAACTTCTTCATCCTGCTCGCAATGCCAATAGTATATTAATTTACACGAAGCATTAAGAACAACCATAAAAAACAGTTTTTGATATAGATTCATGGCTGCAGAGGTAGTGATCTTACTACCATCTTCCCAAAAATCTCAGCAAACGCAATAACGAAATAAAAGTCTTCCAGAGTTAATAGTAGTAAAAAACGCAACAAGGAAAGCTTAATAAAATTACTATTACAAAATATTAGTACCAACAGCTATGTATTTATTTCTTTGGTCTCTTTTACTCTCTTTTTTTCCAGCGATTGTCTCCTGTCAATTAATAATTAATTAAGAATTTAATAATTTATATAGCGCATCATATAAAAAATATTCTGCTGTGCTTTACAATGAATGAAATATATACAAATACATACAAATATATAAAAATACAAAATTGGAAAATAAGTAGGTGTAAAGTTACATGAATAAAAATATTTTTTTGAAGTACCGAACAAATATGATTTGATATATATAAATGTAAAAAAAAGTATGACATTAAATATTTGTCAATAAATGATAGAATTGTTCAAGTAAATAGTACAAAAAACGTTAGATTAAATGCAGTCTTGAATAGATGGGTCTTCATTGATGTTTTAAAACAGTTTATAGAGTTGCACAGTCACACAGATTCAGGGAGTGCATTCCAGATGGTGGGAGCAGCAGAGACAAAAGATCTGTCATCAAAAGTTTTGTGTTTAGTTCTTGGAACTTGAAGAAGAAGTTGGTTGTTATTACGTACGTTGTAACGTGTAGGCTTCCTTAGAAGTACAAGATCAGCCAGGTATGATGGAGCTTGACCATGTAGAATTTTAAATACTAATAGATCAATTTTGAATTCAACCCTGAGCTGTACCAGAAGCCAGTGAAGCTGAACAAGTGTGGGGGTGATGTGAGCATACCTTGGTAAATGATATACAATCCGAGCAGGAGCATTCATGATTTTTTGTAAGCGGTCTTATTGATATTTCGGAATCTTGTATAGTAGTGAATTGCAATAGTCAATGTGCGATGTTACAAAGGCATGTATAAGAGTCTTAGTTGCATCCTCCGATAAGTACTTTCTGATTTGTCATATTTTGTACAGACCTCGAAAGGCTTTACTGCAAACCTTACCAACTTGAGTGTTCATGCTCATAGTACTGTCAAACCAGACACCAAGGTTACGAACTGATTCTACAGATTTAATAGTAGAAAATCCTACTTCAACACTATCAAAGTTAACTTTAGCCAGTTGATGTCGAGATCCAATGATCATAAATTCAGTCTTTGTATCATTCAATAACAGTTGATGGCTAATCAGCCAGTTCCTGATGTCCTTAATTGACGCCTCCATGGCCTTGATAGCATCCTCCTGTGAAGAGTCAGATGATAGGCGAAAAGACATAGAGTTGGGTATATGTCCTTGTACCGATGGAAGATGTTGTTTAGCAACATGAAATAGACGTGAAGCATACATGATGAAGAGCAACGGACCCAGACAACTTCCCTGAGGGACTCCAGAAGTTAAATAGAAATTTCGTGACTGAACCTGTTCAATGATAACACACTGTGACCTAGGTGACAAGAAAGATTACAGCCAGGAAAGAGCAGTGTCTGTAATCATCATTTTTTCAAGTTTACGATGATGTTTCTTCATTTCTTTTAAACCGTCATTAAACCACAGATCTTGGGACGAAAAGTTAACATCTGATGCTGTAGTGGCGCATGTTTAAAAGTATAGCTTGAAGAGTACTGTCATACTTATCGGCCAATTCACTTCCAGGGAGATTGTTAAGTTCAGAAGCAGTGATGTCATTTTTGAATGTCGTTAAATCAATCGATTTCAGTTTAGGGAATGAAACCTCTGGTCGTAACAGATGACGATGGGATGTCAAGGATACATTTTTATCATTCTGAAGTCAAGGATATAATTTTATCATTCTGCATAATGTCGCACCACAATAGCGATACAATGTTTCATCTGGCACTTCATTGAAGTCATATTTGTTGGTTTGGGTAGTTGTTTTTCTTTCCTACCTCGTTTGTGGATAAAGTGGTATACTATCTCGCTTAACACACTTCAGACAGACAAAATGGACTCTTCATCAAACGTTTCTGCTGGACTATGAATTAGGCGTTCTACAATGACTCGTTCTTGTGTGGCTTTTTCTGGATGGAAATTTGACAGAAACTTCATCCAAACAATAGAAAATAAGGTTTTCCAATATTTGTGGTCTTTTGTTGATAACTGCTGTTTAGCAACGTTTGAAAATTTCAAGCAAAATCCCAAAATGAGTAACTTTAAGTACTGCTGGTTTTCGTAACACAAAGTGGCGATTTTGCTCGATTTTTTTGTCTTTATTGATAAATTATATGTATTGTATGCGTATGTGAATATGTCCTTTAATGTTTTCACATCTCTTTTTCTGTTTTATTTTTGTTATTATAGTTTAAATCAGTTCTTTTGTAAATTATTATGGTTACGAAATACTCCATCTGCCTAGATTAGCACTCATATGCGGATGAAAGATTTTAAAAAATTAATTTGTAATTAAATTGTGATTGAATAATTAAGTGAAACTGAAGCTAGTACCTGGATGATACCAGGATGAGGGTTCAATTTCATCATCACCAAATTTAAGGAGAGGAAGTGACAATTGATGGTTGAAATTTGAAGAAATAATCAAGAATTCAGTTTTATCTTTATTTAGTTTCAGTTTGTTTGCAGTCATCCAATTATTAACATCACTAAGACAACATTCAATTTTAGTCATTGCATCATTAAGGGACAATTCATGATAGCACGAAAAATCAAAAACAGCTGAGTATCATTTGCATACAAATGAAAATACATGTTATGATGACGTAGAATATCAGCAACAGGTGAAGTGTGGAGTAGATACAAAAAAGGAACAGAGCCTTGTGGGACACCACAGTCTAAATAATAACAAACTTCATTTAATCATTGTAACTCAATTCAACTTACAATAAAGCTGGTCTCCATGAGGCCGTAAAACTATTATATTAAAACAAATTTAAAATATGTCTGTAATATCAGTATCAAAACAGTACGTTGATAAAATAGGTACTGCTGGTATTGTCTAGATTTAGTCCGAAAGATGGTGCATATTTATTATGATTTTAAAACTGGCGAGGGTTTGTTTTTCTTTTATATGATTTGGAAGAGAATTCCATAGTTTTGCTCCAGTTAAGGCAAACTCTTTCTGTACTGCTCAGTTCTGACTTGTGGCAGTTCTAAGTCTTTATAAGAGCGTCTTAGGCTCTGAGATTTATTAGTCTTTTTTGAAAACATATCGATCAAATAAGGTGGTGCCATCCCATTGACAATTTTAAAAATCATAATAGCTTTTTGTCTTGCTCTCATTTGTTTTAGGTTTTGCCAGTTAAGAGTGTTGAAAAGCTCAGTGTTCCTTACTGGGAGTTAAGGAGCACCGGTAATCCTTGCAGCACGATTTTGTAGTATTTGTAGTTTGTTTGCAAGATAGTCATCAATACCATCCCATACTAGACTACAATAGTCGAAGTATGGTTCGATGGTGGTTTTGTATACTTTAATTAAGCACGCACAAGTCAAAAATGGCTTGATAGATCATAATGTGTTGAGTCCTATGTGAACCTTTCTAGCAATGGACTCTATTTGCGATTTCCATGCAAGGTGCTTGTCAATTATTACACCAAGACATTTAGTTTCGTGCCACTTTTTTAAAGGAAGTCCAGTTAAGCTGAGATCCATGTCAGTCATGTCGAGATATAATAGTTTCTGTCTTGACGCAATGAACATTAATTCAGTTTTTAGGACATTTACGTTTAGTTTGTTTGCTTTGAGCCATGAAGCAACTTGATCAAGGTCATTTGCTGGTAGAGGTTAGGTACGTCGGAATGAGCGTGGTATCATCTGCGTACATTCTTTGAGTGCTGTAGTCGAGACCGTTAGGAAGATCAATGATGGTTACAAGAATTGTACCTTGACTCACTCCGTATGACAGAGTTCGATCAGACGACAATACGCCGTTCACTGAACAACGTTGTGACCTATTAGATAATAATAATAATAATAATAATAATAATAATAATAATAATAATAATAATAATAATAATAATGTGTTTTTTATATAGCGTCAATTTCACAAGGTTCAACAACGCTTTACATAAAGAGTAAACTTAGTTCGAAAAAAAAAGATATCAATACGTTATCAATTTTAATAATATAAAAATCAGTATGCTAAAAATCTGTTTATGTGTTTTCTTAAACTATAAAAATTCAAAAGTACTCAAAATGTGCATGAAAACTTCAATTAAGAAATTTATATATTAATTAATCATGATTTTTTAAAAGTTTTGTTGAAAAGCCAGGTTTTCAGATTTTTTTCGAAACTAGTTATTGATTTACTACTTCTAATATCAGTTTGAAGAGAATTCCACAACTCTGGAGCAGCATAAGAGAAGGCTCTTTTACCATAATGGCTCAGTTTATAAGACTTTTTGGTGAGAAGGTTTTTATTGGAAGACCTCAAATTGCGAGGTACATAGGACTGAATGAGTTCAGAAAGATATGGAGGAGCACAATCATTTAAAATTTTAAAAGTCATCAAAAGAATCTTAAAATTAATGTGTTGTTCAACAGGCAGCCAGTGAAGGTTAAAAAGTATTGGTGTAATATGATCACGTTTACGAGAAAAGCTCACTAACCTCGCTGCTGCATTCTGAACGTGTTGAAGTTTATCAAGTAGACGTTTAGGAAGACCATACAGTAATGAGTTACAAAAATCAAGTTTCGAAGAAATAAGTGCATGAACGAGGGTTTCACATGCTTTCTGACTAAGGCATTTCCGAATTTTCCAAATATTGTGGAGATGAAGCATGTTCTACAGTTAGCAGTAATGTGTGCATCAAGAGATAAGTCTTCATCAAACACAACACCAATGTTACGAACTGAATTAGAGAGATTGACTTGAAAGCCAGAAATGTTAAAATTGTCAATAGCAGGTCGTGGACGGTGCGCAGCAGAGAGCAAAATAATTTCTGTTTTATCACCGTTAAGTTTAAGTTTGTTTCTCACCATCCAATCATCAATGTCATTAACACAAGCCTCCAGTCCAGTCTTTGCAATTTTCAACTCAGAAGGTGATGTAGTTGAAAAGGAAATGTAAAGTTGTGTATCATCGGCATATAGGTGATAGTCAATATAGTGCTTATGTATGATGTCAACAATTGGTGAAATGTATAAAGAAAAAAGTATTGGACCGAGAATTGAGCCTTGAGGAACGCCACAGTTTAATGGGTAAGAGTTAGAAGCTGTTCCTTCAATGTCAACATTAAAATGCCTTCCGCTCAAGTAAGATTTAAACCACTTGAGAGCTGTATCTCTGATCCCAAATCTCTTAAAAAGCCTGTCCAACAATATCTGGTGGTCCACTGTATCAAAGGCAGCGGATAGGTATAAAAGAACAAGAAAAACTGATTTATCCTTATCAATAGCAGACAAAAAATCATCATAGATCTTTAAAAGAGCGGTTTCAACACTATGTTTATTTTTGTAGGCTGACTGAAGTGTAACATTTAGGTTGTTTTTATTAAGATGATTATAAAGTTGAAATGCAACAACTTTTTCTACTGCTTTAGAAAGAAATGTCAAATTAGAAATAGGCCTGTAGTTAGAAAGATCTTCACAGGACAGGTTCGATTTTTTAAGTTGAGGTCGTACGGTTGCTTGTTTTAACGATGATGGAATATACGCCGTCGATAAAGATAAATTGACAGTCTTAGTAACAGTCGAAAATAAGTGAGAACCACACATTTTTAAAAGTTTTCTCGGAATAGGATCAAGGGTTCAGGATTTTGATAATAAAGGAGATATAAGTTCAGACACATTTTCTGCAGAAACTTGTTCGAATTTTGTGAGGTTTGAGTCAGCAACCTCAACTAAAGTATCTTCAATATTGGAAGTTTCATCAAAATTGCTATGAATCACATTTATTTTGTCAATAAAATATTGCGCAAATGCATTTGCAAGATATTTTGGAGATGGCGCTGAAGGCAAGACCTTTTGCGTTTTAGTGTGGACCATTTTCTCAAAAGTAGAAAAAAGAACCCTTTGATTTGACTCATTCTCATTAATGATGTTTTCAAAATATTCGGATTTAGATTTTTCAATTAGATTTTTCACAACTAAAGAGATAAAAGATGCAAAACCAATCAGCCGATTTCTGATCAAAACCATAAAGTTTAAGTTTGGAGAGTAGAATCGTGTGGCTTGCACATGTACAACCTTTTCAAATATGATGGCAACCGATGGTGTTATAGAAATAGGTCTACAATTAAATCAAGTAATTTAGAAGAACAGTCATCAATAGAAACATATTGTGAACGATTAAACAGATACGAATTAAACCATTGTAAAGCTGTGCCAGATATACCAAACTTGTTATGAAGACGACTAAGAAGAATTGCATGATCAACAGTAGTGAGCTTAAGCATCGACGGATTTTTGGACGGCTACGGCGAGCGGAGTTGATAAATGCCGCGCAGGGATTGGGTCGCCGTAATGGCGTAGCCTCAAAAAGTTTTAGATTAAGCAACAACAAGTGTCGTGATACAGAAAAAATGTTTCTTCTTCAACTTTAAAGGTGACTTGGGTAATAACTCTATAGAAGGACAGGAGCGACTAATTGTAACATTTGATGATGGGCTTATTACAGCTGAAGAGTTCCTACTTTAGTACGTTGAAGTCTCATGATATAAGGGATAGGTCATTATTGAAGTCGAAGGGGAGAGGGGGGTGGAGGAGAAATTCTCCATGACCCAAAAAAATTTCGCGAGCCCGCGCTAATGGCCTTCAAAATGTTTTGGTACCCCCTGCAAATTTGTTGGAAAATTCAGTACCCCCCCTTAATATACAAAATATACGACATGGAAAATTCTTATTTTACGCAATTAACGATTGTATGGCATATTACAAAAACTATTACCTCTCTTAATAATCACTTTCACTGCCAAATCTTACAGCAACATAATCATCATCATCTGATGATGAGTCCGCTGTATCTCACGTGGTGTCAGATTGTTTCTCTTTAATTCCATCAATTTCGTTTGCGCGTAGTACATGGCACGTTACAGTTTTAATTTTGTCAGTTTTGTTGCCATATTTCTTTAACCCATGTGCATCAAGGTATTTGTCGATTTCCTGTATTACCAGTTGTGCTAATGTTCCTTCCAGTGCCATATTTAGCCAGTCGTATTCTTCATATCCTTTTAAGTCACGCTTATCTTTGTCAGTCTTCCTCTGATTGTGTGTCTTATATAGAGATATTATCCTAAGTATGAACAATGCATGGTATATAAATTATAAAAGTGGATAATAAAACAGGTCATTTTAAAAAATTCCATAGATTATGGTAATTAAATTAAATTTTAAATCTTGATGAGGTATAAAAAGCATTTTTTTATCAAAAAAATTAAAATAGCCTGAAATCGTATATAAAGTTAAAATAACTTATTTATTGTTTTCAGCTTTCAAGACCCCCCTCATTTTTGCTTGAAAAATTTCAGGGTCCCCCATTTTCTCCTCCACACCCCCCTCCCACTCCAACTTAAATAATGATCGGTCCCTAAATGGTTTGCGTTTGCATTTTCTCAACTTTTTTGAATTCGCATTAATCTAGCTGTCTAAATATCCGAAAGCTTTATCAAAAATGGTCTAAACATGATAATGTTTTAATAAAATGAATAGTCATTTTGCAAAACATTTTCTGAAGCATGAAATATTATAAATGTAATGATGAAATTTAAGCAATCAAAATACATTATATTGAAACAAGGATTTATTTGCCATACATAATACATATCCGCGTGTATATATATTTGGTATGGAAGTCAATATTTTACTTCAACAATATATAGCAAATAAAAAATGCATTCGCCACTTTTTGTTCAGTCAAAATAATCAAATCAAAATGAGTTGTGTAAATTTTTTGAACAAATATAAAGGTATGTAAATTACTTATGAGCATGCATAAACAAATTGCAATCACTAATAAAAAATGTTGCCAAATAAAGACCTATATACTACCAGGCTGGAATACTTTCAAATTCATCAAGTGAATACTAGTGATTACATTTGTTCATGAATGTTTGCATCATGGTCATGAGGACTTGATTTTGCTGTTGTTGTTGTTGTAGAAGGGCTGCATGCATAGCCTGGTTTTGTTGATGAGCAGGTTGCATCATCTGCATCGTGTCTGTCATCTGCTTGTTTTGAGCGTCTGCTTGTCTCTGTTGCTGCTCCTGTTCTTTCTTTTTAAGCTCCAGTTTTGGGCTCTTTCAGCTTTCCTTCTTGCTCACTTTTTTCTTTAAGGAATTGTACAGTTTCACCTCCACTTCTCCGTCTGTGTTTAGTTTCCCCACCATGCATCTCACTTTTATCTTTATCTTTCTTCCTCTTATTTGTTGTCCCTATTGTTTCCATTGCTTTCCTTCTCATTTCTTCAGCTTTGCATCTATCTTCAGCAGCTTTATTCTTCTCACTTGGGGGTGTTTTCTGTATTTTGATTTGCCTCTTTTTCTTTTTCAATGAGCTCAAGTAATTGCTCCAGTTCTGTGGGTTCTGGTGGTGCAATGCCACTTGCTGCTTTTTCGCCTCTTTCTTTTTTAATGTACTTGGCCACCAACAAAGAAAACCTTTCTCGATCTTACCGACCTCTGGTTAACTTTGAAATAGAGGCCAGTGGTACTACTAAGTTGTTCTGCTATTTTGGTACAACACTGGCCTCTGTCAACACTTCCTTTCCTGTGTTGGTAGGGCTCAACCACCAAAATTTCTTTGCATAATGTAACATCATGCTCTTCAGTCCACTTCATGCTAGTTCTGTAAAAGAAAATGATTATATGAGGTTAGTCACCTCATACAATCAATACAAACGTTTTAATTTGTCATATATATAGTTTCTATGAGCTTCAAGGAAATCCTCACGTTTTTTTCTCCTTATTTTTTGCTCATATCAAAATTATCGCAAAATACTAAATAAAAATTAATTTACCCTTTGGAATGATCGGGAAAACACTCAGAAATGATTGTTTAATTTGTTTTTTCTGTAAAATTTAACACATTTCGTTCAACTTATCGGTTTGTAAAAATTTGTAATTTTCTAAACTAAATGAATATTGATTTTTTGAGAAAAACAATAAAAAAGCTTTTATGCCATACTTCATGAATGAAAAACGTTTTCTGATATAAAAACTATAAAAATTATAGATTGATTATTTAATTCAAGTGTAAGAGTTAGACGAACAATCTATTTGTTTATGTTACTTACTTGATGTTTACGTTGCTACAATTAGCTGGCCTGACGAACTGATCCGATGTTGAAAAAAAAGCACATTATTTCAGGCAAAAAATGACTAAAAATACCGAACAAAACAACAATGTGTAACTTTCTCCTATGTTGGTTTTCCCGTCGATTTTCTGCTGAAATAATAAAAAAACACTCACCTAACTTGCTGGTAGTAGCGACTACGTTGACTGACTAGTTTCGCCGTAGTAGACGCGGCCGCTACGGAGGTCAAGGAAAGCCCCAATCTCGTATCCATAGCAACTGTCGTGCGCAGCTCGCCGTAGCCGTCCAAAAAAACCGTCGATGCTTAAGCTCTCTAGTATCAAATGCACCGGGTATATCAAGAAGAATCATTGCAACAGAATAACCATTTGCCCAGTGCTCAGCTTTGTGCCAATTACGGTTGTCTTTGGAAGAGCTTGTTTCTTGAAAACCTGTTGGCATTATTTTGCTTGAAATTGGTTTGCTTCCGCTAAAAATATCAAAGCAAAGCTGTATCTTTTCCTTCTCTTCCATTGAATAACCTTTCTTCATCTTCAGCATTCATTGCCGCCCCTGAGATTATCCTGAGTTGCTGGACTGCATGACAGGTCAGGTTGTGGAAGTATTTACCATACATTTTTCTACAAGTCATTGTCTTTGTTCAAATCCAATGACCTCATAACAATGAATTGCATGGAGAAAGCTTTGATTTGCATATCTCAACACTCTTCGTGGACAGCGTTCATCTTCGTTAGCATAAAGGTTGGCTTGCATGTCAACAAAGGTGTCCACTAACTGTTGCACTTCAATTGAAACTTTCCACCTTATACGTGAAGACACAGCAAATGAATGCCTTTGATCGTATGCACTCTTCTTGTCTTTCCCTTCTACTGCCAAATTGATGGCTTCCTTGACAAGTTTCGACTCCTCTTGACCTACGTGGTGAGGCAGTTCTTGCAATAGGTTGTTAATGTGACCTTCAAGATCATGCATAGGCTCACATGGTAGTACATCATATGTAGATAGGTTCAGGGTTTCAAGGCCTTCTTCAGGATTTTCATAGAGAATAGTAGGAACTCTTTTTTGACCATGAAGACTTTCTTCCAAAGCTATTTGCATTGGTTGTTTTAGGTTAGAATTGCATTCCAGCTTTCTTTCCTTCACCTCTTGATACAGCTCTTCTTTTTTAAAGTTATCACATGGATGTGGTTTGAGTATATTCCTCTGTGTAATGGGCCCAAGCAGAACTAAGTCTTGCCTCTCTTCTAGAGTAATGGGTTTGCATCGAAAAGCATGGCCAAGGTCATTAACCATGCACAAATGAATTTCACATCCTGCATAGAAGTAGTTTCCTCCTCGCTGCTGACCACACTCAAATTCAACTGCTGGCCCATCTCCTTTGCAGAAGCGCATTTTATCATTGATAAAAATACCCTTATCTATTTCTAATTTGACAGATAATTCTTCCAGACAATCACATCTTGTTTCAATGACAATGACAATAATTTATTCACACCACAGTTACAAGATATTTACATAAAATTGTTTTTTTACAATTCCAGAAATTAGGTGTACGTTTGCTGTAAACAGCAAACTTCCTATTTATTTACAAGATATATAGTCAAAATGATTGGCAAACTAGAAGAAGAAAGAAAAAAAGAATAACAATAATAATATAAATACAAGTAATAAGGATACAGTTAAATTACATTGTGTGACTATATTATAATGAAGATTATTATTAATAATTATTATTAGAAAGTAGAAAAATGATATAAATGAAATGGAAAAAAAGTCGAAATTCAATAATTACAATAAATTTAGTAATGGAAGTAAAATAATATAGCGAACTTGATCAATTGAATTTCATAATTCTCTAGTAGCGATTTCTTTAGCAAATTCTTAAATATTGATAAGCTTGTAGATTGTTTTATTTCCTTAACAATAGCATTCCAAGTTTTCACCCCAGCGAATCTCATAGCAAATTTACCATAGTTGGTGTATGCTTTGGGGAGGTAATAACAGCAATTTGAAGCAAGTCTAGTGTTATAAGCATGTCTCTTTTGAATTGGCTGAAACAATTCTTCAAAACATTTGGGAAGATTTCCCGATCTAAAGTTGTAAACAAAAATGGCATTATGTGAAAAAGACAAATCAGGAAGTTTCAAAATTGTATATTTAATGAATAGTGGATTTGAATGATCCCTATAGCCAGAGAATGATATCAATCTAAGCACTTTCTTTTGGAGTAATAAAAGCAAGTTTAACGTTGAACGATAAGTATTTCCTCATGTTATAATACCATAGGTAAGGAAGGGATAGATAAGACTATAATAAAGATTGACCAGTATATTTTCTAGGGCATGATGTCTAAGTTTTGAAATTATACCTATATTTCTTTTAATCATTTTAGCTATAAAGCTAACATGTGATTTCAGAATAAGATAGCTGCTCATCATCTGTATCTTTACACCTGTGCATACATAAAACACATTTTAACAAAACAAATTGCTTTTTCAGGTCATATTAATAACTGTTACTTTTAAATAATTAAATATGCACTTACCTTGCAATTAGATATATTTGTGGACGCTCCACTTCCTCTTTTATCTTTGTATTCATCAGATGTGAAGTGGATTGCAGGGTCATAGATAGCTGATACCAAATACAGCAGATGGCCATGGTTGGCCACAGTCGAATGGTCATGCCAAATCATAAGGTTCCTTGTTCTTTCCAAAGACTTCAGTTTGTCTTTTATATTGGGTTAGGGTTAGGGTTAGGGTTAGGGTTAGGGCCCGGACCACACTTACGTAGACACCAAGCACACTGACGTAGACACATTTTTACTGACATAAACACATTACTCCTGACTTAGGCACATTGACCTGACGTAAGCACATGTGTCCTGACATAAGCACCGGGCGCGCTGACTATGGCACATGTGACCTGACGCAAACACTCTCGATCTCATATTCAACATTTAAAAGTAAACGAGAGCGATAGTACCACGACGTTTCGATGTTTAATGGTCAAGATCATTATCAAGTGATTTATGAATAGTTTTACATTCAAATATATTAATATTCAATGATTTCCATCATTGAATATTAATATATTTGGATGTAAAACTATTCATAAATCACTTGATAATGATCTTGAGCATTAAACATCGAAACGTCGTGGTACTATCGCTCTCGTTTACTTTTAAATGTTTCAATACGACTCCTTCGATAAGTATCTTATTCAAGAGTTTTTTATTATACAAAACATTCATTTATTCATGATTATTAGTTATACATTCTACTTCAATTATTAATCATTGATTATGTTTATGTTTTTCAGAATTTCAACGTTGGTTCTTCATGTCTCTAGAGGTTGTGCTTCTTCCATAGTGATCTGACTTTTTCAATGCAGCGATTCTGCCATTCCAGGTTGTCCTTTCTGTTCCAGATTCTTGGAATCTTTGCTATGTAGGCCTCACGTATTTGATGGCGTCTTGGTTGATTGGGGCTCTTGACTATACTCTTCATATTATATGCTATAATCTTTTCGTCTGCATCGGACCATTTCATGCGGGTTCTGCAAAGATGGACTAGATAAGACGAGGCATCACATCTTGGAAAATGATATTATGAACTTACCCTTGAGATTTGACTGGTGATTGTGGCACAACCTCTTCTTCCTTTCCTGGTGTAGATGTGGACGTAGATGTGGACGCTGCAATGGCTGGTTTATCTGGGTTGCTGCAAAATAGTAACATACGTCAAGTACTTGGTGAATATATCCACAAACATCAGAGGAAATCATACCTGTCCTTTCTTGCTCTCAATTTATTCAATTGCTTCACTGCAGCAGCTCCATCATCTCGTCTTCGGTTTATATTATAGGCCTTTTCTTGGGTGGAACGACGATGGCACATCAGCACTGCAAGGTTCCTTCTTTCCTCATCAGAGGCATTGGGGTAGATCAGCGTGACTGCTGCTTTACGGATATCGCTTGTGGTAACTGTCTGTTTTATCAAATTGACTGCATTGATGAAATGTGTTATCCTGAGGGAGATAATACAAACACATATGTGAGGTGAATGCATTGCTTACATTTAACAGTTCTATTTTTATTAGACTCACTTGAGATAAATCCGTTTGGATTCGATTCTTTCTCCTCTAATTGTAGTGAACAGGTGGTTGTGGTCTGGGGCAATGAAGTCCCTTACGATGTGCACATAAGCTTGTAGACACTTATTTGTCTCTTTTGTAAAGTATATGAATGCGTCCCCATAGGTGGTGGTTGTCTTGTGAAGGGACACCTACGAAATAAGAAAGGATTATTAATCATTGTTGTGCAAGTATTTGATAATTATGATAACTAACATACCGGCATTGACATTAGATTGTTTTTCTCGTCAATCTTTCTTCTCTTGTAGGATGTGATTGTCAGATTGGCAATATTTCCCGCACGGCAGACATTTTCCAGTGCCAATAGGGATATCAGGTAGTTGATCAGAGCTGCACACTCTTTAAGAGAAAGGTCTTCCACATTTTCTCTCTGGGTATAGGCCCGATGAATGTCCAGCAATCGTCGTCTGCATTTCTGTGCAATCTGTAAACAGATACTGTTTTAAACATGGAGTGTTTAGAATATAAAGTGTAGTCATCAACTTCTTACCTCTGAATCCAGCACTCCAAGTAACTCTTCATAAGGTGGGATCTTCTCTTCATCAATGTTTCGTTTTTGGGATGTTTGAAGAGACCTTTCCTTCTTTATGGAAGTCCTCCAGTTCCCTTGACGCTCACACAGATCTGTTGATGAATAAAAGCTTTGTCAATACGTGAATTACAATTGTATTGATGCAGAACTTTCTTGAATGTACCTTTAACTGTGGCTCTCACTTCCTTGGATAAAGGATATGCAGCATCTCTGTGTAGTGCTTGAGCCAAGAGGAAGTTGCAATAGCTCTCGAATGACGAACTGTAATTTTGGAGGGTGGAGGGTTTTCTGACGTTCACTTTTTCAGATGTGCCATCTTCCAACGATTTGCGGTACTTCTCTAGCTGTCGCCCAAAGAAATTGTTCCACATCTTTGTAGGTAGTTCTTCACAGAAGATCTCGATTAGTGCAATTGGTTGTTTCCCTAATGTTTCTTGCAGAAGAGTAGCGACTCTAGAGGTATCCTCTTTTGCTAGTGATGCAGACTTTCTGCCACCTTCTGGCCTTTGCAGGTACTGTTTGAAGTCTTGGAGTGAACAGCCAAACTCAGACTTCAGTAGGATCTTCTCCTTCATAGACTTTAGGTCATCTTCGTCAGTTGAAGTTTCTTCTTCGTCGTCTTCTGGAATGTATGCATTGACTGACTCATCTTCCGAAACGCTGTCCATTTCCCCTTCTAGATCAATCTTCAATATCTTCTTTCTTGTGACACGAATGTCTGGTTTCTCTTCCTTTGGTTTAGTTTCTTCTGGCTCTTTCTCGTCTTTTTTATTGGAACGAAGTATAGCATATAATTTTTTAAGTACTTCTCTTGACGTTATCTTGTGGTACTTTCTGAAGTGGTCATTGAAGCGACACATCACAGAACTACAGCCAACGACTGGACACGGTCTAAGGGGGTTGCTCGGCCTTTGAAATGGTTGTCTATGCGTCTTTATTTTGAGCTCATCCCACTTGTGTGCTATTCGCAGATGTCGGACCAGATACGAGTTGTATTTCCCACACTCGGGGCACTTTCCACCTCTCCCACTCTTCTGCACATCAGTCTCTGTGTCATCCAACTCTCTCTTGACTCCTTTCTGGACTACCTTCTCTGTATCTTGTACGAAATCACCTGTACTACTCTTCTGTACATCACTCTCTGTGTCGTCCATCGTTTCCTTCTCTTCATCAATCATGAACTCATTATCTTCCACAGCCGGTTCCTCCAGTATTTTCTCAGCAAGATCTGCGTCTACACCATCGTGCACCTTTTCATCCTCTACATACTCACGTTCGCCCTTCTTCTCCTCTTCCACAGCCGGTTCCTCCAGTATTTTCTCAGCAAGATCTGCGTCTACACCATCGTGCACCTTTTCATCCTCTACATACTCACGTTCGCCCTTCTTCTCCTCTTCCACAGCCGGTTCCTCCAGTATTTTCTCAGCAAGATCTGCGTCTACACCATCGTGCACCTTTTCATCCTCTACATCCTCACGTTCACCCCTCTTCTCCTCTTCAACATTATCCTTCTCAACATCTTCTTTCCCCTTCTCCTTCTCGACTTCCTTCTGTACCTCCATCTCCGTCACAACAACTTCCTTCTCCTTGTTCTCCACCTTTTGACAATCCTGTAAGTTAACCTGCAAACCTTTCAAGTAAACAATCTTCAGATCTTTTTTCTTGCGATTTATCATTGTTACTGCCTGTCCAGGCATTTCACCAAGTTCTTCCTCTGTGGAGAGAGAATATAAAATGTCAAATAAACATATTAAACTTATAGAACTGGCAATCTTTATCTCACCATCAACACATGAGTTGCACCCCTCGCAACATGGCTCTTCAATGGGACTTATGATATTTCCTAGTGGCACACCACCAATCATGGTTAGATAGTGGGCATTTAAGTTGTACTGTTGTTTAATCTGTTGAGAATTCATACGAAACTGTTATTTATGAGCTTAGAAATGGCTAATAAATAAGCCAAACACTTACAAAGGTTGCATGTGTGTCCATACCAGCCCTGTAAAATTGCTTATACATTATTCGGTTGATGTTCATCAACAGCGCAGTGTCCCACTTTGTTGGGCGACCAGTGGTCTTTAAACGTTTGTCCATCTTTGAAATATAATAATAATAAAAGTGTAAGTCTTGATTATTCTCTCTAAATTATTTTTTTATATTTTTTTTAGAAAAATCACTGCAGCCCCCCCCCCCCCGATTCAGCCAACCCCCCCTTAAAAAAGCCATTGTAGTTCATGAACAGACAAATAATTTTGTTAGAGAAACAAGATCGATTATATAATCTGTTGTGAGTTATAAAAAGTAAAATGTAAAAAACACAGGAAGCCCGCACGTTAATTTATTGATACATCATATTAAAAAATTCATAGCTCCCCCCTGATTTAATATTTTTTCCCCTGTGACTTTTAAAGTATAGCAAATAATCAACACTACAATTTCTTCTTCACTTGTAATATTGTTCTATTAAATTATAACTAATTATTAATTCATTAAGAATATGAACTGTCATAACCCCCCCTGATGATACCTCAGCCCCCCTTGATAAAAGCCATTGTAGATCTAAGTCAGCAGAAGAACTTTCATTAATAAAAAATTCGATAACATGCTTACTTTTTAAGAAAAAAAATATATAAAAGGGCACATACATTCCTTTAGAAAGGTCATAACCTAGCCACGTGGTGCTAATCCCTCTATTGTTTTAGCTAATTAATAAGGTGACACGCCCATTTCGCAACGAACAAAGTCACTCAAACAGTGCTCTAGATAATTAGGTTGCTATTTTGATCGTTAGTTTCTGCCCATTCCCCCTCCTAACTGCATAAATTAGCATTAATTAAAGAGCAAAAAAAACACGACTTACCTCGATGACAGCTTGATGTGCACATGCGCAGTGCATCGTTTGGGGCGTTTATTACAAAAAATGCTCAATACCTCATATAAAATCAGCATTTTAATCTTTTGAGACAAAACTAACATAAGGATAAAGTATTTATAAAAGACAATAACAACTTAAAGAGACTAAACTGAAAAAGGCTTGGTTATTAAGCTATACATTTTTTAACAAAATGGCTTATATCTTGAAAACGATTATGTGAATCATCACCAAAGTAACAGTGATATACTTGCAAGACTATGTTCTATTTTTTTTTATCAGAATAACTTTGGTTTCAGACCCCTTGGCCGAGCAGTTATAGGTGTTTAAAAACTTAATTTCTCTCTAGCTTGGTAACCAAGCCTTTAATCATAAAACTTAATAGAACAAAAAAGTTAGTATTTGTCATGTTTTACACAAATACTCAATTTGAGATAAATTTGAGAAAGATATGATTTTTTGAAATTTCACGACCTTGAGATATTCTAAAAAAATTTCGCTCTAAAAATAATTGCCATAACTTGTTAACCAAGCCTTCGATCAAAACAACTTATAGAATAAAAAAGATAGTATTTGTCAAGTTCTATACAAATCTGTTTTTTTTTTAATTTTATGACCTTTTGGCCGAGTAGATATAGCTCTTTAAAATCTAAACATTACATTAACTTGGTAACCAAGCCTTCAATCAAAACAATTTATAGAACAAGAAAGATAGTATTTGTCATTGTTAACACACATATGGAATCAGTAATCAATTTTAGGCAAATTGAAGCATCATATGATTTTTTGAAATTTTATTGCATTAACTTGGTAACCAAGCCTTGAATCAAAACAACTTATAGAATAAGAAAGATAGTATTTATCATATTCTACACAAATATGTAATTACTACTTAATTTGAGGTAGATTAGAGAAAGATATGATTTTTTGAACTTTTTTTAATATGCAGTGGGTGTACGGTGTACGGTGTACACCCACTGCAAATAAAAAAAAATTCATAACTCCTCAGGAATTTAATTAAACTTAATCAAATAAAAACTGGTACATTAGCCTTTGTAAGACCTTACTTTTAATTTATTTAGTTAGCTACCAGACCCCTTGGCCGAGGAGATATAGGATTTTTTAATATTCAAACCAACTTTTACCCATGATGCTTTTCGTCAATTTTCATAAATAATACACCAAATTAAAGCCTGCAAAAAACTGCAATAGATATATGTTGTGGAACTAAAAAATTCATTTTGAAAAACATTGAAATTAAAAAAAACCTAGTTTTTGATGTCTAATACTGTGTCTCTTTCATTGAGATGAAAGATATGATGTAGTAAAACACAACAACGCATATTTGAATTAAATCTATCAAATCCTCGAGGAGTTATGATTTTTTGAAATGTGACTTTTTTCGATTTTTTAAAAAAATATATCTCCTCATATTTTTTGTGAATTCATCTGAAACTTACAGTGTACATAGATCTGGACTTTGTCTAAAATGGCTTTTTTATGTTTGACAGAATAGGTTAAAAAAAGAGTATTATTAAGATTTTTTTATTTTTTATGTCTAAACAGTAGTGCACAATTGCCAGTTCTGCGTCATTCCAAACATCTACATCCGTGCTGCTAGTGTACGGGGAATCATGAAAAAATTTGAAGGGGAACTTATAGTATTTTGTGACTAACCTTTAAATTTTTTTAAAAAATTGTAACTTCTCACGCATTGTTTGAATGTTCACACAACTAATACCAAACATGTATATTATCAATATACACAATATATATAAAATACAGGATTGAAAAACAAATGTGTATTGAGATAAAATTTTTTTTAAATTGCAAAAAAAACATACAAAAAAAATTATTTCTTCTTTCGGTTTGATTTATTTAGAAAAGTGTTATTACGAACACGTAGAACTAACTAAAAGCTACATTTTATACATACAATAGTATCAGAAATAAATTTTCAAAAAAGGTGTTTTTCTTGAAAAATCAGTTTTGAATCTAGTAATAGATGAACATCATAGAAAATTCAATGAGGTTAAAGATCTTATCAAGCTGACTCAACCCAACAAAAATCTCATTAAACAAGTAAAACCATAGAAAGTTATAAAAATTTCAAATGTCAAAAAATTGTGATTTTTTGAAAAATCACAACTCGGCAACGTTTCAATTTTTTTCAATTCTAAAACAAGTTATGAATAGATCTTATTGAATTCTGAAATTCATCAAAAAAGCTTAGATTTTGAGTAAGACCGAGAGATGTGAGAGCTAATCAAAATTTCCTGACGTAGGCACAATGTGTCCGAGCTCAATAACTTTTGAAGGAAAACTTAAAAATAGATTTTGACACCAGATTCGTGCTTCTCACACCCCAATACATATGTCCTGTGAGTTTCACGTAAAAAGACTCAATATTGACGAAGTTACAAAAGTCGAATTTTCAAAATAATGAGTTTTTCACAAGACGGCACTTACCTACAGGGACCTATGGGGACTATTACAAATAGTAAAATAACCCAGGGTTGGGGTTACAGGGTGAACTCTACTTATTGCATCTAATAGAGTTTTTTCTGCTCTTTCTTTCTAGCTATAAATGGTTGCCATACTCAAAAGCCGGGGGGAGTTATGACACCTCAAAGTTGGGTGTTTTCGTCAGAAAATGGACTTTGAAATGTACATAACTTTTTTGTAAAAACTGTAAGTACTTCAAAACCTAGTGGTATTAACTTTTATCGTTCTAATCTAATAAATGCTCTTAGTTGCAATCAAAAAAACGCATTATTTCTAGCCCCAGGGTTAGGATGTGTCAAAGTAAGAATGGTCGGGTTAGGGTTAGGGTTAGGGTTAGGGTTAGGGACAGGACCAGGCTGCGCTGAGCACTGTGCTCCTGCGTTGAGCACACCATTTCCTGCGTTGAGCACTGTGCTGCTGCGTTGAGCACATGTGCCCTGCGTTGAGCACAGTGGAGCCTGCGTTGAGCACATGTGTTTGAGCACACTTGAGCACGTTTTTTGATATGTGTTGGTTAATGTTCGTATGTGCACTCTTTATTCCATTTCTGGATTCGAACCAGAACTTTCTGATGAGAGTGACCAGCAAGGATGTTAGATAGAGTGTGAGGTGTATTGTGTGATGTAAGTTATGTGCAGTAAATACTCTTTAATGAACTAGTAACAGAATAATAACTTTTATTTATCTAACGTATTTACAGCAATATATTTTCATCCACAGATCAGTAGATACTCTTTAATGAACTAGTAACAGAATAGTAACTTTTATTTATCTAACGTATTTACAGCAATATATTTTCATTCACAGCTCAGGGTGTTCTTTCTTCCACAAGCTCCTCACTTTTTCAATACATCTGCTCTGCCATTCCACAGTGTCAAGGCGGTTCCAAATTCGTGAAAGTGTTGACATGAATTTTTCTCGGATTGCTGGACGCCTTGGTCTTTGTGATGATTTGATAAACTCTTTCATAGTAACTTTGATGATATTTTCATCTTGGTCCGACCATTTTTGTCTGGACCTGTAAAGTATATTTCATAATTGTAGTTTACTTAACTTAACATAAGTCATCACTATGTCAATAAATGACTTACACATTGGCTTCAGTGGTAGTCGTATCCTCCGAAGTTTGTTGGGTAGATGTACTTGTTTCAATTGGTGCTTGTGTTGAACTAGATGCAGCTTCTTTTTTGGTCATCTTGTCTCTGCATTTCTTCAATAGCAGAACGGCTCTTGTTGCCTCTTTCCTACGATTGTTTATATTATAGAAGCGTGTCGCTGTCTCCAAGCGGTGGCACATGAGGGTTGATAAATCTCTCTTTTCTTCTTCAGTACTTTCTCCATGTACTACGGTTACTAAGGCTTTTCGTATTGATGACGTTGTTACATCTTTATTAGTTAACGTCCCATCTAGTGCAAACTTTGTAATTCTGTGAATGAAAAAAGTAATTAGAAACTATTGCAAAGGTTAGTTGAAATATAATGTCTGAAACTATACCTTGTAAATACACGTTTTGCTTCTATCGGTGTGCCTCTTTCTGTGAGAAACATTCGGTTGGTCTCCGGCTTTCCGTATGATCGTACACTTGTGATGTATCCAATTAGTTGAGAGTTTACATCTTTATCAAAGAGTAAAAGTGCACTGCCATATGTTGTGTGGGTCTTGTGCTCTGCCACCTAGGACAAAAATTAACGTCATGTCATGAGATGAAAACATGTATGCCTTTAATATCTAAGAACATACCTCCATTGTGAACAACTGAGTGTTTTCGTCGTAAACTCGTCTATCAAAATCGGAGAGTTTAAGGTTGGCGATCACCGAAGCACGGCAGCCATTCTCTATGGTCATCAATGATACCATGTAGTTCGTAAGTCTGTTAAAGGTGGTGGCAAGCTTTGGCCTTTTGTGTGTTTTTTCTTTGTTGTAAATGGAGTGGAATCTTTTTAAGTCCTCGGCACATTTTTGGGCGAACTATCAATAACGAAAATGCAGTGTGAATTTAAATGAAGCTTAAACAAAAGCAATAACACTACTACTTACTGGTCCATCGAGAAGGGCTTGGAGTTCTTGGAGAGTAACGCCTTCTTTCTCATCCTTCTTTCTCTTTTGTATGGACTGTAAACTTCTCTCCTTCTTGCAACTTGTCCTCCAGTTGGCCTGGCAGTCTCGAAGGGACTCGATGCATCTCAATGTTGACTTCGAGAACTCATATTGGTCTTTCGTTAGAAGAACGAACTTGCAGAAGTTCTCCAATGCAATGCTGTAGTTTTGTAAGGTTGACGGTTTGCGCACCTTTTTCATGGCCTCTATGTTTTCCTCGCCAACTGCTTCTTTGTATGCCTTAAGCTGTGGTTCGAAGAAGTTATCCCAAATTTGATTTTGGCAGTTATTACCAAACAGCTCAAAGACTGCAACGGGGCTTTTACCAAGACTTTGCGTTGCAAGGATGGCTACTCTTCTTGAATCTTCTTCAGCAACATTAATCGGTCGTCTTCCACCATCCGGTCTTTCTAGGTAGGTTTTATAGTTGTGGACTGCATTACTGAACTCGGTCTTGCGTTTCAGGCTCTCCACGGTGTTTTCCTCTTCTTCAGAATCATCAGGTTCGCACTCTGGCTCGTAGTCGTCCGAATGAACAGAGACGTCGCTCTCGTCTGACTCAACGATATACTTCATTTGTTTTTTTCTTGTTTTCATGGGTTCGATTTTCTCCTCTTTCACCTCTGGTATATCCATTCTTGTCTTGTCTTCTCTGTTAGTTCTCATCTTTCTTAGCAGTTGTTGTCTTGCATCAGGGTCAGTTATGTGATGTATTTTGATGAAATGATCTTTGAAATGAGACAGTGCCTGCTTGCACCCCTTCACTGGACATCTTCTAATTGGGTTTGATGTTGGCTTTTCACCTTGGACACGTCGGTGTTCTTTAATTGCAACCTCACTCCACTTGTGAACTGTTCTCAAGTGACGTACTATGTATGATTGGGGCTTGTTACAGTCTGGACAGACAGCAGAACGTGCAAGGTTTTTCTTGTCTCTTTCTGACATGACTTTTTCTTGTATATCATCTCGTTTTCTTTTTCTTGAAACTCTGCTCTCTGTCTCTTCTTCTGCATCATCTGTGTCGTGTTCATCGGAACTAATTGCATAAGCGTCTTCTCTTCTATCTTGCTCCATTTCAACTGTCTCTATCTGTGTAGTGTCAGTAGCTGTAGCAACTTCATAGTCTACTTGCTCTCTCTCTTGTTCCATTTCATCTGTCTCATCTATCTGTGCAGTGTTAGTAGCTGTAGCAACTTCATAGTCTACTTGCTCTCTCTCTTGTTCCATTTCATCTGTCTTATCTATCTGTGCAGTGTTAGTAGCTGTATCGACTTCTTGGTCTACTTGCTCTCTCTCTTGTTCCATTTCATCTGTCTTATCTATCTGTGCAGTGTTAGTAGCTGTAGCAACTTCATAGTCTACTTGCTCTCTCTCTTGTTCCATTTCATCTGTCTTATCTATCTGTGCAGTGTTAGTAGCTGTATCGACTTCTTGGTCTACTTGCTCTCTCTCTTGTTCCATTTCTACTGTCTTCTCTATCTGTGTAGTGTCAGTAGCTTTATCGACTTCTTGGTCTACTTCCTTTTTCTCGAGGATAGGCGCGTCTGTCTGTTTCAACTTTGAAATTCTCACCTGTAACCCTTTCAGGTATACCACTGGGAGTTTCTCTTTCTTTTTGTTGACCACTTTTAGAGGATTGCACGGTAGAGCATCTAGATCGTCCTCTGATAAAGAAATGAGGATAAAAAATAAATAAAACTTATTTTTAAGAACTTACTCACAGTGTATTTCGTACCGTCTAACACTGCGTTGATCCCTTCTGCGGTTGGCCACTCCACAGGGCTCTTGCATGACCCTACGGGAACAGCACCCATCAATTGCAGTAAATATGCATTCAGTTCGTACTGCTTTTCAATCTATTGAGCAAAGAAAAGTAGTAATTTGTCAATACAAATGCTTTTACACTTGTCAAACCAACAACATACTTACAAATGCTGCATGTGTGTCCAAATGACTTTGAATGAACTGTCGCAGCATAATTCTTAAGAAACTCATTTGGCAAGCAACATCCCATTTGGTTGGGATACATGTAATCTTTTTTCGCTCTTCCATCTGCAATAAAATAATTTTTTTAAATCACTTTTTCCCCTGACTGCCCCCCCCCCCCGACTGCATCCCCCCCCTGATCACACGTACGTGTGCACTGTGACCTGCACTACATTTTATATTCAAATGATGTTTTCAATTGAAGGCTTCAATTCCGAGTTATTAGCAGTTTAATGTGGCTTAATAAAAGCACGTGGCTTCATGACAATATCTGTAAGTACCATTATCGTTTTTGCTATTTATGAGCTGTCACGACCCCAAACAAACAATCCAAGTTAACCAAAGTGTTCCCTAGACCCTTAGCTACACCTTCCCATCAATGGTTTTCAGTCATTAATGCTTACAGTAGTGTTAGTTAATGAATAATAGAGACAAACACAATGGCTGCCTTACCTTGAGAATGAATTAAATCCTGAGCATGCGCATTAGGTTTGGGACGTCACTTGCTTTATTACTACGTAATTTATTTGGTCCCAGACCTCTTTGCCGAGTAGGATTATACCTATTTAAAGAACGTTTTCTTTAATAACTTGGTAACCAAGCCTTCAATCTAAACAACTTATAGAATAAAAAAGTTAGTACTTGTTAATATCTTTATGGATTTGAAAAAATCAAGTCATTTCAAATTAATTGGAGCAAGATATGATTTTTTGAAATTTTACGACACTTAGAAAAATGTCACCCAAAACACCCAAAAAATTAAAAAAATCATAACTCCCCCGGAATTGCATCAAACTTCATCAAATAAACGCTAGTATATGCTGCTTGGTAAGGGCTTTCATTTAAGGTATCTAGCTTGGTACCAAACCCCCTGGCCGCGGAGATTTAAGATTTGTCATTTTTCAACCGTTCGTTTTCCCATGATGCATTTCGCCAATTTTGACACATGATACCTCAAATTAAAGCCCGCAAAAAACTGTAGAACATATATGTAACGGACGTAAAAAATACGTACAGAAACACGTCTTTTTTCAGGCAAATAAGTGCAGATTGAACCATTTCCGGTTTCGTTGCTATGGCAACAAAGATCTCATTGCGGGCTACAATATTGCTATACATTGTCTTTTACGATTATTTCAGGAACATTAAGTTTTTTGCCGGTAAAAAAAAAATTGGAAAAATTTGCATATTTTGAAAATTCGCTCTAAAAAAATCCCGTTTACATAAAACCTTACAAAATTTGCACAGGAAATACATCTTGCTAATACCTAGAAGGGCTATTATCTAGATTGACAAAATAAATCAATAGTAATTTTTTAATAAATAAAGTAATAAATTTTAAGAAAAAAATTATTTCTCTTTTAGAATGTAGTAAAAGATAACGCGTTCTGCGCCACATCATAGAACGCTCATTTATCTACTACACATTGTGATATTAGGCACTAAAAACAGCCATGAGTGCTATTATAGGGTCAAAATTGAGCACAAAAACAAAAACCTCTATAACTTTGTGAATATTTAATCAAATTCAACAAATTTTCTACAAATTATAGACACTTACAAGAGCTACTGTTATTTTAAAAAATATATAAAAAAACATCAATTACAAAAAATTTATGATTTTTTTAAAAATTATTAAAAAAAAGACAAAAAAATAAAAAAAAAAAATTAGTTTGAGTAAAAGTCTAATTTGAGAACAGAACCGAACTTGCCTTGAAAAAGGTAAGATTTTTTACATACATTGTTTTTAGAAAAAATGTGCGCAACACGGATTTTGTAACCCTAGGTACCAAATAACTAACTAACCCTAACTTCTTTCAAAACTAACCAATCTTAAATTCAAATACATTGTTTAAAAGCTATTTCAAATCTAAGTAAGGTGTGTGAAAATTGTTTGAAACAACAACTTATTTGAGGAGATATGGAGGTACAAACTTCAAAAATTGAACACACTTCAAAAAATTGGTTTTTCGTTTTTTCTTAACGAAATTTCTAGAGCTTATAGGCCGTTGCAAGATCTACAAATCCCCGTTTGCAGACCCAAAATTGACTGTTTTGCTGAGAAGTTATGAAGAAAAAACCTTGACCTGCGTTGAGCACAAGTGTGCTCTGCGATCATAACTGGTCAGCGTTAACTTCAATTGAAAATCCAATCACAGAATTGAACTCAGCGACCCAAGATTGACTTAACCCCGTTCAAACTGACTCGATTTGACTAATATTTCAAGAGTTGGTAACTTAGGGTTCATGAAAAAATAAGTTTTCCTCAAGTCCTCACTTAGTACTAAGGACCTTAGAGGGTCTTCACAAAACTCAAATTGCACCAGGGTTAGCTAACCCCAGGGTTACGTTTTTTAGCTACTATTGAAGCCCATGAGCTGCTCTTTCTTTCTAGCTATCAATTGTTCTCATACGTTGAAACGTTCGTAAGTTATGACGTCACGAACATTTGTGCTCAACGCAGGAACACATTTTTCAACCGCCAACCATTCCTCAGGATTAACTCTGAACAACTACTGCTTTGCAGTGCATACTCTACGTTGAATTCTGCATCCATTCAAATAGTTTTAAGAGCTAACCCTGCTTTAGAACGATTTCTCTAACCCCAATGTGCTTACCGCAGGATAGTCCGGGTTAGGGTTAGGGTTAGGGTTAGGGTTAGGGTTAGGGTTAGGGTTAGGGCCAGAACATATCGTACGGAGACACCTGTCACTCTGACATTGGCACGTATTTTGCTGACCTGAACACCGTTTTCTGACTTAGGCACTTGGACCTTTACGTAGGCACGTGCTTGCTTACGGAAACTCCTTGAACACTGACTTGGTCACATAGGGTTAGGGTTAGTAAGGGAAATAGACACCTAAAGACTACAACACTCATATTTAATCCTTTTTTTATTATTAAAACCATTTTTTATTGTTAAACTCAAATCAATAACGTTTTCTTTAGAATTTCAACGTAGTTCTTTGTGATGTTTAGTTGTTGTGCGCCTTCCACAGGGTCCTCACCTTCTCGATGCACCTGTTTTGCCACTCCAAGGTATCAAACCTGTTCCACATGCGTGGAATCTTGCTGATAAATGCATCTCTTATCTGAGGTCGGCGTGGTTGACTGGATGATTTGATGATGTGCATCATGTTATAAGCAATTATCTTCTCGTCAGATGGCGACCATTTCGTGCGTGTTCTGCAAAGGTTAGTTTTAATAAGACAATAGAATAAAACTTAAGAAAGCATTTTCTCACTAATCTTACCCTTGATGTTTAACAGGTGGTGCCATGTCTTCATTTTTCGTGGATGTCGAGGTGCTTTCAGATGGTGTAGCTGTGTTACTGCAAAAGAATCACATATGTGAGAATCTTGATGAATATATCCATTAACATCGACACATATCATACCTGATTTTAGATGTTCGGGTACTGCTCAAATGCACTACAGCTGCAGCGCCTTCCTCTCTCCTTTTATTAATATTGTAGGATCTTTCTTGTGTTGTTCTTCGATGACACATTAACACGGCAAGGTTGCGGCGTTCTTCGTCCGAGCCATTGGGATACATCATTGTTACGGCTGATTTGCGGATATCACTGGTATTTAAGGAATTTTTGAATACCTTCACACCGTTTATAAATGCTGATATCCTGTGGGAGAAATTATAAACATGTATGAGAGATGAATGCATTGTTTACAGGGAAAGTTTTCGTGTTATTAGACTCACTTTACATGGATCCTCTTGGATTCGATTTTCTGCCCTCTGACAGTTGTGAAGAAGTAACTATGCTCCGGCTGGATAAATGGTCTGATTACGTGAGCGTAAGCCTGCAAGAACTTGTTAGTCTCTCGTGTAAAGTAAATATAGGCATCGCCATAGGTATTTGTGGTCTTATGAAGGGACACCTGTGAAAGAAGAAGACATTATTCTATATTGCTCTGCAATTATTTATTGATGATGATAGTCAACATACCGGCATTGAAATGATATCGCTCTTCGCATCAAGTTTTCTCCTGTTGTAGGATCCTATGGTTAGGTTAGCAATATTTCCTGCTCTGCAAACATTCTCTAGTGTCAGCAAGGTTATAATGTAGTTGGTAAGTGCTGAACATTCACTTAGCGTCAAGTCGTTCACCTCTCGTCCCTCATATTTTGCACGGTGCAGGTCGAGTAACCTTCGTTTACATTCCATGGCAATCTGAAGGAAGATACTGTGTTAAACACTGATTGCTTATGTACGAGACGTGAAGACTTAAACCTCTTACCTTGGAGTCCAGGACAGCTAGTAGTTCTTGATATGAGGGAACGTTATCTTCATCTATACTTCGTTTGTGTGAAGATTGTAGTGATCTCTCCTTCTTGATTGCAGTTCTCCAATTACTCTGCCGTTCACTAAGATCTGTGGAGAAATAAAACCATTGACAAGGTATGTTTTACAATGCACAAATTTAAGTATTTGATAAGATTACCTTTAACAGTCTTCTTTAACTGCGTTGAGAGTGGATATCTTGATTCTTTATGGCCACACTGCATGAGTAAGAATTGGCAATAAGTCTCCAAAGCAGAGCTGTAAGCTTGTAATGTGGATGGTTTACGGAGACTGCTCAGCTTTTCAGTGGTTTCTTTCTCTAACTCTGACCTGTACTTTTCAAGCTGGGGACCAAAGAACGAGTCCCAAATCACTTCAACGCACTCTTCTGTAAATAGCTGAAACACAGCCACTGGTTGCACTTTGAGCGTCTCGGTGGCTAGAGTAGAAACTCTTGACGCATCTTCCTTTGCTTGTCCTGGTGTCTTTCGTCCACCATCTGGCCTTTGCAGATATCTTTGGAAATCGTGGAGTGAGCAACCAAACTCCGTCTTCAAGGTAAGCTTCTCTCTGATGGGCTGCAAGTCGTCCTCATCATCTGATGAACTCTCATCTTCCTCTTCTGATGGATGGTAAGCATTGATGGATTCATCCTCAGAAACACTGTCCATCTCGTCCTCCATATTGAAGTGCACTTCTTTTTTTCTTGTGACGCGAACTACTTCTACTTCTTTGACTTCCTTCTCTTCCTTGATTTCTTCTTTAACTTCTTTAGTTCTCAAGCGTAGAAGATGGTATAGCTTTTTAAGCTTTTCCTGTGATGTAATTTTGTGAAACTTTCTGAAATGGTCGTTGAATCTGGCCATTACAGTTGTGCATCCTTTGACCGGACACTCTCGAATTGGATTGGCGTTGCTTTGAGTTCTCTGTCGTTGCTTCTTGATCTCCATTTCCGACCATTTGTGGGCCACCCTTAGGTGCCTTACTACATAGCTATTGAACTTCCCACAAACAGGACAATCACCGGCTCTTCCAGGACGCTTCTCATCAACTGTTTCTTCCATCTTAACAACCTCTGTTTCTCCTACCACGTCTTCGACTACGTGCTTCTCCTCTGCAGTGACATTATTTTCTTGTATTAAATCTTGCTTGTCACATGATCGCTCTTCTGAATCATCAGCTTTCTCTTCCTCTATAATGACCTCTGTTTGCTCTATCAAGTTCTCTTCTTCATCGACATTACTCTCCTGATCATCTTCTATCTCCTTGTCTAGCCTAATCTTCTTTGCTTGTCTATCTTTTGAGCGACAGTCTTCCACAATTACTTGGAGTCCATTCAAGTATACCAGTCTTAAGTCTTTCTTGTCTTTGTTAATAACTGATATTTCAACACCAGGAAATTTACCAAGGTCTTCCTCTGTTGAAAGAAAGATGAATGTCAAATAAATACGAAAGACTCTTGGAACTGAATAATTCTTATCTAACCATCTACTGTTGTGTTGACTCCTTCACAGCAGGGATCTTCAATCGGACTAGCCACTCTGCCAAGGGGTACTCCCCCAATCATAGTGAGGTAGCTCGCGTTTAAATTATACTGTTGTTTGATCTGTTGAACAATCAAAGACACCAAATTTTCATTTATGAGCTTAGAAATGTCCATTCAAAAGCCAAACACTTACGAAGCAAGCATGGGTGTCCATATTAGCTTGATAAAACTGTTTATACATAATGCGATTTATGTTCATCAGCAATGCTGTGTCCCATTTTGTTGGACGGCCAGTAGTGTTAATGCGATTGTCCATGATTGAGCTATAATAAAAGGAATAATAATTATCATTTTTCAATAATTCTTAATTTACTAAATTAAAAAAATTAATTGCACCCCCCCCGATTCAACCTACCTCCCCCTTACAAAAAGCCATTGTAGATCATGAGCAGACAAATAACTTTGGTTGTGAAAAAAGAACCATAACGTACTCCGTTGTGAGTTATAAGGAGTACCAAGTAAAAACCACAGGAAGCCCGCACGTACATTTGTTGATATATGATTTTAAAAATTCATAACTCCCCCCTGATTTCATATTTCTCCCCTACGTTAATTTTAATATATAGAGAACTACTAACATTACAATTTGTTTATCACTTGTGATATTATTTTATTAAATAATAATTAATTATTAATTTATTAAGAATTTTAAGTGTCGTTACCCCCCCCGATAATATTTCAGCCCCCCTTGAAAAAAGCCATTGTAGATCAAAATCAGTAAAAGAACTTTCATAAATAAAAAGATCGATAGCATGCTTCCTTATCAAGAAAAAATAAATAAAAAAGTGCCCATACATTCCTTTTAAAAGGTCGCGACCTGACCACGTGGTGCTAATCCCTCTATTGTTTTAGCTAATTAATAAGGTGACACGCCCCTTTGGCAACAAAGAAACTTAACCAAACATTGCTCTAGATAATTAGGTTGCATTTTTGATCGACAGTTTATGCCCATTCCCCCTCCTAACTGCATATATTAGCATTAATTGAAGAGCAAAAAAAAAGATGTCTTACCTTGTTCACAGCTGACGGTGCACATGCGCAGTACGTACACAGGGGCATTTTTATTAAAGAAAAACTCAATGATTGATCTAAAATCAGAATTTTACCCTTTTGAGACAATACTAACATAAATAAGAGAATGCATATCAGATAATACACACTTTTAGAGTCAAGTCTAAACGAGGCTTGGTGACTAAGCTGTACATTTTTTAACAAAACTGCTAATAACTTCAAAACGAATGCGTCAAACTTCACAAAAGTAACAGTTATAGAATTCCAAGTTTCTATTCTAACACTTTTGATAAAACAACTTTGGTTCCAGACCCCTTGGCCGAGCAGTTATAGGTGTTTAAAAACTTAATTTCTCTCTAGCTTGGTAACCAAGCCTTTAATCATAAAACTTAATAGAACAAAAAAGTTAGTATTTGTCATGTTTTACACAAATATGCACTCAGTACTCAATTTTAGAAAAATTGCAGAAAGATATGATTTTTTTGAAATTTCACGACTTTGAGATACAGCTCTCTAAAAAAAATTGGCATAACTTGTTAACCAAGCCTTCGATCAAAACAACTTATAGAATAAAAAAGATAGTATTTGTCATGTTCTACACAAATCTGTTTTTTTTTTAATTTTATGACCTTTTGGCCGAGTAGATATAGCTCTTTACAATCTAAACATTACATTAACTTGGTAACCAAGCCTTCAATCAAAACAATTTATAAAACAAGAAAGATAGTATTTGTCATTGTTAACATAAATATGGAATCAGTAATCATTTTCAGGTAAATTGGAGTATCATATGATTTTTTGAAGTTTTATTGCATTAACTTGGTAACCAAGCCTTGAATCAAAACAACTTATAGAATAAAAAAGATAGTATTTATTATATTCTACACAAATATGCAATCAATACTTAATTTGAGGTAGACTGGAGAAAGATATGATTTTTGGAACTTTTTTTAATTTGCAGTGGGTGTACGGTTTACGGTGTTCACCCACTGCAAATAAAAAAAAATTCATAACTCCTCAGGAATTTAATTAAACTTAATCAAATAAAAACTGGTACATTAGCCTTTGTAAGACCTTGCTTTTAATCTATTTAGTTAGCTCCCAGACCCCTTGGCCGAGGAGATATAGGATTTTTTAATATTCAAACCAACTTTTACCCATGATGCTTTTCGTCAATTTTCATAAATAATACACCAAATTAAAGCCTGCAAAAAACTGCAATAGATATATGTTGTGGAACTAAAAAATTCATTTTGAAAAACATTGAAATTAAAAAAAACCTAGATTTTGATGTCTAATACTGTGTCCCTTTCATTGAGATGAAAAATATGATGTAGTAGAACACAGCAACGCATATTTGAATTAAATCTATCAAATCCTCGAGGAGTTATGATTTTTTGAAATGTGACTTTTTTCGATATTTTAAAAAAATATATCTCCTCATATATTTTATCAATTCATCTGAAACTTACAGTGTACATAGATCTGGACTTTGTCTAAAATGGCTTTTTTATATTTGACAGAAAAAGATAAATAAAGAGAGTTATTAAGATTTTTAAAATATTTAAGGGCTAAACAGTAGTGCACAATTGCCAGTTCTGCGTCATTCCAAACATCTACATCCGTGCTGCTAGTGTACGGGGAATCATGAAAAAATTTGAAGGGGAACTTATAGTGTTTTGTGACTAACCTTTAAATTTTTTCAAAAAATTGTAACTTCTCACGCATTGTTTGAAGCTTCACACAACTAACACCAAACATGTAAATTATTAATATACACAATATATGTAAAATGTAGCTTTAAAAAACAAATGTGTACTGAGATACAATTTTTTTTAAATTGCAAAAAAAAACATACAAAAAAAATTATTTCTTCTTTTAGTTTGATTTATTTAGAAAAGTTTTATTACGAACACGTAGAACTAACTAAAAGCTACATTTTATACATACAATAGTATCAGAAATGTATTTTCAAAAAAGGTGTTTTTCTTGAAAAATCAGTTTTGAATCTAGTAATAGATGAACATCATAGAAAATTCAATGAGGTTAAAGATCTTATCAAGCTGACTCAACCCAACAAAAATCTCCTTAAACAAGTAAAACCATAGAAAGTTATAAAAATTTCAAATGTCAAAAAATTGTGATTTTTTGAAAAATCACAACTCGGCAACGTTTTAATTTTTTTCAATTCTGAAACAAGTTATAAATAGATCTTATTGAATTCTGCAATTCACCAAAAAAGCTTAGATTTTGAGTAAGACCGAGAGATGTGAGAGCTAATCAAAATTTCCTGACGTAGGCACAATGTGTCCGAGTTCAATAACTTTTGAAAGAAAACTTAAAACTAGATTTTGACACCAGATTCGTGCTTCTCACACCCAAATACATATAACCTGTGAGTTTCATGTAAAAAGACTCAATATTGACGAAGTTACAAAAGTCGACTTTTCAAAATAATGAGTTTATCACAAGACGGCACTTACCTACAGGGACCTATAGGGCATTTTACAAATAGTAAAATAACCCAGGGTTGGGGTTACAGGGTTAATTCTGCTTATTCCATCTAATAGAGTTTTTTCTGCTCTTTCTTTCTAGCTATAAATGGTTGGATAACTCAAAAGCCGGGGGGAGTTATGACACCTCAAAGTTGTGTGATTTTGTCAGAAATGCACTTTTCAAAAAATTATAACTTTTTTATAAGAAACGTCAGTACTTCATAACACAGTGGAATCAACTCTTGGCGTTCTAATCTATCTAACCCACTTAGTTTCATTCCAAAATAAGCATTATTGCTTCCCCAGGGTTAGTGTTGTGACATCGTAAGATGGTTCTGGTTAGGGTTAGGGTTAGGGTTAGGGTTAGGGTTAGGGTTAGGGTTAGGTTCTTCAGTGTCGTCAAATTCATTAAGTTCTGTTAGGCGCTTTACCACAGCAAGTCTTGTCATGTTGTGGTAGTAGTCATCTGTATGAATTCGTGTGTATTCAACGATTTTCTTCATTTTTACAATTATATCATCAATGGACTTTTTCTGGATATCATTTGTCCCTGTATGTATTACTACATATGCATAGCAAGTGGTATTTTGATAGCTCTCAATAAAATCTACCATGTTGCCATGTTTCATTCATAGCGCGGGCTATGAGTGAAAAGGCAATAATGGTGCCTCTACAACCCCTTTTTATAAGATTCCCGATTAAGGGATTCGATGTGTTTGTTAGTATTTGGCTTTGCATGGCCATCGTCATTGACAGCCATGCAATACATTTTCAGTAGATACCTATAGCACCATTTACCCAGTGCTCAGCTTTGTCTTTGGAAGAGATTGTTTCTTGAAAACATGTTGACGTTATTTTGCTCATTCTTGAAACTGGTTTGCTTCCGCTCAAAATATCAAAGCAAAGCTGTATCTTTTCCTTCTCTTTCAAATAGTATGTTTTAGAAGCCAGTGACCTAAACGCTTCTTGTTCTTCTAGTGTAGATGTTATGAGGTCGCTCGATTAATTGATTGCTTTCAGTGGAAACTATATCCTCCTATTAAAAAGTTTTAAAGTGTGGAACCTACGCTTTTGACAAAACAATTGTACTGACCTCGATCAAAATCGACCAATATTTGTTGTGAATTTTCATTTTTGAAGCTTGTAAATTGTCTTGTGACATATTTGAAGATGTAATTGCATTAGATACTCAATTTTGTTTGTTGTGCAGTACTCTTGCAACAGTATTGTACTCCACGTCAATTTCGTAAAAGGACACGATATTAAGCAGATAAGGGAAATGTCTTTTTTCGGTATATGTGATGTCTACAAACAAATCCTTGGCAGTTTTAAATACCATAGCTTAGTTATGTGCCATACAAACGGCAAAGCCTCTTAGAGGATAGCATATATTCTTTTCCTTCTATTTGACATGTTTTTTTTATTTTTTATTTGATTCACCCGAAGGTGGGTATAAACACAACAGGACTCTAAGTCCCCTCCGAGGTATTTACACCCTTAATTCCAACCCCTAAATAAAATTGAACCCTAACCCAACCCACTAAGAGAAACAAAACAAAAAAATTACATATGCATATTTTACAGCTAATAACAAATAATGAGATTAACAAGAGCAAACTGTGAAAACATTAACTTTACGACATTTAGGGCATATTAACTTAAACGTACGAAAATTGTCCCCGTCAAAAATCTGTTTTAACCTATGAAAATAAAAAGATTTTAACTTAGTTTTAAAAGAAGACAACGTGGTTTCAGCTTTAATGTGATCGGGAACAGCATTCCAAATATTAGAGAGTCTTACAAAAAATGAATCCCTATAAAGGGAAGTTCTAAAGTAAGGTGTTGCTAAGTATAGTCCCGATGCACCACGTCGTGATTTGCTATTGCAAAATTTGACATAATTTTCTATATCAAGTCTAACGATCCCTAGTTTACATTTAAAAAAGAAAAGTAGGTCTAAATATTCAAGCCAATAATTAATGGGCAATAAATTAAGATGAATTAAACGGTGTTGATAGTACATGTTTTTACAAATGAATTTGGTAGCACGTCTTTGAGTCCTTTCAATTAAAAGTATGTTCTTAATTACAGACTGGGGGGCCCAGACTTGTGAAGCAAAACTAAAATGCGATCTTATTAAAGAAATGTATAATAAAGTTAAAGTTTTTTCATTTTGAATTGTATGACAATGTCTCTTAATAAATCCTAAAAGTTTGTTCGCTTTAGAAACAGTTTGTGTTATGTGGTCGTTCCATGTTAGGTCTTTAGTTACCGTAACACCAAGGTCTTTTTCTTTCGTGACAAGCTTCAATTCAGTATTGTTTAGTTTGTACACACGTTCAATGCTAGTTTTCTTTCGACTTATTCTCAAGTTGTGGCATTTTATTGCCTGGAAGTAAAGTTCATTTAAGTATGACCAGTCGCATAGCAGATTCAAATCATCCTGTAGTTCACAAATATCGGATTCATATTTAACAGTTTTGTAACACTTTGAGTCATCAGCATACATAGCTAGAGATGAGAACTTTAACACATTTGGCATTTCATTCACAAACATTAAGAACAGGATTGGGCCTAAAATTGAGCCCTGAGGAACTCCAGATCTAACTATACTCCAGGTTGAAAAACTGCCATTTACGACAACACGTTGTTGTCGCTCAGTGAGATAACTCGTAAACCAGTCCAGCAGAGAACCATCAATTCCAAATGAGCGAAGCTTTGACAAAAGTTTTGCGTGACATACAGAGTCAAAAGCTTTAGAAAAATCTAAATAGATGACATCAGTTTCCAGGCCACTGTCGAGAGTCTGACCAAGTACTTGCACATTTTTTGAGAACGATTGTAGGCAGGTTGTCAGGACCAGGAGCTTTAGATGAATCAAGTGTAGATAATAACTTAAAAACTTTTTCAGTGGTCACCTCAATAGTACGTAAACGGCCGTTGATCAGAGGGTTTAAAGTTATAGCATTTGATATTTCACAAGACGAGTGATCTGTATAAATTGAATTGAAGAAATGTTGAAAATATTCAGCCTTTTGTGCGTCGTCGGTGATACTATTTTCTTGGTATATCATTTCATCAGGTAATCGTTTGGCACGAGTTTTAAACGAGAAAAAAGACCAAAACTTTTTAGAATTTGAAAAGGCATTGTTTGCTAAATCGTTGAAGAATAGAGTTCTTTCGAGGCGGATCCAATTTTTAATCCTTTGTCTTTCTTTGCGGAATTTTTCTTTTATTGCCATATCATCAGATTTCTTTGTCTGTTTCCACAGAGTTTTCTTTTTACGGATTGCTTTAGCTAATTCACCTGTAATCCATGGGGGATACTTTAGATGTTTAGTGTTTACACCAGAACTCAGAGGAAGTAATTTTAATCGTTCATTTAGAAGGTTGAAATCAACTTTGGAAAAGTCACAGCGATAACTTTCCTGTTTGTTAATCGAAGGAGGAGCCACGGCAATATCACAGAAGACAGGATAATGATCCGAGGGAAGGCCAGCATCTATAAAAGTCGGTCCAGAGTTTATATTTAGTAGAAGATCGGGTGAGTTTGTAAACACAAGATCAAGTATGTTGTCATTTCGTGTCGGTGTATTTACAAGCTGAAAAAAGTGCCCATCTTTGTATTTACCTCCTGATAATTCTTTATTGTCTGGGTCTTGGATCCTTTCATGTTCTTTTCGAAACTCTTTAAATTCCAAAAGTTGCAGTTGAGGAGTAATTTACTAGCTTTTGACATTGCAATATTTCGCTCTCTTCTGATTCTCCTGGCATTGAATGCAAATGGAGATCGCTCTGCTTGAATAAAACCAAGAACATGTCCTTTTTGTATTTCTTTGGTAGTTAGATTTGTATCTCAAATTACTGCACCTTGTATTGGTTCTTTTACTGTGAAATAATGTGCAGTGCAGGTTTACCTTGTTATGTTTGTCTCTTGAAGCGAACCGATCTATCTTTTTCCATTATTAACATCGTCCGGCTATATATGTACATAAGTCTCACAGGACAGTTTCAGATGATACCAACGAATGCTCATGTCACCATGCTTAACACTAGAACAGGCCTTGCAAATCGAGGAAATATGTCTGAGTAGCGACAAGGATAAGCGAAATGCTTCAGGAGCATGCAAAGTCCTCCAACCCGCTACAAACACTTCGCTGATGGCACTCTATGATATCCGGCATTTGTAGAGCATCATGTAGTTGCTGTAAATCATTTTTTTAACACCAAATTCGGCTTTGCATTCGGCCAGATCCATAGCATCAAAGTCAAACACTTCGTAATCTTCATAAGGGAAAACTGGATTCTTTGATAGGTGTTGTTCATACAGAATTAAAAACTCGTCATCGTCTATTATACCATCATCCTACGAAAGTAAGAGAGCCTGAATGAAGCCTTAAAAAAGCAAAAAAATTACTTGGCCGTAGCCGTGAGTGTTGTCAACAACCCACCTCGTACTCGGCCCAATCCTCACTCAACTCTCGACCCCGTAACAGGCATTCCAGTTGTTGCTTAAAGTCTCTATTGCCTGCCAAAGGGCCACTTAAAAATCAAGAGTAACCTTTCTCATCATTGGCCTTTCCAGCATGTTTAGGATTTGGTATAATAATCACAAAATTAAACTCAAACACTTCTACTGATTTTCAAGGCAATTCAATCATTTTATAAAGTAGTTAATTATTACCTCTATAATCTTCATCACTTTTGCCAGACATGATGGCAAACACAAGGGGAAACTGCTTGGCACAATCGTCACTCTTGACAAAGACATTAATGGATACTAGTTGTCTAAATGGATTTCATATAAGCTTAAAGGTTCCATCAAGATGCCAGTTCTTGGCATTCTCCAAGCACTCCAGTTCCGATTTGGTGGCAAATATCAGGTTACAGTTGGAATGGATAAGTATGTCGGCTCTCAAAAAAAACCTCTTGGTAATGCATCAAAGTTTGTATCATTTTGAAACATACATAAATAGTGGCAAGTGTTGCACACATTTCATAAACCTGTGAAACAGTTAATACCATTTACTATTTAATAGCAGATACATTCGAAAGAGATATAATCAAAATAGTGGTTGCTACTGAGTAAAAGGTTGGAGTAATTTTGATATGACACCGAAAGAAAATAGATCATTTAGTTTGTAGCAGTTGATAAGTAACCAAAGAAAACAATGTGTTAATTACTAACTAGTAGTTTCCCTATTCTTTCATAGTCATGAAAATCACTCCAGTAAATATTTCAAACGTTTATGAAAATCACACTTCTTTCAGACCAGCTTTAGTACATTTTTTTTGTCCCACTTTGTATGAAATGCAAAAGAATTCATGTCTATTGTGCATATACATATATTGTTTATTGCTATGAAGATAGAGATAGAGACCTTTATTTATACACGGTATTTCAGGAATAATTGCAATAATACTAAATTAAAAATACGAACATTTTCTATATAAATATCTAGTACAAATATTAAAATAACTAAATCGAAGGAAAACAAAAATCTGCTTTTCAAAAGTGCCGTGTTATTTAATTGAAAGTACTAATAGAAGAAGCTGCTGCAGCCTGCTTTAAATTGGTTCATATTTGTAGCTTGGCGTACTTTGATACAAAATCAATGACAACTCAGTTCTGCACATGTAAACACTTCATAACATGTCTGCAGACTCATTTCCATTACAGCAATGGCCTTCGATAACAATAACAATGAAATAATAAACTAATAGTAAAATATGACTTTCAATGTACAATTTATGTATAACAAAACACAGCAGTTTATTAATTGAAACTTACTTATTTGTTTGTTGAGAATACTTTCTCCATTAAAGAGAACATGAAAGCAGCTTATTGTTGTTGCACCATAAGTTGCATTAAAGGCCCAGTGTAGACCGGGATGCTTTGCGGCCGTTTGTTTTTGTTTTGAAATGACCTATTGTTCAAAGTCGATTTCTGATTGGTTTGAAATCTATCCCGAAATGTACGAGATCCTTCGGGTTCGGGTTGTAAAATATTCTGCGACTCTATCAGATTCGCGTGTTTCACTCGATATTTTGATAATATTGGACTAATTATGGAATCAGAAACTTCCAATATCGATGTGGATGGTGATAATCCCGCCGTTAATGCGTATGGCTCGCTCCTGGAGGATAACAGTGAGAATTCCCGTGATGAAGTGCTTTCGTCCGACGGTAGCGGCAGTGAAGAAGAGGTCGGTATAATTATATTTGCCTTGCAAAATAAAACTTTTCCCCCCTCTTTTAAAAGTGTTGAACTACTTCAAATATTACAGGAAAATCACGTACAGTGTAGCTGTAAAGGAATGTGTGCTCAAAAAAGTGGTCGTGGATTTTGTTCTTGTAAAGGTGCCGGCAAGAATTGCAATGACTCACAATGCATGTGCAGCAAGTCAAAATGCAAAAACAATGTAAGTTAGTGTTGCTATAACATTGGTCATTTTTAACTCAGACATTGCGTTAGCAATGGAGGAGTTAATGGAGTGGGGCATCTCTGTCACTCACTCACTCACTCACTCACTTTCCAGTAAACTTCCGGTTGTTAACAGGAAGTTAACATTTAAAATTATTTTACATATTTTTTTTAGAAATAAATATCACTTTGACCGGACTCGAACCGGGGACCTTGTGTACGAAAGACAAGCGCCTAACCGACTGCGCCACAGAGACGCATGTGATGATGTAAGCGTAAAAATGAGTACTTATACTTGAATTGTTTTTTTGCTGAGAGAACTATTTTCGAAAACCAACCGAGAAACAGATTTAATCAACGAGAATAATTTCTGCTTATTTTCATGGTTATTTCCAATAGAAGTGCGAACACCAAGAAAATTAAATAGTGTGTGTTTTGTGAATTTTACGTGGAAGCTTATAGAGCTCGATCGAGCTTTTGACGATGTCAACAGTTCAAGTTGAAGATGACCATCATAGGCGAGTAACTTAGTTTTCCCATGTGATCTCGTATGTAAAAATCTATAAAACTATGATGTTAGTTAAACAAAAACAGCTTATTTAATCTCTAAGTTAATCGTGATATCACAGGCAATCTTCTTGTCTTCTTTTCAAAATGACGGTTCATCGAAAATACTTGAGTTCGAGTCCAACGCTGGGAGACTTAAATAATATATATTTTCTTATCTCTTAAGTTTTCCACCATATCTTTTTTACTATTTTTGCTTTTTATTTTTCAATAAATTGAAATTCCCTCTATTACAAGTTCTTCATCAGTAACAATGTCTGAGTTACGTGCCCATTGGGCGCTTCATTAAGAATATATTAACATTGAGGACACTCGAACTGTTAACACTTCGTGCTTTTTTGACACTTATTTTTAACATGCATCCTTTGAGTGAATCGATTTGAAAACACTTTCATTTTGACAACTCAGTGCATTTGAGTTCACGCATACTTTGAATTTGAAGCAGTAGAAAGATTAGAAAATAAAAAGCCAAATAAAGAGTTCAAAGTGTTCATGGTTTGAGTGTCCACTGTAAATTATATCGTCTATTTTAGGTAGTTCAATCTTAAGAAGTTCCTCAAAATCGAAGAACAGCAACTGACCTTGCTGCTCAAGTTGAATTGGATGTAAATGAATCGAAAAGACAAATCCAAGTAGAATGCTTATAGCGGAGCTCCGTGCGGGCCAAAGGCCCGCGCAAGCGGAGCACCATAATTAAGAAAATATGGCAAACCATCGAGCTCATCTGAAATCGACAACAGGAAGCCCAAAAATTCGTACAACGTACATACGTACGTCCGTGTACTCACGCGCAAATTTGCTGACCAGTTTTAGTGGGCGCCAAAACAATCATAATTTTTGCAGTTTGATGTCGTTCACTGAAATTTTTCTACAAAATGTATTTCAATTCTACACTGGACTAAGAGCATGAAAATGGAAAAGCTAAGCTGACGGCTTGAAGAGATTTGATTAAGAAAGAGAAACAAAGACCGTGGCGTGAAAAAGAATAATAACTACATGTACGATTCAACGATGAAAAGCTATTTTCAAAATATTTTCATTGACAAAATGGATAAAAGTCGCTCATGTTTTTAACCGTCCAAATGTGCAGTCATGCAGAGCTGTCATAATTCATCAATAGTCATTAAAAGCTGGAGATTTTACAAGTTGCATTTTCTGGAAGAGTTTATTTGACAAGTTTGTCAGATGGTAGTAAAAAAGGCCGTATTCTTCATGGATTCTTCGTGGCGTTTTTCAGTCATTACTTATTGACTAATCTACTTTTAAAGTAAATTCGACGGCGATAAAACTTTTATAAAAACAAAAACAAAACAATTAGGCGCTGCATTTGCAGCAAGTCAAAAAAGGTGAACAGCAAGACGACAAGACTCACGAAAACAATTTCAATCATTCATCAATTTTTATAACACTGAGAGCTGCAGGATCAATGCAGGTTTATCAACTATTCACGACAAAAAAACTTTTCACACAAGATGTTTGTCAACAAAGTAGGACTCCCAATTCGTGGAGTGGATGGAAATGCAAATTTAGTACAATGTGTGATCGAGCAACACGAGCTTGCCATCGCCGTTCAGTTGAAATGTGTAAACTTTTTAGAGGCGGTGAAAATGTTTTTTGACACTTTTAACATTTTAAAAACATGAACAAGCTTATTGTAATCAAAACTGAGGACAAAAAGTTCAGTGGAAAAGTGACAGTACAGGACAAGAAACGTGGCGCTGGTATGTTTACCTTTTTTGACGATACTTCTTTTTGTAAGGTATTTATCCGTCGTTGATATCTTTATGTGTGTGTGGTTTTTTTTTTATTTGATTCTTGTAATTCTTTGATTTGTTATTGAAAATAAAACGCTTGTATGGATTCGTCAGTGTACTCATCTGCAAGTTAAAATTTCAAAACTCCATACTGGCTATTTTTTAATGAGTTACGCAGTATTCATATTTGATAATTAAAAAATTCATAACCGTTTTAGATAGCTAGATTACCAATAAGTAATTCATTACACATTTCACCAGAAAAGTGAAAATTTTGTCGATTTTTATAACATTTTTTCAAACGTGAAAGAGCGTAAAGCGAGAAGAGGGCGGAGATTTGTTTACAACTCAAAGAATGTTGTCGCACGCATAAAGCTTTGTGTATTTCAATTGATTTTATGGTTATTTGATCATGAAAAGAAAATAACATATTAAAAAAAATTGATCAAGAATTTGATAATTCGTAGTGAATGAACAAATGAAAGAATGAATGATTGAATAAGTAATTCATTTCATTAAATCGGAGCTCCGCTTTTAGGTTTACCTAATTTTTATATTACTTCTACTTTCTAGTTTCTTTGTCAGCAAAAACTATATACAGTTATCACGCAGAGTTGACCTGACATATTTTATTTTATTTGGTTTGTGATCATATGATTATTCACTTCCCTCGACATGGTTCGAACGTGTCATGGAAATTTGCAAGCCTCACAAGGTCAACATGATAAGACACACCGATAGCAGGGGGAAAATGGGTGATAATTTCTAATAAATGTGGTCATGTGAAATAGTGAAAAAAGTATTGGTAATGTTAAGTGGTGAAAAACTGCTGGAGTGGCTTTATAGTATGTATTTTTGATATTAATTTATTGCATGATTCTACTAGTTGTAGTTTGCACCATCTCATAATTTATTCATTTCTGCACATCGATCTTCAGGAATTTATCAACACACTAGAAGTTGAACAAAAGTCTCGAATTTGCACACAAAAAATTGACGTACATAAATACATGTAGGTACCACTCCTGTAAAGGTAATATTTCATACCTAAACAGTACATAATCCGTGTGTACATGAATAAACATATATACCTTAAGTTTCTCATCATTTCCATCAGACAACTGACAACAGTACCAGAAGTGATTAACAATTGGATCGACCCAGCCTTTCAGTTCCTCACATCCTTTTGTTTTAGCAGCCTGCAGAAATTGAATAACAATATGTAAGGTCTTTGGTATATAATGCAGCTTCACTTATTCATACTTTATACTGTACCTTATGAAGTGCCTTGGTCAACTTTTTGTCTCTATGCCAAACATCCAGAGAATGAAGCAAGTTCTTGAGCAACGGATACTTCACTAAATGAATGAAAAATTAAAAACAATCTTGGTAAACAGATAAAATTACACAATAAAATATACTTAAACAAATGCATGTGTTCATGATTGGCCCTTTGTATTTAGATTTCATTTAGAAAATGGCATTGTTTGGATCTGTATACAAAACAACTGATTGCTGGATGGCCAATCATGATAAAAAAAATGATTATGTCAATATGCTCAAACTCTGGACAAGTGATAATGTATTCATATTGTCTTCATCTATGTCTAACCAATGAGCAATGAAGATGCAACGTAAATATTGTGATCAATGTGCTGAAAAGTACACATAGTAATATAAAAACAATTGATGTTTTATAGAAAAACTTCCAAGTTAACAATCAGGTTTTCAAAATATTGGTGGATGGCTTTTCAACAGTACAAATACCATTAGTATCATTCTGTAATAACATGTGGATTTATGTTACCTCTCATATCTCTGATCAATTTAATAATTGTAGTTGATGCATCAGTGCAAAGCTCCTTCAAATCAAGTTTAGACATAAGTTTTTCTACCAAACGACGCAACGCTTCTCTTTCCATAATAGTAGAATTTCCTCCACATTCTCGCTTGTCTAAAACTTCAACATCAACAATCACCTTACTAATACTATCCATTAACGAGTAAACACAGTATCTTGCAGTATGTCCGGGCGAGTCATTGCGTCCATCTCCGCAAAGGCAAACACTACCATGACTCTTTAGAACTTCATGTATGGCATCACACATTCTCGACCATAAATCATTGACAACATGGACAGCACAGTTTTGTTAGAATTTAAAAAATGCTGCCTTACTAGGAACTTTCAAACTCATAGCTTCAGCTAAAAGTTGAAATTTTGCATAGTTGTTACCAGATAAAACAACAGCAATGGCAAACATGGTGTCATTAACATACACATTCTCATTTCTGTTTTTCACTAAAACCTCTGATGATTCCCATTTTCCAGCATGACCATTCAAGCACTTCCAGGACGCGACTACCTATGATCTGTGAGTTGTAGGCCAGTTTTCCACAACATGTTACTCCATTGTCAATACTCTTACAACTTTCACCTGCAAGCTCAATCAATTTCTCTACAGACACCACAACACTGCTGCGATGGTGGATTGCTATAATATGTTCCATGCCAGATTTTGAAACAAGATCACTGAATCTTTCTCTCAATTCCTGTTGCACCGACTTTACACCTTCACTGCTACCTGCCACACCTTTACTGTCATCTGCTACATCTTCTCCAGCATCTATGATAACACCTTTACCACTATCTATGATAACACTTTCACTTCCAACTCCTGCAACACTTTCTTTACCATCTACTGTAACAGTTTCATCGTCATCTATTATGCTCTCATATCCAAATATAGCTGTCAAGGTTCTTTCGTCAATTTCATCATCCTCTGCTTCCTCTTCATCACTGAAAGAAATAGTTACACATGTATTCTACTATCCATTGTATGACCATATACAGAAATTATGAGCGTTCAAGTACATATATTAGAACTAGCCATACTAGCCACAATAGAGTACTAAAGCGGTGACGTCACGCTACCATGACAACGTATTTTCTGGTGACAAACAAACCAAGATGGCGTCTCGTGTCTCCGTGATTGCTTTGTGACGCTTTTAAAATGGTGTATTGCTTTGCTCCCGAGTGAAATTACGCGCATTTAAGTCATTCCTGCAAATTTTTTCGCTTTTCTAAGGATACTTCTGCAAGAAAAAGATGGATAACTTTAATTAGGTGAGATTTAAGAGCCTTTTTTGTGACTTGTGTTATGAAGCGTTCCTTGAGTTACTCGTTGTTTTTGTTTCAGAATTAAAACTACAATTTTATTGATTAATAGTAAAACTCTCTTAACCTTTGTTTTCAGGAGAGAAGACAAAGAACCAGACAACTATAGTAGAGTGTGTAGCTGTCATTTCCGAGATGGAAATAAAGCAAATTGTACCGAGATCTTCAAGTGGAATAGAAACAATTTTTTTCCTGTTGATGAAGCAGAGAAGAAACCAAAGAAAGCCAGAAAAAGTCTTCAAGAAAGGCAGAATCAAGTACCAGAAGTGCCTTTAGACTCACAATCTCCTAATCCGAAACATCCAGTTGAAATTGAGAACATTATTCTGCAAGTCGAATTAGACTGCAAAACTAGAGAATTAGCACAGCTCAAAGAGGAGCAGTGTTATAAGAAATCTTGCTATTCAGCTTCTAAGTTGTCTGAGGATGTTATCAAAATGGAAACTGGCCTTCCTAACAAAAGAATTTTCGACATTGTAGTGAAGTATGTTGAGGAATGTAAGCATATGTGACCGGGTTTACAGGTCCATTGGATGGATGGTGGTTGTAAAAATAAAGATAACGTTGAGAGTATGTGACTCTCACTTACTGAAGACAGCAACACAACTTTTAGTTGTTAACCCTTTGAAGGCCAGGCAGAACTGGTTTATTTTAGAAATTACACAATACTACATAGATCAATTTACAAGTTAAACTGGATAATCAGGTTACATAAACAGGGTGTGTCAGCTTCATTACATGTTTATACAAGGATTATTATAGACAAAGACAAACCCTTGTTGCCTTTCTAAAACAACAGACTCTGTTAGCCTGGTACAATCTATTATCTCTAGAAACCTTGCTTTGCTATGTGAGCAAAATTAAACTACTGGAAACTATCAGATTTCACTTGGTTACACATAGGATCAGGTATCATCATAATTGGAAAGTTGTTGCTCTTTCCATTGAAGATCAAATGTTTCTTACTTTGATGAAAGTAAGTCAAAACTACACAAATCTTCACCTTGCTCAGCCTTATAGATTAAGTATAAGTGCTATCTCAAACATTGTTCTCACATTTGTCCCATTACTAAATAAACTTCTGTATAAAGACTCCATGTTAAATGTACCATCAAGATTGAAAAACTTAACTTCATTGCCTGGATCATTCTCTTTATTTGGAAACTGTCGCATGGTTATTGACTGTACAGATGTCAAAATAGCAACTCCTAGCTCAATGAGTGACCAGAAACTCACCTACTCATCATACCGTGGAATGAATTCATTCAAATTACTTTTAGGAGTTGCACCTAATGCAGTTATTACATTTGTAAGCAAGTTATATCCTGTATCAGTTTCTGACAAAGAAAATGTATCAGATTGTGGTATTCTAGATGTCTTTGAACCAGGAGATTTGGTCATTGCTGACAAGGGATTTCTCATCCAAGACCTTGCTCCTGATGGTGTTGCTGTAAACATCCCCCCATTTCTTAACAATGGCAAGTTCACAGAGAGTGAGATCAAAGTCACAAAAAAGATTGCAACATGTAGAATTCATGTTGAAAAAGCTAATGCCAGGTTGAAGGATTTTAAGATATTAAGTTTTATTCCACCTTATCTACGCTGCTACTGCGATGAACTTGTTCAGTTATGTGCAGCCCTAGTGAATTTAATTTTTTTTGTATTTGAGTGAAAATAATGTATAATATTCACAATCACTGTAATGGTTTTCTTGTGATTGCATGTAGAGAAATTTTAAATATAGAAAGTATTAATTTATTTATTAAATAAACAGTTAGAGTTTGAAAATCCCTAAATACTAAAAACATACATTTTACGGTTATTAAACATACGAGTTACGGTTAATTACAATGAACTAAGACAATTTCATTTTAACAGTCATTTATTATTCCTTAAAGGGTATATTTTGATATGTTTAAATCAATGACAGTCACTTGTAACATGTATATCCTTTTTATTAACTACAATATTGACACAATTCTAATACTAGAGTATTAATAAAGCTTCATGTGCATTAATAGCATGTCATGGTGTTAGAAAAAGTGTTGAACTAAACAGCTGAATGCTCATTTCATAAGAAAACATTACAAAGCATCTAAGTTATTTTCCCTAAATCAATCTTTCACATGAGTTATATTATTTGTTCATTTAATCTCCCCTTCATGATATTGTTACCTAAATATCATATCTAACAAAGTATTACAATAAAATGTACAATTTATTATCTATTATTATGTATTTTTAAAATCAAGCAGTTTCAAGAGTGACCAAATTTACTTATGCAATGTTTTATGTCAACTGTTGGATATTATTGAAAAAAATATTCAATTGACAGAATCATAGTTCCTTACGATTACACATTAAATTGAAAAAAACTTCTAGAAACATGTTGACATAATTCTTGTTCATGCCTAAGGTCCTTTTCACTCTTCACTACTAGTAAATTTAACTAATAAATGAGTGCAATAAAATCTGTCAAAATGTCCAAGTTAGATGCCCAGTTGGATCTTTCTTAATAATAATCACTACAGCTTGTTTGGTTGTCCAAATAATAAATATATCTTATTAGACAGTTGGATGCGGAATATGGCTGGATATTTTTACGAGTCACGCTGTATTTTGACGAGCCTTCAGGCGAGTCAAAATGCAAGTTGACGAGTAAAATATCCAGCCATATTCCACATCCAACTGTCTAATAAGTTATTTATTATCCAACTATCTCGTAAAAATGAAAAAAGGGTCGAAAAAATCGAAAAAATAGTAATTTTCATTTCCTTAAAAAAATTAGTTGGACATTGCGTGACGTACGTATTGCATTCTGATTGGCTCATTTTTCATACAAGTCAAACCGGTTTTAACAGCTCACACAAACACACCGTTTTAGCCGATTATCAATATAATTTTCTCGACTGTTTTTGCACAAATTTTGGCTGTATTTTGAGAAAAAAGAGGGAGAACGTCAACAAGACAAATGAAAAAATGGCTACCGTTCGGAAACTTTGATGAAGTCAAATGAAAATGCAGTAACAAAGGAAATGTTGTGTCAAGAACTTGCAGCGATTGTAGTGCTTTCGTTTCCATTCGTGAATCGTAGTTGCTTGCTTCAATTAGCTTTACATTTCTACAATAAAGGACATTTTTGCAGCTCTTCTACTGAAGGATTACATTTTGTTGTATTAAGGTAAAATTTCATTTTTTTTTTCTTTTCCTTATACGAGGTAGTTAGTCAGCTTATATGTCAATAAACTTGTGAGCTTACAAAGCATTTTCTGTTCTCTGTGTTTACATGTTCACTTTGACTCTGTTTTCAATTTTAATTTCGACATTTTCGTTATCTTATTAACAGAAGAATCGAAAGCGTTTCTGTAAAAAACGTTCAAAACTAATTCAGTTTGCCTTGCAGACATTTTAGCTGTAGATGCTGTAGATGAAAACCTGTTAAACTGGTTTAGACAGCGAAAAATATCGCTGTATATTTTTACTTGATCCAGTCTTACTCACGCGTTATTTTTTACAAGTTGGATAATAAAATAACATATTTCCCTGTCAACAATATGAAGCTGGCCTTGTACTTGGTGCCAGTAGGGATGATTTGGCTTTAACTTAAATTTCCCATCTTCCTTGACTAAATAAAAGTCCTTGTTCATTAGGTTTAGGGATAGCCCCTAATGCGCTTACAATAGTGGGTTTTTTGCTAGTTATTACATAATTGCCTTCCGCTATTTCTTGTGAAATAGTTTGCTCTACTAATTGTCTTACATTGGCGTTAGTTGCGGACTTATAATTATGCGTGCTTACATCTGCGAAATTAGCGTTGATATTTGCAATTTGAAAGCCATGTTGAATGCCGTCGACAAGGAAAGCCTCATCCTCATCGCCTTTAAATTCTTTAAGCCAGAGGGATTGATTTAGCGGCGAGTTAGATAGTCACTGTGGTGTGTTTGACTTGACTGCGTTGCTATGTTGTGTACCCGCGTGAGCTTGAGCGCATGGTCTACCCCCCGCGACACGTCGATTGCAAACATGTTCGAAGTTACAATTAGTAAAGCTACAACCACGTGCACTGTTAAAGTTACGGCATATCTCCCTTCCCTGAGGCCCTGTTAGGGGGGGTCGACGTATCCCGTATACCAATATTTTTTTTCGAAATATCCCATATACTCTTAAATTTTTTTCTTGTATCCCATAAATTTTAGAAGGCAAACATGTCAATAGTAATTGATGAAATACAATAGCGATACGCGGACGAGCTATTTTTAGACTAAAAAAATTCATTCTTTTTGTTTGACTGATTGCTATTGAATTGTATTTTGACCTATTCAATCTCTTTTTTGTCTTCTTTTTGTCTTCAAATTCAAAAGGTCGGACAAATCATCAGCTTGACGTCATGTCCGCGCTTCACTATTGTCAAACTATTATTGAATACTCACTTTAACCTTTCCAATGCATATGTAGTAGATTTGGGTGTTGTGAATTTTGGAGTGATAAAACCAATCAACCCACTAACGAGACCAGAAAAAAATGGAACACTTTGTTAACTCTTGAGGCGCGTTCTTTGTGTGAAAAGTGTGAAGACGTTTATCAATACCAATCTTTAATTTTAGGTACTATTTGGGTAAGGACGTAGTGGCTTTGTCTCTATTATCATCGTTCTACAATGGAGTTCTATTGTTTTCAAAGAGTTAGGTTTTGTGTTTAGGTGTTGGGTATTGTTTTCTTGTCCAACCAGAGAAGAAGCTTTAGCTCACTACGTGATGACCCTACTATTTGTTTCTTCAGAAATGTCAAGCTTCTCGGATAGAAGACATTATAGACTTCATGTTCCCTAAAGTGATGCAGATGACTTGTAGTGTTAATCGTACATCAGAAATGAGTCAAAGTTTGGTCTTTTCGGCTGTCTCTCAGATTTTCTTACTGCACGTCCTGCCCGTCCTGGTGGGGTCCTTGGTAGGTTAGCTGGCACATCTGTATCATCTACGTCTAATACTTCTGCAGACTCTTGACTCGTCATGGTGTCACCCGAGTCTAAACAATCAATCATACAGCAGGAGTATTCGATTTCGCCTAATGAAACGAGGTCATCTTCCATGGAAATGCTGGTGATCTCTCTCAAAATGCCTTTCACGTCAACAGTGTAAATAATATGTGCATCAGTGAAATGGAGGGGCAACATGAAGTCTAATGTGAATATTTGAACTTCTGCTCTTCTTTCCGAGGGCTTGACATCGTTAATACAACGGCCAAGGAAAAATGGTCCTTGAGGCAGATGAGTTGGTTGATATCCAGGCTTTATTGCAACAAAGGAGCCCTTCATAAAAAGTGGTGGAGTTGAATCAACATCAGTTGCTGTCTCACCTAAGTTTGCTAGCATCTGAAAGTCTACGGGTTGGGGATCACGTGGCTGTGTTGTATAACAATTAATCGGCAGCGTACCAGGATTATCTTTAGTACTCTTGTTTCTAACAGTCAATTGGCGGACACTTTGCCCATACTCAGCACGCCACTTCCTCATTTCTGCAAGTTGCTGGCTGCTAATTAAAAAATTACGTTTCGGCTTAGGCATAGCAGGTATACTTGAAAACGGCAAGAACCCCTTATGAGTCGTGTAATAAGATGAGCTACTTGTAAAGTAGTTGAACGAGCATTTAGTACTTCTCTTTAAATGTTCCCGTACCGTTGCAGAGAATCTATATGAAAATTGACACACAAGTGGCATATCGTTGCCTTCTCGCATTTCTGAAAAAAAGTTCTCAACGACAAGAGTGGTGAGCGATGAGAAATCTAGAACCCTCAGATAATCAGGAGAGACTCTTTGAATTACTGCAGTGATGTTCTGTACTGTTCTCAGGATCAACGCCAAGTCACGCATTGTTTGTGGAGAGCAAACTCCATCTGGGCCCTGTAAGGTCCTTTCAACTTGTATCATATCACGCACTTCTTTTTCACATCTCTTGTAGAATACATATACCTCTTCCAGCGTTTGAGTAGCCTCGAGGCCAGTGTACTGTTTTACCATACTTCGGGGAATATCTCGTTTGTGTACCCCAAATACTTTGAGAAATGTGTTGAGCTTCTCTAAGTATCTAAGTAAGCCAAGGGGGCGAGTTATCATTTTCACACATCCAGTTGCTGAATCGGTAACAAATATGGTATTTCCCTCAACGCAGCACTTGGTAGGCTGGCAATATGTAGCGTGTGAACCATCACGCTGTCCCTGCACGCCAGTGCCAGATAGTAGCTCTACAGTTGTCTTGTTCTCCTCTATAATCAAACATTTTACCTGCTTAGCACCAACATCAGTGAAGACAATTTTCTTTGGTTCAGAGGAGAGGATCGCCACATCATGTGCTGTGGTGCACTCTGAGGATCCATTGCTGATTATTGTCTTTGGGTCATAAAGGCGTTTATTTTCATGGTCATACTGATAGATGATTATGCCACCAGAAGGCGCGTTAGAAGATGCAATAAAAACAGAATCATCAAGAGGAGCAATTCCAAACGTCGGGCTTGCACAGCTGATTTTGCTTATTACTGACGCTGAAACTTTGATTCCATTTGATTCCATATTCATTACTAGAATTTCTTTCTTTTCTGCAACAAAGAGGGTGTTTGCTTTATTGAACGCCAGTGCTGTTGGTCGTTGGAACTCAGATGTGTTGGTCACAGTTATCGTTGTGGCACTGAGTCCATTGGCCGCTCTTAAGCTCCCTGCTGGTGCATTTGCCTCCATCCAAGCCGTCAGTCTTTGCTGTAGTTCTGCTTTCCGAACATTTTTTCGCCTTTCCTTAATTTTTTCAACTTGATCAATGCTCTTCTCAACTGGTCAACGTTCATTTTGCCTGGATTATAAATCATGTTATAACCAAGATCAACACATGACAGTCTTCCTGCCTGATTTGCTTCTCCAAACTCGGCAATAAATACACAACCTTCCGTGTATGCAATGTCTACTGGGCGACTTAAGGAATGACACATCTCATTTACGTCAACTGGGTAATGAAGTCTGGCAGAAAAGAGTTTTCCTTTTGACGCATCTGCAACATAAATGCTTCCAAAAGGGCCAAGACACAGAGCTGTGGGATTTGTAAGAACGCCTTCTTTATTTCCCTCATATAATCTAAACTTCTCAGGTATGATTGTGTTTGTGATGGTTTCCACATTGTCCCTGATAGCCTTCCTAACTGATTCACTTGAAATCTCCAGCATTGACTCCACATCCATTCTGTCTCTGTTGCGACATGCTGCTACTGAGAGATGCCCTTTCAAATGTTCTACTATGTATGGGTCATTTCTTAAGGTACGCAATTGTACACGGTTAATGCGATAACCATCCACAATAAGATACCAATTACTAAACTGACGAGATATCCTTTTACCCACATGTACTGGGTCGGCTATGCATTCACTCAATTTTATACTAGGGTCAATAGTGTTACTAGTCTTTTTGTCACCAAATATCTCTTGGGCACCACCGTTGCGACTCTCAGAATCCATGGAAAACACAAGTGTAATTGCTTTGATACACTTTTTGTTTTCTTTAATGCACAAAGAGCATGCCCTTAGCGATGGTTCAATAAAGAGATGACCATTTTCAGAACAAGCAGGGCAAACAGCTTCAAGCTGTAAACATTCGTTACATTGGGCATCACATGGGCACCATTCGGCTTGCAAAACACCATTTTTCGCACTATCACTTTGAACAATATGGCGCAAACATGTCTGAGTCAAAGCTGCTTTTTCTTCAATGCTTTCACAGGTAATTGTTGAATTCAGACAGCCATTAATGTATTCAACTCCAATGGGGAGACTTATTTTGCCATCTAGCGTAGTTGCGCAATAACATTCGGCTTCCTTTATGAAGATTTCTTTCAGTCTTTCTGGTTTTGGGTGTGGGTTGTCCTTTATGTAGTTGTAATCAATTTTGTCTGTAGTGCCAATTACCAATCCCTGCCTTGAATCAACTGACATTCCAGGCTTAAGAGCCATTCCATCCTTCTTTAGAGCTATAGGTACAACTTTCACAGTGGGGTTATCCACTAGGGGAAGTATATCTGAATTCTCTGCGCTTGCAAGTTTCAGAAAGCTCTGCAACAGATTTTTATGCAGTCCGCTATCAGTAGTATACCCTGTGCAGTTCTTCTTTCTAGTTGACTTTCCTGGCAATGGCCAGTTCCAAGATGACCAATCAAATGTCTTAGTCCCGCCTTTTCCGGTGCCTACAAATCCTGGACCTCTCAACAGATTTATGGTTTTCTCATGCCCATGGTACTCCAGCGACTCAACAAATTCAATTACCTCCTGGTCCCACTTGAAGCACATTGTTGGCGTGCCTATGTCTGTGACAAATGTCAGGGCATTCTTCAAGTATATGTAAAATATACTATCTCTCTTTAGTATATCATCATCTAAAACACGTTGAAGTCGTTCACAAACAGGATCCCAGTAGCTGTATCGACTGCAAAAGAATTAAATTTTATCATAATTAAAAAGGAAACTCGGCTATATGAAGTTTTCATTGTACTGAAATCATCTCATTCGTACCTGTTATTGTGACGAACATCGTCTCCAAGTGGATCTTTGAGAAAGCCATCCGAGTCCCTTGAGTCATCTGTGAGAGAACTGCTATCCGAGTGACTTGAACAAGTGTCACAAGTATCCTCAGTATCTGTAGTTTGAATATCTGAAATGCATTCTCCTTCTTCATGACAGAGCTCATTTATATCTTGGGCGCAACTTGCAGAAAATCCTTGATCAATTTGAAATGGCAAATCTGACAGTAATTCTTCCGACTCCTCTAGGTCAATACCATTGTCATCAACTTCTATGTTTTGCATTCTATTAACGATTTAACGAGTGTTATGGCCATACCCATAAAAAACAAGAAAGGCATTGATTAAAACAATTGCGATATATGTTTATTATAGTCTCATTTTTTTCTTGATATATTTAGGAATATCATAATCATAGACCATCTAACATGCAACATAATAATATTTAAGAATATGCTTTAAGTGCCTATGACACCTAAAATTTTATTACATTTTGAGCCAGCTCAAGCAGGGAAACAATGAGAGCATAGAATTAAGTATGTGGAAATTAATTTATTTTTTCTTGTGCAAAAGCCACCTTAGGTTTGAAAGGATTTTCATACAAACGAGCCTTTGTTTACACTATATGACGTCACATTTCTCAAAACGTTTCTTTAATTTTCTAAGATAGCAAGCCTTTCTCAGAATTTATTCTATGCCAGTATTGTTTCTCTGCTTAAGTTGAAAATGTAATAGAAGCTTAGGGTGCCATAGGCGTCATAAGTGTCAAGGTCACTTATGTATGTAGATTGGTGTGATTATCACCTCCTGAGTTCATCACTATCATTTTGTTTTGAAAAGTATCTTATATCCAATAAATGTTTACTATAAAAAGTGTATTCAAATTGTTTCAGTGATCAGAACAATACTAAATATACATAATTATAAATGTAACTAATTTTTGCATCTTAAGAACAATTGCTTTTATAAATAGAAATTCTTACATAGCATCTTCATCACAGTCACCCCCTACACTTGCAAATGAATCAACTGATTCTTTATCATCAGCATCTACGATAGTTTCCACCTGTGTCCTTTCAGTCTGATTTGGAGTGAAATAATTTTTCATTTGATTTTGCATTTCTTTAAGTTGTCTTGAATTCCCTAACTTTGCTTTGCTTAAGCTACATGACTTCAAATGATCTAAAGAGGAAAGAGAGAAAAGAATGTTGAGGGATGTAGAACTGGAATTTTGTTCAATAGAAGGTGTTTTCTTTGCTTACGGTTAGTGTAGTTGGCCAGGCACCTTAACTTGTTTAACATAATTTTCTCCGAACAAATACATTGGATTATCCTTTCATTGATGACAATTGTCCCAGGGAACTTGCTCTGTGTATCTTAAAAAGGAAATTAATAAAATTAATATTACCATGGTCACATAATATTTTTTATAATATTTTATCTCATAAACATCACTACCGACCACCAAAGCAGCATTGTTTTTGAATCAATTAATTATATCTCCTGCAATCATTGACTATTTAAGTATTTTCAAGGTGTATTATACATGTAGTATACAAATACTTGCTATATCTAGTGTAATAATATTTACTTATACCATTTTTAAACTTCTCCAGTTTTTCATTCTGAGAGGTAGTACGTGTGAACTCAAGTCCTTCTTTGAGTGATTTCCATAGCAATTTATCCTGACTTTCCTTCTTTTCTTTCACAACTGGCTTGGTTTTCTTGGGCTTCTCAACGTTATCACTGATATCATCATCATTTCTTGAACGCTTTTCACCAATGTTTTGACTGTTTAATGATAAAGCCTGATTTACAGTAGTTTGTTGAACCTCGACTAGTTTTACTGTGGAATGTCAACAAAAAAAGATCAAGCATATATACTAACAGAAATCTTATAGTAGTGACAGAAGTACCAAAAAGTTTAGTTTACTTTATAAATTCAGTTTAGTCAGTTTATAATCAATGTTTTTTAAAAGAATATCATTATGATAAAGGGTAAATATTCAGTCATTTGACTCATTTAGATTTATCAGTTTCTTTATAAAGAAATTGAATTGTCTGAAATGTACAGGGAATGAGTCATATGACTCCATTTTAACTTAACAAAAATTATCAATGAACCCAAGTGATTTTAAACGACCAAACTGTCCAAACTAACTTACCAATTAATTCATGCCTGTTTTGAAGTAAAGGCAAACCAATTTGGTATTGTTCCTCGGTGTCTATGGCAAATATTCTCCCACTGGGATATCCTGGTTCTGCAATATTTCTCTTGTATTGAAGTTTTAACTTGTAATTACGAATTCCAAGTTCATTTGCCCGCTCTACTACTCCAGAAGACACTTTTAATCTCTGAATTAAGTCAGCCCTAGAGCTAGCTTCCAGCTTTGACTGAAAGGACCATTTTGAAACAGGTTTTTCAACGTTCAGTCGGTAAATGCAAGCAGTAATATCATGCAAAATCTTCAACATTGGGACAATACTCTCCGCCATTTTGGATTTTGACAGCACTTGGAGTAAGGACTGGGTGCTAATACAGCAACCTCGTCCCCAGGCCCTCTCTCTCCTTATGAGAGGAACCTGGGGATGAGTTTGCTACTCTGGATGGGATTCCTGTGGTGGTCTGGATCTTTCCGATTTGCTTTTATTTCAGTTTATTTTAATACTACTGGCCCACTACTAATTTTTTTTAGGAAAAAACGAGCATTTTGTGTTTTTCCTTGTTTTACACAATCAAGTGATATCCCTATTTATTGAATTTTCAATATCCCGTATACCTATGAATTTTTCGTTTGTATACCTCAATTTTCTTCAAATATACCGTATACCCACAACCCCTAACAGGGCCCCTTCCCTCGTTAGTCGCATTAACGAAGGGAGTGTTAACGTTTATTCTGTTATAATTCGTGTGGTTATTTCTGCTTGCAGTGTTGTTATTCTTAGCTTCAAACGTTCCGGTGTGCAAGTGATTGGAATCGAAACTCCACGGATAGTTGTAAGTGGCTTGGAGCTGGCGGAATTCATCATCATATTTTAGTATTGAAACCCAATGAAATTTGTTTGCCAGCTCCATTATTTTAATCGTGTATGCTAGATATTGTTGGATGTCAGTGTTTGAGCGGAGCCTATTACCAGAAAGCAAATAATAAAAAATTCGTGTATTTGCTACCACCCATTGCTGCATAGTGATAGATTCTAGTTTAGGCTTTTTTGGGCCGTATGAAAAAATTAGTTTGGTATTGCCACCATCTGATGTCAGTGTTTTTTCCTCATTTGTAACTACTATACTATCTACAAAGTCCATAATGTGCAACGATTTCTCACCCTGTGTCCTCGGACGGAGGAACATCTCTGCTGTGCAAGGGTTTTCGATGTCCCCACATGCCGTTCCTTGGGCTGTGTTGCTGGTGGTGTACTGTTGGTGAGCCAGCAGGGGGGGCTGGAAACTGGTAGATGTGTCTTGGGTCAAGAACTTTAGGTCTTTCACGGTCGTTGCCGTGCAGTGTGGAACTGGGAGCTGTGATCTGTTTTCGTTCTCCTGTAGGCTCTGCCGTTTTCGCAGTACTTTTTCCTGCATCTCATTGATGCATCGCTCTTTGGCTTGCCTCTCTTCTTCTAGACAAAGTTCTTCATATTCCTGTTGAAGTTGTTCGAGCTCTTTCTCGAGATCATCCTCAGTCATGGTGGATGCTTCGCCGGCCTGGTTTGCCTTCTGTAGTGGTGTCGTCTTCGAGTCTGCTTCACTTTTAGCTGGCGCAGTGAGTTTGGGGCCTTCACAATTTTTCCCCGCGTCTCCCCATTGATGTAGATCTAGTGGTTCACCACATCCGACGCATTTTGCGTGTCGTTTTTCTGCTTTTGACATTTTTGAAGACCGTTCAAAGAATTAAAGACTGAGAATAAGAACTCAATAGTGCTAATGCTACGAGATGCTTTCAGAGTATGCTATCACACGTGGCTTGCCGGCAAGTATATCTAATCTAGATTTTGAAATAACTCGTCCGACTTGGATCTGATTGGTGAATAATTATATAGCGTGATTACTTAGGTATATCTACATTGCTCAATCACACGTCCGGCGTCCTAACGGACTACCCGACCCCTCTCTTAGCTAGCTGTCTAGTAGGTCTAGATTTATATTAACTAGGAGTTAATATTCACTTCATCAATAGTGCAATTTCTATAAGTAAATGGGCACTTGATTTCGACCAAGGCGTTAGTGCCAACAAGCCCATCTGGGGAAGCCCCTAGAATTCCAGATTCGCATTTCTACGTTGAGATTGGTTGCAGTTGTGAAAGCTTTCAGAGCTTCATGCTCGTTGTTGATGCCCCAGTTTATAGCTTTAACTCCTTACAAATCATATTCACCAAGAACACGTTTCAATAGTGATGGAGTGACTCTTTTTGAATTTACGACTGCCCCAAAATTACTTGCAGTCAATCGCCCACGTCGCAGCACTAACCAAGCTGGGTTGTTTCGTTGGCCCTTTGTAGCGAGCTCTGCAGCACGCATTTCGCTCTTTGACAATTTCGCTTTCTCAAGGAAACACCCCAGATCTAGCTTACTTTCAACGAACTCTTTCGATAATATTATTTCCTCTTAATCGGGAAGACTGTCTCCTTCTTCGGTTCTGGACTTAATATCCAGCCCGGTGAACTGCCCATAGTTTTTCAAGTCCTCATAGAATTGTTCTCGTGCTTGTGGCTCGATGTCTCCATCCAATGGATCGTAATTTTTTGGTGGTGGATGCATTTCACTTACGGACTTAACAACTTCTGGAGCTTTATGTCTCTTCCAGCTACATTCCACATCTGTTCTACTTAAGTTCAGAAATTCATGGATAAACAAAGCGGCAGCGTGGCTGCACTTGAATGCACCACAAGGGCATTCGCAATCGCTCGATGCGATGTTGTTGTCGCAAAGATAAACCTAAAAGAACAAAATCAAAAATAAGCGATTTCCAATTAACAGTTTGATTTAGTTGTTCAGATCAATTTGAGCTTTTAAAGGTATTTATTAGGCGAAGTATGGTTGGAACACGAACGTCCGATTCAAGCACATCCTACTTACCGTGACTTTATACACTTTGTCTTTCATGCTTGCATTCACTTCTTGTGCAATAGAGTTCTCATATTTCAATTTCCTCTTTTCAATATGTTTTTAGGCTGGACTAACAGTCTTTTTCGTCATCGAATTTCTCATAGCATTCCTCAGTCTAAGCCCCAACCTGGGGGACCAGGGGATCACTCTTTGTTTGGTCCTTATCCTTCGAGCTGCTCGGCATGGGTGACCAGGAGTACTAGACTCAAGCCGACAAAGCTTTAGGGGTCACTAGGACACTAAAATCATACACCATGATAAAGTGGTGATCCCAACATAACATATATAATTGGTGGCTCATAATATCTACATATTACCATCAGAACAAACTTTGAGTTTGTAAACAATTATATATATATACAATATATAATTATATTTTGTCATTATCATCAGGTCTTACAGACAAAATATCATCTTTTACTTTATAGTGTCTTTTCTAGTGATATTCAGTTATGCATATGGTACCCATATACCTCTTCTTGGTCTTTGTCACCGAGCAAACCAAAGATATACTCGCGAAACTTGTCATTAGGCACCAACAGTTTCTCTTTAAGAGCCTGCATAACCGCACCATAGTAACCCGCCTTAGGATGTTTTGTTTCTCTCGCTACCACCTTAAGGTTTATTACCTTAAAATACCTTAAGTCAAAAACGGCATCTTTTGAAAAAAGAGCATCTGTTGAGCGTACCAAGTGAAAAATCCGCTCTAGGATACCTTCCACAGTATCCTGGCGCGAAGGACGATTTCATACGCTAAATGTTCGAATAAAAACATGCTGCTTTTTAAATGTTAGGCCGGTTAGATTTAGCTGCAAACATAGAAAAGCTAATCTTAAGTCGTTTTTGTTTTCATTTATAGTTACAACGCCAAATCGAAATTTTATTTCGGTAAGTTATATTGAAATGATCGAACAATAATAATTTGTACGAACAGCTACGTACGTTCACTGTTGTAACGGCTTTCGGTTAAGTTAGGTAACTGTTTTGTTCAGTTTAGCTTGAAGACAAATCAAACCTTTTTTACGCTGGCTAAGAATCCGAGGAGATAGTAAAAATTAATGAATTTGAAATTAAATAAAAAGTAGAGATTTTAATCATTTACAATCGATTTACAATTTACAATATTTGGTCAGCCTGAGACGTTGGAACTCAGATCAGAACGAGGCACTTCAATGACGTATCAACTCACAACACGCTCTGTGCGATTTGAATTGATCACGTGGTGTCAAATCGACGATTTTCATTGGTTGAGAAGAGGGTAACGCCCACTTTGGGCCTACCCTTTGGTTATTTAGTATTAGACTAACAATTTTCTTTCGGGGAGGCTTCCTGTGTCGATGCGGTCATTTTATTGCAGGCTCAGCACATTTCTTCGTTCGATAACGTTTGGTCATAACGAGTTATGAAATGGGATTGTAAACCAGCTAAATATCGTCGTATTTGGAAGAATAAAAACACGCAAATTAAATGTGAGTATAAGGTGATTTATGTAGTGTTTTTTAGCATTCAATAAGAGTATTTTGGTTGTTATTAAACATTTCTCACGACTCGAAGCAAGGAGAATCCTAAAGCCCGTGCTTCAGACGGGGTGCAGGAAAACTAACTCGAGCAACTGTAGCTTCTCCGCGATTCTTTACGAAGTAATGAATATAAGGGCGTCCTTTTAATTTATACCCCTCAACGACCAATCGCATTACTCTAGTATTCCCGCCAGGTCTCATTTTCACGTGAGTATGTTATTAATATATTTCTTTCAACAGAATATACATATTCAAATGACTTTGCATATACTTCTATTTTGATGAATGTCTTCTATTCAATTCAGTTTTATGTAAATATAATTAACAATATTTTTGGTAAGAATACATAACTGTACTCCATAGAAGGAAAAAAAAAGGAAAGTGCATTGCAGTTATTATGAAAGTGGTGATTATATGTCATTTACTCTAAATTCTCTATTGATTATTTGCTGTACCTGATTTCCAGACTTGAATCTAGTTGCTGTGAGCTTGTACCAGTGATGTCAACATCCAATTCTCTGAAACATAGACATAACAAGTTGTGTGGAAATACTTATTTTCTAAAGCTGAGGACTGAGCAAGGGTCAGAGAGGACCTAACAGCCCTGAAGTGTGATGATGTTTTACCCCTGTCTCTATACCATAATAGTTTTTAAAATCCTTTCACATTCAAATGTTGATTTCCTTGAGAATACAGGAACAATAGTCATAATTGGTGAACAAAAGCAATATTAAAAGGATTCTGGTCTAGACACGGGGGTAAAACGTCATGACGCTTTAGGCTGATTGAAAGAATTTTCAATCCAGTACAGGTCCAGTGCAACATTTTAAAAGTTTGAAAACCAACTAATTGTACTTTTTACATAAACCATTCATGGTTATGAGTTGTATTTTAATGCAAAAAGTAAAAAGGTCAGTAATCTACGATACATATATCTCACAAATTATTGTACTTACGATTCATCTAAAGAAAATACTTCAAGGGGCCTCTTTCTCTTTGATGCTCTTGGAGTGGAAGAAAAAGGTTCACTCCCCTCTTGCTCTTCAATTCTATTCGTTGTAACAACAGTAAATATATACATATTTTGTTGACGTGGTAACAAGGATTACAAATAAACTCACTAAAACAGTAAAGTACATTGATATTATAAACGATATTTTGTATTCTAGCCAAATAACAAAATTTTGTAGTCATTTTTATTTTGTAAGCCAGGGAGTTTTATTTATTACGTAAATGTTTGCCTGAACTGAAAACCTCAACTCAACCAATGCAAAATGCATTATTTTTAATAACAAATTATTTTTGATTTGATCATATTTAGCAAAATCCAGTCGATTGGCGTGGTTCCAATAGAAATGCTATTATTTTAGAAACGATCACTTCTTTCGATAACTCGAAGAACTCTGACAAGTCATTCATTACTACACTGTCTATTACAAAGATAAAACTTTCCTCTTTTGTTCTGGTGTCAGATGTAGAAGATACTCAGCGAACTCACTATTTGTAGAGTCACTAAAACCTGATGTCACCTTTCGATTCCTCCACAACTCGGACACTGACGATCTGAGTCGAATTTGGCAAAATTTTCCGCTCAATCTAGGACGTCCTATCTTTGGTTTACTGGCCATAAAATATTTTCGATGAGTTCAAATGTTAAAATATGACGTCTTTAAAATGAGAGCACACAAACATAGTACCATCCATGGAGATAATCGATGAAAATGGATTTGTAATCGAATACTCAAATTAGGTAATTTCCATCATCACGAAAATGACGGCAAAGCAGCCGAAGCGCACAAAGCATCCCGGTCTACACTGGGCCTTTAAGCTCTGCTGATTCATTGCTTCCATTTGCTTTTTTTCTCTTCTAACTTTGTCCTCAGATGTGGCTTTAGTACGGTGGTTCACAAGGGTCATGGCAAAATCAGAACTCACTGCAGAACAAAGCAAACTCACGGCAAAACAAAGCAAACTCACAGCAGAACAACGCAAACTCACGGCAGAGTAAAGCAAACTCATGGCAAAACAAAGCAAGCTCACGGCAGAACAAAGCAAACTCACGGCAGAACAACGCAAACTCACGGCAGAGTAAAGCAAACTCATGGCAAAACAAAGCAAGCTCACGGCAGAACAAAGCAAACTCACGGCAGAATGAATTGAATTGAAAATTATGGGCTGCATTTGTAAAAATTAGTGGTGATGTATGTTTTCTTCATATATAGATATCTTTGGTTGATCACTGGCTTCATTTTTCTGCACATTTTTATAATTTAAGAAGAAAGATTTTGATTTCTAGTAACGTTTAAGATAAGCGACGTTCTCAAATATCGCCCATAAGAAGTATTTCAATGTCTGCAAGTTTTTTCAAGTTATTCAGGTTTTTTGATTTCTAGCATTCCGACCAAAAAACGGTGCTTTAAACAAAGATGACCTGTTTTACTTCTTTTGCAAAAAGATTGATCCAGGACCTGAGGGGCTGGAGTTTTTCAAATGTGGCAAAACCTTCAAGAAGCTTCTCCCCAAATTTACACAAAAAAGGGTGTTCATCATAATGCCATTCAATGAAGATATTATTATCCAGAATGTTGTCACATACATCTTTGATGACATTCATTAAGAGGTCATTTCTACTGATGAGAAAAATATTTGATATATTTTTCTAAGTGAGTCCCAGTAATTCTTTGTAGGGGGCTGTCAGAATTTTCAGCTCTTGTTTTTACTTCGACAGCAAAGATGTCTGTAATTCCATCAGGACTTGCTCCATATCTAATATCATGTGGGTGCTTGAAAAAGCCACAACTTGTGACTTCCACACCTTGAATAAGTTACAAAAACAATGTCATTTTTTTTAAATAAAGTAATAGTGTATTATTCCGTTTCAGTCATTGTTATTAATAAGGTATTGATAACCAACTCTGACCGAAGTCTCCTCCGGCACGAACTGGCGGATAATTGAAGATTGGTGCCCTGCACCTGACTGGATTTAGGACGGGTGGGTGGGTCACGATCCGTCTTTCCGGTCTGATTACTTGTGACGTGAATGCACGGAGTCCTTTCTTATTTATAGGAACCCAACAACCAATCAGACTCCCCGGTTATTCCCGCGAAAATGTATATTAATAACATTACTTCAACAGAATATGAATATTCAATGACTTTGCATAATTTCAAAATTAAAGTAGAAAAAGTCACAACAAGATTTTTTAATTTTTTTTCTCCTCCTACCCCCCCCCCCCCCCCCCCCACACACACACACAAAAAAAAAAAACAACAAAAAAACAACTAAACCCAAAACAAACAAGCCACTTTTTACGTTGCGATCCAATGATTTTGCTGTTAAGTGGCAATTCTAATTTCTTAATACTATAGATGTCAGAAATATTACCTTTCGTTTGCTGGTTGTTGCTGGAGCATGTGCTTGACTGCAACTAACATCACAAAATATACTGCAATATTATCTTACATGTATTGAATGAAAGTAAAGATGTGCAACTTGCACATTTTGTTTTGCATAATTTATATAATTTTAGGTGAGCAGCATGCACTTCTAAATCCCCCTGATGCCAACTTAATTAATGTTTTTTGTCCTTTTTCAGTACAGTTGTATGCTACATTTAGCAAGATATGAAAAAATATACTTCTGCTTTTTAAAAACTTCAAACTTCAAAAAGCCAAATAATAAATAACGTATGAATCTCATCTGTTTGGACATTTAAGGAAAATCTTGAACCCCACACTTGATTTATTGATCTTGCTATCACTTGGTCAATACAACAAGACTATAGCCTGAGATTTCCCTGTAATGACTTGCTCTCTGTTAACAAGTAGTATGTTTTGGCCAAGGGCTATACAGGTAATTTTGGCAATGGTTGCATGTACTGGAAATCATACCATGTTTCTTGTGTTAGAGCTCAATAGTGCAAGTAGAGTAGTTTGAAACATATCACACTTCTCCGGTTCCATCTCCATCCTCTGTTGATTCTGAACCATTAGTAATTCCATCATACTAGTAGAATGTGAGCTACCTGTTGGACTGCTAAAACTGTTGTCAATGGGGGCTGAAAGTGTTCTGGAGCCAGGTAGGTTCACCGATACCAGCCAATTTCCCTTCATAGTCTAAATCAGTCCATAAATTCATGTGACAGAGACTGTATCTCCACATTATTCCTTTCTTCTCAAGATCACGACCTAGTGAGACATGAATGTCATTCCATAAGTCATTTCCAGCTTTTTTTCCACCTTTGTCCATGTTAAGTTTTCGCTTTCTGCTCTGTGTTTTTTGGTGTGATGCTACCAATAGAGATACCTACTATTAGTATGTTTTTCCTTCTTTGCTGGTATATATTTAGCATGCCTTTAGACCAATTAGGAAATGAGGAATTTAAAAGGCTACTTTTCATTCATTCTTTAGACAAATTTAATTAGAGGAGAGACATACTGTGCCAACACCATAACATAAAAAAGACAGTTCTCAAGTGTGATAAAACAAGAGCTTTTTAGTTTGCCTAGCCCCTTATTGCAGCATTCTGATACTAGAAAATGTTCAAAGATACTGCTGTGCTTGTGATTGCATTAATATTTTTTAATTATATTTTCTGACAGATTTAATCATCTACTCTAATAAGTAAATCATGTTTCTTACTTACACGTTCCTGGGGAAGAGGAAAGGCAATCACAGGCTAATCGCAGTCCTTTGTTGTTATATTGACGTTTACAAAGTTCAAGATCTTCATCAGTTTTCAAAACTACTGGGTGCTTGCTCCCCTTCCGAAGACAATAGAGACCTGATTGTGGTACATATGTTGTGCTTCTGGCCTTGTATTCTTGGCGACTTACGGACATTTTGCTCATCTAAAAAGGGTTGACATAAAAGAAAAAACCTGAAAACGGTTGTAACATCAAAGCAATGAATTCTACTAAGCTCGTTTAACCTAAAAAAAGCCTGCAAACCCAATTTGACATATGGCTGCTGTTCTACGTTCATAAACTGAGCACTTATCTTTTCATTTCTGGATTAACGCCTCCAACATCTACACTGTGATGGGTTCTTTTCTGTTTATTTGGCTTGCTTTCAACATCGAGTCTACCATAGGATAACTGGCGATCTTTTCAATACCACATATGCCATGAACCCAATCAATGCTGAATATAGCACACAAAATAGGTGACGCTGGGCTGGCTACCTCTAGCAACCCCTACAAATACATGGCTACATGAAACGGGTTAGCTGGTATATGACCAACGCCATTGGACAGAGCCCAATTCTTCCAACGATTGAATCAGCCGAGGTACATACGTACAGTATCTTCAGCTTTAGAGAGCAGGACTGTCCTTCAACTGTCCCCCTCTGCAACTGCCTGCCAGTGCCCTGGTGTTGAAGAAGCCAACTCTTTCCACATTTGAGACTGAAAGACATTTAAAACAACAATTAATGATCATAAAAATGACATATTACCCTAAATGATAACCTTTCGTACATTTACCGTTTTAATACTTTAGACGAACCCCTGCAAAAGGCACTTCTTATTATACAGCTACCTCTGACAACCTGCAAGGATACAATCTGACCGAGTTTTACGATTATTCTGATCGCTACGCGGAACACATGCGACTACAGAACATTGTGTATTTTGAATAAACAACTGCTACATTTTAGTAGACATTGTACAAAATCTAAATTAGGGTACAAATGGTTCCATAATCTAGTGGTGTCCTGAATTGTGAATACAAGTGCAATAATTGTTAAACTTTGCTTCAATTCCGCCTAATTACAAAGCTCGTCATTTTTTTATTGATTTTTGTCATAAAGGGTCTTTTATAGCATGAAACTTCATTGCGGCAAAATAGAACTTTATGTCGCGACAGATAATTAACAACGTGACAAGCCATTTCACAACTGTGAGTGGTGCTAAAAAATCACAATTAAAAATGCTGCATTTCAACATAATTTGAAAAAAGAAAAAATACATGTAACAAGTTTAAGAACTATGTGTAAAACCAGCCAAAAAATATATATAATATATAATAACTAAAAATAAATAAAATAGATAAAAAGTAACAAATGAATTCAGTATTTATATTATGTTCGCATGTTTGACAGTACTGTGATCACATGGTACATCAAACATCGATCACATGATCATATTTTAGCTGTCTCGGGTCACCAATAAAATTTGGGGTTGCCGCGGTCTACTGATTCCCATAGTATTAACTTGGGCACAGATGGTCCCATAATATTAACTTGGGCACACATGGTTCCACAATATTACCTTGGGCACAGATGGTCCCATAATATGAACTCGGGAACAGATGGTTCCACAATATTAACTCAGGCACAGATGGTCCCATAATATTAACTCGGGCACAGATGGTTCCACAATATTAACTCGGGCACAGATGGTCCCAAAAGGCATAGGTGCAGAACGTCTCTTCATCGACACAGCTTAACCCGCTTGAAACCTGCAACTTGGAGCCAAAGTAATAACAATAATAATAGTAATAAGAAGCATAGCTCAGTAATAACATAATAAGTATGCAAATTAACTTTTAATCGATCAAGACACACTGCATATTGGATGTTGCGTGCTCCGGCTGAAGAACACAATCCAGCCAAGACTACAGAGAAACCACACTGAAAAAGACAAAAACAAACAAAAAAAATGATAATAATAATAATACTATAGGTTCTATATAGATACATTAATATATAGTACAGAATCTATTCGAAGGGCCAACATATGAAAGTGTAAATCTTGATTGCCAAACATGCTATTGCACATTCCCCCAACAAACGCTTCCTTGTTACTTGGTGAGAACATCCAAATGAAAATAAACTCTTTAAATGAAACACCATCATATGTAATCATAGGCCAAAATGGAGCGCTGACCCACTCTGGGATAATAAAAGTTCCTAAACACTTACAGTTCTTCCTTTGCAGAAGAACATTAGGAATTACCGAGATCCGGGGACACACATAGTTATTTTCTCCTTGCCAATCTTGCACAAAAGCATCAATATCATCTGATCCTGGGTTCCAAAACCTGGAATTAAATCGACTCGATTTATGATTAATATGATTTGCAAAACAATCTATTGTATGGGGTCCCCAGATTAAATCCACCCGCTCGAATGTCTCCGTCGACAAACCCCAATCGTCTGGGTCGTAAAAATCACTAAGAAAGTCAGCTTTCTCGTTAAGAGTTTGAGGAATCCATTCCTTTTCAATATTGATATTATGTTCACAACAAATTTGGAATATACTGACCGCTTCTTGATGTAGATGACATTTTCTGCTACCATTTAAAATGATTCTTGAAACGTTTTCATTATCAGTAAACCATTTCAGACTTGAACCTGAAAGCCTATCAATTAACGATAACAAAACATATTTAACAGCTAGAATCTCACGCATCGTTGAACTCGTATTAATTTCTCCTTCGCACCGTGTACCAGCTACACAATCTTTGCCTAAATTTACTGCATAACCCCCAAAGCTATATTCGCTTGCATCTGAGAACAATACACCCGTGGCACTGGATTTAGGGCACATAACTTGACAATTTAGCGATTCAATGTTATTCAACCAAAAGTTAAGTTCGTAATGAACGTCAGGGGACATTATCAAAATATCATCCCAAGACGACCTCTGATCGATTAGCGCATACGAAGATCGAGTCATTTGGCGCGTCACGTTTCCAACTGCGACAGACATTGAAATAATTTGGCCTACAATAGACGCGAGTTTCCTAATATCTATGATATTCTTGCCTAAACACGATTCGATTTTTCAATTTCTGGACTCTCCCTGTGGGAAAACGAATTGTTCCAGCGTGAAAATTCAAATAAACACCAAGAAAGGGATCCAATTGGATGTTTCTTCTTTTATAGTAAGACCTGCCATAATTATGTCCTGGCGAATTTCAATGATAAAGGCTTGCACACTATGCAAGGTCGATGCTCCACCCAATCCATCATCTAAATACATTAAAATAAGGTACCCCCTGCTTCTCCAATATTTAACTGTCTCATAACCTCAGCAAATACATAGGGGGCCGACGTTAAACCAAAAGGCAAAACAAGGAACTCGTATTATTTCTCTAATCCATTCTCACTGACCCATTTAAGGCTTTCTCACTAACCCATTTAAAGGCTAAGTGCTTGCGATGGACTTTTGTAATGTCTATGTGATGATAAGCTGAAGTTAAATCAAATGAAAAAACGAAAATTCCTGACTGAAAAATCTGTAACACCATCCTCAAATATTGATACTTAACAGACTTCTTAAGAATAAATTGATTTAGATTGAGAGACTTGAATAGCGACGTGAAGCGAATTACAAAATTTAGGAATATCAAACACTTCGCGAATACATCTGCATTGTAGAAGTTCCACCATACCACTGGTTCATTAACAAATTGTTTATGAGAGAATGACGAATTCCTATTTTCAAAAGAATATTCAGATGGTGATGCTTTAAACAAAATTTTGTAACCTTTCTTGATGATGTCTAAAACGTACTTGGACGCACCAATCATTGGCCAAAAATCTATGTTAGCACTCAGTTTTCCTTGTACAAAACTAGACTCACACGATTGTTCAAATTCAAAAGCTTCATTTTGTGGAATTAGTGTTGTTGGCATAGCTAGATTTGTTTCTTGAACAGGATTTAGCCCAATGGCCTCGTCGTCCACATTTAAAGCATGTGTCGAAACTTCTACATGATCCAAAAGACTTTCCGTATTGGGGACGAAAATAACTAGAGTGACCTTGATAATTGTTAGCACTAGCTTAACTTGTTGAACTTGATTGACTTTAATTTTTGGAGTTGTCTTTTTTCCTCTTTTCCTGGTTGGATTTGATCCGAGCACCGGCTCGTTTCTCTGCTTTTTTTAATTTTTGTGGCATCCGATTTATTATCAGCCAATTCGTCGTCTACGTATTCTTGGATTGTAGCCCACCCAAACTCGGATTTGTCAGCCAATGTCACAAATTTTTGACAATTATTTAACAGTACAATACCTTAGTTTAGCTGCTCTTTTGCTTTAGTTACGTCTTTATCCTCCAAGCCTCGAAGTGCTTGTGTATTCGCTTGGGCCGGAGTTCGGGTGGAGTTTGGGCATGTTGCCTGCCCGAGGAGAGTGGTTATCGTGAGCCGGAGTTCTTTGTTCCCTTTATTTCTAAAAATATATGACTCTCATTCTGACTCTATTGCCACGTCGTGAGCTAGGTAGGCTTGTTGTTGGAGCAAAGACGACTGTAAGCCGGCTATCTGTGTGTTTACCGCGTTCAAAATTGCGTCCTTTTGATTCTTTAGAAGTAGTTGAATTTCGGATGAAATAGCAGGGAAACCAACACTGCTACCTCTTGCTTGTTTGGAGTCTTCCATGGAGTTATAAAGAAGAACCAGACAAAACTTGTAGAAGAAGCTTATGGACTTACTCAACTCTTTAAAATGCGGCTCCAAAAGAGAACGCCAAGAATGATTAACAATTCATCATGACACCTTTATATCCTACTCTATTCCCTTGATAATTTCACATACCATTGAGAGCATCTTTTTTCGCTAAAAAATTCCTTTAGTATGCTCTCTAGCGGTTTGTGCTCACTGTTCACAGTAACGTGTGTACTGTATGTATAGTGATTGAACTTCTGAAGAGCAAATATAATGGCTAGCATCTCCTTCTCAATCGTTGCATAGCGTTTCAGTCTGTGAGGGCTTGCCTTTTTGTAGGAGCGCTGCCCCTGGACCTTTGCTGCTCGCGTCACATTGTACGTCGAGTTCATCTTCAGGGTGGTAATAGCTCAGAACAGGTGCATCTTAAAGGCATCTTGTTGCTGCGCCCATTCCCATGGCGTGTCTTTATGGGTTAGTTTTCTGATGGGATCCATGCAATCTGTGATTTTCAGCAGGAACTTTGCCAGGTAGTTGACGAATCCGTTTAACCGCTGTACGACGTCTGTAGGGGCAGGCATCTTAAGCACAGGCGCTACCTTGTCGGGGTCGATCTTTAGCCCTTCACTGGAGAATACATGTCCCACGTACCTTACTTTGCTTCGGCTTAGATTTACTTTGTCTGGGTTGAGAGCAACGCCATATTGTTTACATCGGTCAAGAAGTACACAAGAAAATCCTCAGTGATATATAGGATTCCGTCTAGACAGTTAAGTACTTGATCCACTCGTTTTTTAAATATCTTGGATGTAACAGTTAGGCCGAAGGGGAGTCAGCACCATCAGTATCGCCCATTTGGGGTTGAGAATATAGTTAGTAGACTAGACTCTTCGTCAAGAATGCAATGGCTGATCTGAAGTCAACTGTGGAGAATATTTTGGCTCTCGATAGTTCGGGCAGCAAAGAATCTAGTGCGGGAAGTAGGTATCGTTATCTTTTCAGTGCTTGGTTTAGTGGGATCAGTGCAGACTCTAATGCTCAGTTCTTTGTTGCTACGACAACGCTGCTGGCCCATGGTGTCGGCTCATCCACTTTGGCAATCACTCCAAAGTATACTGGTCGGTCGAGTTCATTCTTGAACTTGTTCTTCAGAGCTATCCGTCGTGTAGGCGCTACTACAAGCGTTGCTTCTTCTTCTACTTCTAAGTGCACCTTACCTGGAAAGCTTTCAAGTTCCGATTTAAAAGGCAATTTTTATAAGCAATTTTTCCAATGGACTGAAATGTGCAAAAGTTGAGCATTTTTCACAACAAATTTTAGTAAAAGTTGAAGCTTCGTCATACCGCGCACATTTAGTTTGACTACCAATTCACACCACTTAATGATATATATTTCCAAATTGATACGTTTTTAAGTATACGTTTTTATTTTGGTCAAATATAACACAAGTTATCAATTATTTTGTGACCCCTACTACAGCGCTCTGATTACAACATGGTCTACATAGCCAAACTAAACCTCCATTTTCTCAAAAGTGGCACCTGGTTAGCAAACTGTTCTACCATAGTTAGGGCCTGTTTACATGAGAGAGGGTGCCCCTACCTAGTAGGGCTACCATAGGTAGAAGGGTAACCCTTTCTCTATTGAAATTATGCTGTCTCTTTACATGTGAGATAGGGTGCCCCTAGTGGGAGGGCTACCCTATCTGCAAGGTAGGGTAACCCTACCTAGTAGAGGCGAGTTTAGTCCATGTAAACGCAAAACGTAGGGTTGGCGCTGGGGGTAGGGCTGTGATTGCTTATACCGCTGACAAAGCAGTTTCAAAAAAACATTTCTGTTCATCGTCAAATTCTTTCTCCACTGACGTTCTGGCAAAATTCCGTTATATAAATTGAGCCACCACTGCTCAGTGCGGCCTGGTCTACGCCAAATCCTTCCTTTACGGCATACTTGTCTTCTTATGTTACGGATTCGATTCATGGCAATGCCATATTGTGTTGCAATTTGCGGACCAACCATTTATAATCGCTGTCTCTCAGTTATCAAAGATATCAATATCAGACTACAAAGTTGCAAACAAGAACCCAAGGAAGCTAGTGAAGTGAAAATCGGATTTACCGCCACTACGAATCGTTCTTCCTCCATTTTGTTTGTTTTGCTTGCCGAGCAACCGCTCACCAGGGTTTACCCTAGCCCTAGAGTTGCAAATTATCATGTAAATGCTCGGCATCTTCAGCCCTACTAGGTAGGGTAGCCCTATCCCCTAGGGGCACCCTTTTGGACACCCTTTTCCCATGTAAACAGGGCCTTAGTTACTACTAGCATTAAACTACACAAATATGTAAAAACATTTGTGTGCACTCGCGGTTTGTTTCTGTACCGAAGCGTTCAATTTCCACAAAAATTGCTTTTCGCTCAAAAACAGCGATATTGTATAGCTAGTAATTGGTCGATTATTTGGTTGCAATCCAATCATATTTTTGCTGTCAATACTTAAACTAATTGTAGTTTAAGGAAAATGAGTTGATAGCTTTAAAAAATATTTCAAAGTGTGCATAAATGTCGTTAGTTTTAGCTGCATCAAAATATGCTAATTAGGTCTGACTACTTCTTTCTTTTGGACTCTAAAAAAGCCCTCACAACATCAAATGTGTTTTAAACCGGACTTTTAATTTTTCGTATTTTAACCATGGCGATTTGCTATATGTCCATGTGATAAAAAGATGAAATTGACAGAAAGAAGGAAATATAAAAAAATAGAGAAAAAGTTTTCCGCAATCCTAATCGGATTTACCTGCCCATCATAAAGGAACGCCTGGACTCTATGTGTGGCTATATTTTGAGGTAAGTTGGAATAATTTTCCCCCATTTTATTGCTTTCACATCTTTTTTAAGCACTTTTTTATAGCTTGAGTGAAGAGTCTTCTTTTTAAAACGTTTTTTTTTTTTAATAAATTCCGGATCTTAAGATCACTTTTGTAAAGAGGAATTGGTTTGGCGCTCCACCAGCTTTTGAGCCGCATTCAGCGGAAGTTTGTTTGGTGATTTTTATACCACAACATTTAGTGTTTCTATGCCAAAAAGAATATCTAAACCTCCTGATTTCTCTTGATTTACTTAAGAAAGAGGCGATGCTACGATTCTTAACTTGCAATCTAAGATGTTTTTTTTTTCAAAATTACTCATACTGTCTGAACTCTGGTCTGAAAAGTTAAAGATTTGATTAAAGATTTGTTTTGAATTTTCGCGCGAAAAATGAAAAAAAAACTAAGAGTCAATATAAGTCAGGCATTACATACATACCGAGTAAGCCTAAAAACTAGTTTGGATGAGCCAGAGAAACAAAATGGCGTACGAGTTAGAGATTTCTCTATGTTTTAGCCTTCCTGCTCAACTTCAGGGATTCGAAAGTAAACATGGCGGAACCCAAACACAAGCTTTGAAGTATGCTTTCTTCGTTGGCAAAAGGAACCAGTTTAGATCGGGATTTTGTGCAAATATCCAAGCGAAATTGCTTCATAAAATGCTCTAAAAGACAATGAGATCGAACCAAACTTCAGCAACTGTACCTACAATAGCAATTTTACATGATAGCACAAGTAAGCATTTAATGATTTTGTAAAATGCTTGAGGGAACCGGTTTCTCGTATACAAATCCATTTCATTTTTTTTTTCATATTACAGATGAGACAAAATCTATCGCGATTTTAACAATCCAAACTATACAACCGAATGTTGGAAAGATTAATTTGGCATTGATTTAAATTTCCCCTACATTTCTTATAGAATTTGACGGCCATTTTGAGAGAAATTATTCGTCAAAAGAGCATGCGCGAACTCCATCTTGACTCATATTGCTAGTAACGCGAATAATAATCATATTGAAATGTAAAACTTATGCTCCATACCATACTACCTGTAGACATAGATTCATGTTATTGTATCATTCTAATTTCTTATGTTGTTAAAACATTGATTGCCACTGTACAATTGGTGTTGTCTTCAAATCACACAACCAATCATGAATTCTGTGTAAAGTTATTGAGTTATTAACTGCACCAATGTTTTTGACATATTTTCTTTGTAACCCTGTTCACCAAGTATTAAAAAGTATTGTAATCAAATAATCAAAATCCATGTTTCCACTTTTCTAAAATGAAATAATTTTATCTAACTTTGTCAAAAACCCTACTGATGTCCAATATCATCATAACTTGCATTGAATGGCTTGGAATGCCTTTGCTCAATGTACAACAGTGATTATTCCACACAAAAACTCAGTATTCATGAAAAACCCTTGTATAACCTTTTTATCTTCAACATGACAGTAGACACATGCAGGCCTTGACTGCGTTTTTTTTTTTTTTTTTTTTTTTGGAAAGTGGTCAGGACTTTTAAACTAAACATCCTTGTATCATTGATGATAATACATTGTTTGAATGATATTTTTCGTTACCATGAACAATGAAAGGTTTGTTTACACATCTTTGAAAAATGTGCTTTGCAAATTATTATTTTCTTTTTTTAATTCAAAAACTAATTTCATTTAGGACATATTACCGGGTGTCATTTGGACATCTGAAAAAAATGCGCTTGATATGCAAGTTCGTAATAATAATACTAACAAGTTGTGAAATGAAATAGAAGGCGTATGTGTAATTGCTGCTAATTACAAAAAGCCAATAAATGTAGGGAAATCAATTTCATTTCCTCGGTAGCTCCTCAGCACACCAAAAGAAATATCAACAACAATTTCCTTTTTTACAATTCAATGACAACAAAGAACGTACGATCGAACAAAATACAGCACCAAAACAAGGATGAACGGCTCAAACTTCACACAAGCTAATAGCGTTTGCAAATACGATCAGTCTCATTCAAGCGTTGAAAGAGCTATTCCAATGGCGATTTTGTTAACTGTTGTTGGATTTGGTTTGTCAGGTAACATATTTACCATTGTACTTGCTGCAAAGTACACCGTGAAAAGAAATTTTCATTTCCTGATCATCAACATGGCCGTGTCCGACTCTCTTTCGATTGTTATAACATCATTGTATGCATCAGAATATGTTCTTGAATTCAACTGGAATTCCATGCTTGGTAATTTTAGTTGCAAGAGTTTTCCGCTTCTATACTACACTTTTCCCGGAGTATCACTATATACTCTTGTCTTCATCTGCATTGAAAGATACAGAATCACCCGAAGACAAGTTGTTCAAATGTCACGGCCATACTCAATAAAACAACGTATGTGTGTGCTTGCTTGTTCCTGGATGATTCCGGCTGCATTAAATATAGTACATATTTTCATAAACTATTACTCTCCTGAACATGGTCAATGTCTTTCAAACGAGAAAGCTGGTAGGTTTTTTGAGTTTACATATGGTATAATAGTATTGCTATTATTTCTGCTACTTCTGATTGTCAGCATTAATACTTTACGAACATTGTCCCGTTCACAAGCCATTGAGGATAATCTCTCTGAACAACAAAGAAAACTACGAAGAAAACGAATCGGCAGTGCAGTTAGAATGGTTTTGTATTCGTTACTTCTTTATTGGTGCTGTAACATTTCTGGTTTGGCTCTGTATGTGTTTTCTTCTATCCTGCATTTAAGCCCATCAATTTCTTGGCTACGAAATGCGTGTATAGACTGGGCGTTGTTGACTTTTATAACAGCAGATTTTCTTCCTATCGTTAACTTCAGCTTTAGTCCCATTGTATATTTTTTCTGTCTGTCTGACTTCCGTCAAGGAGCAAAAACATTAATTTGTGGCCGGGAAGAAGTCATCGACAATTCTCATTCCATTTCAAACGTACGCGTAAATAGCACGATTACAACAGAAATCACATCAATGATTACAACAGAAATGTGAATAGCAAAAACAAGTTGTATCAAACTTTCAACCAATGTCATGTTGTGGACTTCCACAACAGCACTTTGTATTCACCTAGAGTGTTACGGAGTGTAAGTTAATAGAGTAATGATAAGGTTTTTTAATCGAGGGTTTGACTAAGTTTTTAAAAAGGAAAGATCGGACATAAACAATAATAAACATATCCCACAAGGTTTAGGATATTTATGCATTAATTTGATTTTCAACATAATGTTTTGAGATTTTGAAATGCGGTATTGAAGTTTGAAATGTTTATTTTCTCTCTAGATCGTTTGTATGCTGTTTAAAATCAGTTCAAATTGCAATTTCTCACACAAACAATATAGTGATTTATAAAAGTGTGTCCTCGTTTTTATAATTTTAATTACGAATTCTACTTTTGCAAACTTTCTCTAGGGAGCCAAACACAATCCTGGAACCATTTGCACATAAATCAAAATTGATTGCTTTTTTTTATAAATTTGAATTACAATTTAAAAAGCGTTACACTTGGAGCGTTCAGAAAATGTATATATACAGCTATATATACATGCACGGAACATGCCCATTATCATCTAACCATAAGCATAGTCAGTAATGAAGCGTTTTAAAATTTCAATTCAAACACAACCTGAAAAAAAAACGTGAATATGTAAACCAGATATTAAGCTCAATGTGCTTGCACTTCTAATTGCTCATATCATTGCGACGTTTTACTCGAAAGCTGAAAATAAGAAGAATTTATTAATATAATTTTATTCTAAAGGTTATTACAACTTTAATATATGCCGCAGGTTGTTGAGTCTGCTCATCAACTAGTTTCATCGTGAGCAAATCTAATTATTTGAGCAATTTTTGGTATTTAAAGACAGAGAAATTAAAACAGCTTGAGTTATAAATCAATTACAATTTAACATCGAACGAAATAAGATGATAATTGTTTCCAATTATAACAACGCAATGAATATAGATAGGGAAAGTAATTTCATGTTCCAAATATTATATCCTTCACCTGAACTGAGGATGTAGTCTTAATGGTAAGGGGCGGAGGGGCAGGACAACATTCAAATTTGAAAAAATAATTCTTTATACTCCCGTTGAAGTCCATTACAAGAATTTTTACTTAATTCACATTAGTTCTATTTTCTTTTAAATGATAGTGACAGCTATTGCACACATTTAGTGTTTGTACTCCAATGTTGTAAACAAAATATGCGTTACTCTCCGAGCGAGACGCTCACAACATTCCCTCACGGACCGAAACTAGTACTAAGAACAACTGTAAGCTAGGGAGCCCTAAATGGTGGAATTAAGACTAAAAATCAAAAAGATTCGAATTACCTTCAAATGTATTTATTTTGTTTAATTATTATGTCTTTTTTGACATTTTATGCACGACCCATGATATCTATACCACGACATTCTACCCACGATAAATAGCTATTTGAAAAAAATGGGTGTCGCAGATTACTAATATTTGAAAGATCAAGTAATTACATGAGAAATTAATCCAGTATTTTGAACGGCTGAGGGAATAAGTAAATTGCATTTCATAATTGCAAGGTCCTCTCAAATATTCATAAACGTTCAAAAAATTAGCGGCCACCTTGATAAATGAATAACATCAAAAGAAAAACGAAAACTTCAGCCGGTGGATTTTGGATCGGATAATAGATTTCCCTCATTTTTTTTTTCTGGAGAATTATAATCATATGCGATGAACAAATTTCAGGATAATTTTTGTCAAAACTCTTTTTTTCAATTTTTTTGAAGCAATTTTTCGAATGGACTCAATTTGCAAAAGTTGAGCATTTTTCAAGACAAATTTTAGTGAAAGTTGAAGCTTCGTCATACCGCGCACATTTAGTTTGACGAATTAAACCACTTATTGATATATATTTCCAAATTGATCACAAAGTATAAGTTTTTATTTTGGTCAAATATAAAACAAGTTATCAATTATTTTGTGACCCAAACTAAAGCGATCTGATCACAACATGGCCTACATAGCCAAACTAAACCTCCATTTTTTCGAAAGTGGCACCTGGTTAGCAAACCGCTCTACCATGGTTAGTTACTACTAGCTTTAAACTACACAAATATGTAAAAACATTTGTGTGCACTCGCAGTTTGTTTCTGTACCGAAGCTCTCAATTTCAATAAAAATTTGTTTTCGCTCAAAAACAGCGATACTGCATAGCTAATAATTGGTCGATTATTTGGTTGCAATCCAATCATATTTTTGCTCTCAATACTTAAACTAATTGTAGTTTAAGGAAAACGAGTTGTCAGCTTTAAAAAATACCTCAAAGTGTGCATAAATGTCGTTAGTTAAATAGATAATTTTTAGTTTCATCAAAATATGCTAATTAGCTCTGACTATATTCTTTTTTTTTTTTTTTTTGGACTCTAAAAATAAGCCCTCACAACATCAAATGTGTTTTAAACCGGACTTTTAATTTTACTTGGAATATTGAGCCATTTTTGTCTTGTGTTTTAATTAGCTGATTGGGATGTATTATTTAGCATTTGAATGTAAGTTGTTTTGCACACGTTGCAAGAACTTGTCGACAAGTTTCTGTCTGAAACGTGAAATCTACAACGTACGATCGATCGTATCACGCGAACGCAGAACTCTTTCTATCGGTTTATAAGAAATAAAGCTGTCTAGATGTTTGATACAGAATTTTTGACTGTTGGATATTTCTTTGAAAGCCTAATGTGGGATACAAGTTTTCGACTGTTGGTTTGTCAGTGACAGCGGTTATGATTTACTTAAGTTTCCTCGCCATAATTAATTTTACAAAAATTAAAAATTGAATTTATTAGTTCGATATATAAAGAAACTAACTGTCAACACGAAGTATTACACCTCAAAAGTGTTTTTAGACAAAAAGTATAGGATTCGAAGTTCACCACAGCAAATACATTCAATCTGATGCAGAATTGTCTCGTCGTTAGTTAAAAATGGCTTAAAGATGAATTCCTAATGGTGGTACCAAAATCTACTAATTTTTTGCCCGAATCTCAGTTAACTACTAATTTTCAAAATCAAAATTTTACCTTAGTTGGGCACAAAATGTAAAAATTCTTGAAAATTTTATATAAATCTCAGTTCTCCACTAATTTTTTGGTTAATTCTCACGCGTTGCAGGGTCGTAACTAAGATGAGGTCAAAAAGTGCCCGTAACCCCCCCCTCCCCCACAACGAAAAGCGAAAGGTCGGCTCAAAACTATTATTTATTTACTAGCAGCTTCCATCGGAAATGAAATGCTGCGAGATGTTTTTGCAAAGCTAAAATATTGGTTTGTATGGTAATGTGATAAATTGAAATGTGTATACTGTAATTAAGAAATGTAAATAATATAGGCACACCAATGATTCAAGGGATGGATGACTTGCAAATAGTGTAACAGCTATAATTGATAAAAAAGATATGCAAAGTATTGTAGTGCTAAGAGTATACTTATTATATCTGTAATATAAATACCACAATTTTGTGCAATTTGTATAGCAGGCTAGACAATAGAAAGCAAAGTCAATAAATGTACTCTATGTTGGAATGAATGTACACATCTGATAATTGTTCTTTTTATTATATATACAATAATTTAAACAGTAATAACAATACTTGTCATCAACAAAATGTCAAGTATTTTGTGCTTTTGCATGAGGTAGTAAATTCAGGACACTTTTGGATACATAATGGGCAAGTTGATAATCTGCCACTGCAGTTTTGCATCAAATGTGATAAAAAAAAGTGTAAGATTTTTAGTTACAGCTAAATTCATTGTATTGCCACCGGCCTTTTCATAAGTTTGTTTGAATTTAGACTTTTCTGGACCATTACTCAAGTTTAGGGGTATAGTTTATTTGAATGTGTTGCAGCAAGCTTCGTACCATAAAAGTGATTGACAGTTCAGAAAAGCCCAAAAATCAATTGAAACCAATTTTTGAAATTGTGAGTGGCAGTACATCAAACTTGGCTATAAATTCTACAGTATAATTATGTAATAATGCAAACAGTCATAGTAACATTGGAACAGTAAACAAGGTCCATATTTTAATTTCTTTGTATGTTATGTTATGATATGTGAAGAATCAAAAATTGCAATAATTGACAGCGACTACATATAATGGTAAAATGTCAATTAAGTAATGTCAACAGTATCACCAACATTTGCATTGAAGCAATTTCTAATATGTTATATTTTTTTATCGCCGTAAAGAATCGACAACAGCATAGAATTAAAACAGGATGCAAACAATATTTTGACAATGCAATAACTACAGTTGTAAAGGCAAAATGTCAATAGCTTTCTGGTTATGTGTATCGTATGTAAACTTCATTACATCCAAGTCTAGGATCTTCTTTGCGAAATAGGACACGAGTTTGCACACTGTCAACAAAGCCGAGAGACTCATAAAAGTACATTGTCTCTCCGTCAGAAACAGCGCTAAAACGACCATCGCCTTGATGAATACTTCCTCGAGTAAATAGAGAAATTTGCATTATGGTTTTCGTAGTGTTCGATCTTACCTTATCGGGGGGTATATGGTGCAGAGATGTCTTATGGGAAATCATCCATCGTTACAAAGTTGAAAACTAATCGAGTTTTGGAACAGCAATACAAAAGGCCCAGTGCTCACGCTCAACGCTAACCTTTGTTTCACCGAGGTACTCGCAATTCTTTGGTTTAGGATAACGTTTCCTGATTTCAGTTATCTTTTCCTCCTCGGTTTTTTCTTTCATCAGGTTATTGATAATATTTGCTAGACTATTATTAATATCAGCTCCCTGATCGGTGAGGTTAAAGTTTTTCTCTAAATGGCTAAGGATTGCATTGTTTTCCTCGGTTGTGTGGCCCTCGCAGTCATTGGCAGCTTTGTGCTTTTTCGCACGTGGAGGGCGATCGCCATACTCTTCCTCCCCCGACTCAGAGCTATCACTCGAACTTTCGTCGCTATTATGAAACAATTTTGATCGCTTCGTTCCTGTAAACAGTTCTCCTAAGCCCATGAATCCTTTATTCATATTTTCGGCTAGATTGGAGAAAGATTCCTGCAATATTTGTGTCAGGTTGGCTTGCCCATTTTCGTTGAACTGGTTGCTTTGCCCGTCATTCGAGTTGTTGTGTTGAGTTGTCAAACAGCTCGAATTTGTTGTTTTTTTGCCAGCTTTTTTACTGACTTTAGCGTTCTTGTCACTGCCTTTAGCAGTTGTCACTGAGGGTTTTTTCCCTCTGGTGTTTTTCTCACTTTTAAGTGAGTGGGTGGGATCTTTAGTCTCTGCCTGCGAGTCCTGGTCGCCATCGTTCGTTATTGTCGACTTAGCAGGTGTTTTGCCGTTGGGCTCATACCATTTTGACAGCAGATTATCAGGGGGTTGTTCCCCTTGCTCCATCAGCAATTGGCGGAATTTTTAAAAGCGTTTTACTTGTGTCTTCTGTGTTTTTTCTCAATATTTTTCGGTGTGAGCTCCACACTGAATCGACGCGAAGCGTTGCACTGATTGACGCATGCGCTTTGCTATCTCATGTGATCTCTCAACATGGTAACGAGGTAGAATTGGAATTCGTCGAACTAAATAAGCGCAGTATGACGAAGCTTCAACTTTTACTAAAATTTGTTGTGAGAAATGCTCAACTTTTGCAAATTTGAGTCCATTCGAAAAATTGCTTCAAAAATTGAAAAAAAGAGTTTTTACCAAAATTATCCTAATATTTGTTCATCACATATGATTATAATTCTCCAGAAAAAAATGAGTGAAATCTATTTTCCGACCCAAAATCCATCGGCTGATTCTTCTGGGTAGTCTTGTATAATATTTTCCACTGTAAGGAGTTGAGTAATCCTTTCTTTGGGTGTTGATTGACGAGTAGTTGACTCGAAGTCTTCTTTGTTGATCGTTATCAGTTTCATCTGTTGTCTTTGCACCAAACAAAGGAGTCAGTTTTTCTCGTACGATGATAAACTCTGATGAATACTTCTTTCCAGTCTTGGGATTCTTTAGGATGACTCTGGCAGTCTCTCTTGGCTTAACTTCAGTTTTATTCCACATGACCAATGATTTAGCAGTCGGAGTAACTTCATGGTCTCCAACACTTCTGGTAAAATGTTTATAGACGCCCCAAAGTCTATTTGAAATCTTACAGAGTAGTTTTGCCACGATTGTTCGAATGTTTTCCAGTTCTCGCCGATGTTTGATTTTTTGTTTAGTTGTGCTGGCGGGTGTATGCCATGTATATTGTGTCGTGGACTATGTCCAGACGGTTCTGGCGTCTCTTTATCTTTGTTTGCTATAATAATGCCACCATGTTACAATAGCTACAATTTGTATGACTCAGTAAACGACACAACTGTACGATTTCAGAGGTTTTATCAGAATAACCCATTAGATAGATGTAACAAGATATAACATATGGTATGTCAATATTGTTCTACAGGAACCAATCAAATACAATCAAATAATGCGACAGTCTTGCGATAAAGTGGAGTGACATTGACAAACTTTGTGATGGTCGACGATATTCATCGACCGCAAGTGGGGTTTCAGACAACTTCAAGTCGATCTTGATAACAAAGAAATCCTGGTCATTCTAATGTCTTTTTGACAACCTCCACATGACTTGTGACTGTTTTGTTTTCCTCGTGAATGGGACAAAGTCTGCAAATAAATTGACTACTCTCACATTAACCTCTGAATAATTCTTGTTAATCCACTTTGATGTTATTTGTGGGCAGTTCTTTGGTGTGCTTAAACAAGAACATCGTACTATTTTTATAACATTTTTTCGGTCTTTGGTTTTCAGTCTTTCGCCCGGCAATATCCAGCTTTTCCTTTTGAGCAGATTAATTTCTGCAATTGTGGGGGTTCCTTCATAAGTTTCTTTATTCGCTTCCACCCTCAAGTAATTTTTTGCTTTATCGTAAAACTTGGTTTTGCCTTGGCATTGGCTTGTACGATCGTACATTCTGACCACAAACCTATCCAAAACTGGCACAACACTCATGTGACATTTTGTGTCGTAGACCTTTGACTGATCTGAGTGAATGCCTCTAGTGAATGCCTCTAGTAACAGCTTCATCACTTGACATCCAAGTGGACCATGCTGTATTCTTCCCCCGTAAAGAACATTGGCATTTGTCTAAAATACAGGAGGGCTAACACAACATCAGTATCAACAGTCCTGATCACCAGTTTCCTTATTCCATTTTGTCCACATTCTGAAGCATGGATTATAAGTCGTGTGTCTGCCACTTCATGGGTACATCATGATAGTGCATCAAGCAAAGTACCATTAGATGATATCACTGTGGTATCGACATTGAAAACTACTTGCTTGTTGTCATAGATGTTGTTTGTTGATCTGGCTCAGTAGATGTTTTGTTGTAGACAACCTTCAAGAACTGTAGTAATTTAAGAATGCGTTCGGTGTGTAGTAATCTGCCATTTGGTTCCACCTTACGACGGACACCTGTTCCACGTTTGTCACACGTGAGCCTTTAAGCTATTCTGGATGTATCTGTCCCAGACCACATCAACTCTTTGTACTTTACGTAATTGCTCTTTGATGTATGGCAGGTAACCTTGCTCAGCGTAGTCAGAAAACGTTTTACATGCACTGTTTTACTTTAACATGTTAACAAGTGCAGTTCCATCAATTAGCAATGCATCTGCATTAGGTGCGTTTGAAAGTGGTGTAGTATGTACGATTTCCAGGTTCCTGTGCATGATGTAGCATGATCGCAATTTACGTTTGGAGAGTGATGGAGGATAAGGCTGATTTTCGTGTAAAAAGAACTCCAAATTACCATCACGTACTTGGCAAGAGATATAAAGCCTTGATGATAGTGAACAGTTCTGCTTCAGTGATTCAATAACTCTTATCCTGTGAAGGAGATCACTTCGGGCTGCCAAACAACGGAAGAGTCACGGAAAATTGTTGAGATTGATAACATCAGTCACCTCTTTAGCCTTGCTCACTAAGCGGTCTGTTATAAAGGAGTTCATCAGGTTTTCACTTTCTACTTCTATGGATCTGATTGTTGCTACGACATCATCACTTGCGATTTCTTTTGTGTCTAGAACCAGGAGATCAGCAGAACCTTCTTCGAATGGATTACCAAAAGTTTCTATGACATCAATGAGGGAATTCACCTGAGTACAAAAGTTGTTTTGGGTGCTCTTGGATTGCTCAGAGTGGTGGATGTCTGGTCTTGCGCTTGACAAGATACTGTACAGACTCAAATTGAACAATAGCTTCTGCAACCACCATCCACCTTAGAAGCTGTGATGAGTTTTCTGTTAACCCAATAGCTCCATCATCGCCTAAGATACAAAGAAAAGAATTAAATTCGTTTTTAAATAAATCATATAAATTATATTGAGTAAGACTGGCAAGTACCTTTAACTAGCTTGTTGTTTTGTTCATGAGCATGATCAATGGCGAGTGCAGTGAGAAAAAATTACACATGTTTGATATTTCATTTGTCTCCAAAATGAATAGGGAACGTTTGGACAAATCAAGGATAAATCCACTCCAACAGATAAATTGTAAAGAAATACTATGGAATGGATAATCCAATGGATAACATCCTCCATGCTTTGTACAACCAGCCCTAGAAGATTGAATGTGCACTTGGAGATTTTTTTATTTCCATTTTGAAAGTAACAAATACCACAAGATGAAATTTATATTTATTTTTATTACATGGACATGTAATATTCTCTATTTTTCAGAAACGCTGAGCAAATGGGTTCGATTTTTACTTCACCATGATGATATACAAAATGGAACTATTTTCACTCCTTTAATTCAACGTCCAAAGAGGCGATTCAAAGGGATGATCAAACATTTTCTAACTCAGTACATTTGAAGTAAAAATCGAAACAGTTTGCTCAGTTACACAGGAGGAGCTTGTACCCGCAACACTCCGACATCATGTTCACGGTGGAAAGCTTCCTCGTCTGTGCTAACAATTTCTTGCGAGAAAAATGTTGCGCAACAGAACTTTTGCTAGCTGTTTTTCTCCCCCTTACTAGACTGGTTAGATATAAAGGATCAGGCTCCTGAAGCACATATGTTCTGGGAGCGTGTTTCAGGAGCAAGCTGTGTGTACTACCATTTCCATGAGCGAGCAAAAGCTTTGTTGCGCAACATTTTTTAATTTATTTTTTTTACTTAAAAATTGTTGGTACAGATGAGGGTGCCTTGCTCCAGGAGCATGTTGCGTGAGCAAGGCTCCCTCATGTGTATATGAGAAAGCAAGCTCCAGATGCTTTAAGGCTGGCTGGTACGTACACTTGAGCTAGCCCGCAAATCAAACACATTCCCACATCGGATTTGTTTAATATGAGGGAGCAAAGGTTTTGTTGCTCAACGCTCGCAAATGAGGTCACAATTATATAGAAACAGAAGTATTGTTTAGACCACTTCACATTACTGTCCGGCATTTTGAATTGGGGTAAAGTCGGTAAAATACTTAAAACATTGTCATTACTTTAATTTCTTCTAACTCCGTTCATTCAAGCTCAATACTCACAATTTGTTTGTTTTTGAAAAGATATTAACTTCCTAATATTTGTACTTAAACAAAGTTGACATACCACAGTTATTTGATAAAGAAAATTGAGATTTTTGTTTTCAAAACAAAATGATCGGCAAATATCGGCTGGCGTAGATCAAAATAGTTCCAATTCCTGGATAGGTCTCATTTTCCATTAGTTTACTAATATGTAATGTTTTTATTAGTTCAAGTTAAAATTGTAAAAATGCAGCTTGAATGAGCGGAGATATTGAAGGTCAAAATGATGACAATCTCTTAAGAAATTTCCTGGCTTTGCCCCAGTTCAAAGTGACAGACGTAACGTGAAGTGTCCGACGTGTTAACCACTACACCACAAGGACAACCACGCTGAAAACGCAGCTGAATTGTGAAGTGTACGGCAACCGTGAACATCCCAGAGCGATATTTTTTTCTATAGATAAGTTGAACACCGTAAATATGTACGCAAACAAGGGGCCATTTTGCCATGACCATGCGCGAACTGCTGTGCTATAAGATTGTGATTCCTGCTCACTAAAGGGTACCCACTCAATTAGTTCGTAAAAAATAAATGTTTCGGAATTCTATTTATTTATTGATATTTCTTATTATTATTTCCATTACTATTTGTGAGTGTACCAAAAACACGGACAGTAAATAAAAATTCACCCAAAGAACGCAAACATTGTCGACGTACAGAATTATAACCAAAGAACGATCCTGATGTGCATAAAGACGCCCCTACTATGCGGCAATTTCAGATGTTCACAACGTATCAGCAGATTGTAAGAAGCGCGATCCTTTTGCGTTGATAAGTGGATATAATATACGTAATATATCATTGCATGTTTGATGAAGCGAGTGAAAATACTTATCCCCAGCATACTAAATATTATAACTTCTTGTTTGACATTTCTAACGCGCTTTAGATTAACAATTCCATTTTTAACCCTTTTTAAACCCCGAGTTTGAGAGACAGAGTAACAGCACACAAATATTGTGATCTTTTATTATATAAATGTTCAAGCAGAAATACAGTTTTCAGTACCGAAAGCTGCATGTATTCATAAAAAATATAGATATATTTATGTCCATTTGTATTTGAAAGCCTTACAAAAATTTTTAATCCATTCAAGTGCTCAGACCCCACGAGGGGGTGCACTACCCAGTAAACATGAAATACTGAGGATATTTTGTAAAAACATTTGAGAAAACAAGGATTTAAAATTATTTCAGTAGGGGGTGCACACCCCCTGCACCTCTGCACTGTCCTCATCTACTTCAAGTTCATCTAGTTCACCATACGACTACTGGGCCTGCAAAACAAATGACTATGTCATGAGATGATCAAACACGTGTTCCATCGGCTATACCCTTTTACAGTGTGAGTGGCAGTTTTGTGAATAATAGCTCTAGACATAATTTATTCATAGTCAAAATAAGGCCTCATAGCAGAAAATTGAGAAATGTTCTACCTTACCCAATTTTTCTAACCAATCAAACATGATAGGTTGAAAGAACAGAGAACAAAGACATTACAGCAAAGGAATTTTGTGTGATATTTTCATATACAAGTTAAAAAAGTATTCAGGAAGTAATCTAAACAGCTACAAACAATTATACTGTATTTGATGCTTCGAAAATACTAGAAAAAATAGTTTGATTTCTGGGATATCCAAAATTCTCTTCTAGCAAGGATACAAATAACTAAAATGTGCTTTAGTTCTGCTCGAACATTAAAAAGTACGAAACTTTTAATCAATTCATAATGACTGTGTGAACAATGTTTACAAAATTCATTGACAAAAAAATATCACTTCCCCAATTTTCCAATCAAAGATGTACAAATAAATTCAAAATAAACATGTAGATGTTTTCATTTCTGTTTACAACACAGTGGTACGAAGTGCTTTTACTTCATGCGTCAAGGTGGCCAGGGAATCGATTAACGATGCCAGTACCGTCGAATTACTGGGTGATTGTGAAGTGAATGGCATACTATTTTGTTCATGTATTTGAGGAGATGGCCCTGATTTTGCCGATAAGGGCGTCAACGGTACCTTATTCACGCCTCCTTTGATCCATCCCAGGACTTCGTTAGCATTCTCATGGCCCTGGGTTAAATGTTCCCATACTTCAACATGGTTATGAATTTCGCCTGCAACAAAAAACTTTGGGTCTCGATTGTATCGGTTGTTGGGATTGCCTCCCCACCATCAGCCTCCCCTGAAACATTTATCCAACGAATGCCACCGGAGGTGCGCCGTCGGGATACTGCTGCCAGGGGATCGAAAGCCCCTTGTAATTCCCAGTCTGGTACTTTATAATAAGCAGCTGGTTCAAGCCTCGGCTTCTTCGGTGGGCACTAAAAGGAGAATAAAAGGAGGCCCTAAACGATTACCTTAACAAAACCGATCTGGGTAATAAAAGGGGTAGATAATGGCTAAACATTGCTACCCAAAACCTGGGTTGGTCTATCCCCCTCGAGGACGTAAAAGCGTATAACAACTATGTTTTTTTTTTTTTTTTTTTTTTTTTTCACTATTCGTTTATCAAGAGAAACGAACAAACTGTCAGGTGAATTGATTGAAGGCATTGCCTATTTTACACTCTATCATTCAAGTTTACCTTAGAACAATCTTCATTCATGTTTTGGGAGCCGTTTGTCTCCGTTTTTGTGCGTATTCTGTCGATTTTTTTCCGCTGTCATTGCTTTATAAAATGCGTTCCACCAGCCGCCCATTTACCCAAATCCAATGATTGCTTATACTTTCAGCTAGTTGCTAGGCAACGCCGCTTCATCATACAAACAAAACTGAACTACAGGTTTTGACTATTTATCTTTATTTATTTATCTATTTATTCATTTGGTAGTCAACTCAACCAATTTAAGGTAAAATAGATTCACAAGACACAAACACATAGGATATAACTTATTGCGAGTTTATTTAGTTAACTTTCTCAGTTGTAAGCTCTCATTTGTAACTTTTATAATTGAATCCCTATTTGATTCAGTTGGTTGAAAACAAGCGAAGGAAATGAAAAAGGAGACCGGGCTCTAGACATTGTGTTATTAGTAAATTCCCCACCCTGAATACCATATACCCTGTAGGGCAAATACACACATGAGCAAAGACATATTAACAATGGTATATGCAAAAAGGTACTTTATTTTGTCTACATACTAAACACAACAATCAAAACTTCATTTTAATGTTTCAATGGGGCTAGTCATTGAATCTATATATCATTTGCTTAATTCGGGCAAGACCTAGAGATGTGCCCCGGTTTGTGGCATTTGTAAAAAATGGATCCCCTCCTGTATGGTGTTTGTGGAGGGTTGAAACCACCGCCTCTCCCACGATTGTTGAACGGTGCCCAAACTGGCGATGGCTGCTGTTTCAGAATCTTGGATACTGCATGTGCGACTTCCCTCTGCACGTCATCCCCGAGAAGTCTTGTTACCACCTCGGCGATGACAAAGGATGGTGGGAGGAGTTTACACTGAGCGAGAACTGCAGCAAACGTCTTCGCTTCCTTGTGGCCATGTGTCCTTGCCACCTCTTCTAAGTTCTGTAGCGCCCCGATAAGTGCGAACGGGTCGAAAACCAGTTGCCTTACCAAAAGGAGGGCCTGTTCGACCGAAGAGCACCCTACTGACCGTTGCACTTCGTCCAGCCGAGCTCTTAGTGTTCGTACCTCAACCTAATTAAGCAAACACACCGTGTCAGCACAGTTCCAAACAATCACAAACAAAATAGAATACACACCGACTTTGATGTAAGACGCAAATATATGATTTCGAGGAGTAATATTCCATAAGACCAAAACGAAAGTTCAACTGCTCCACAGGAGCCCAAATAAATACACGAGTGCTGTCACCCGGAGTTTGAACACGCTAAATAGTTTGTAAAGAAAATACCCTCAACAAACCAAAATATCATAGATAAATGGCGTTACAGACTTTATAACCACGCTAACTATATAATTTCGAAGTAGTCCACAAGGGTCCAAATTAATGTACAACTGGTGTCACACACAATGTTAGACACGCCAAATAAATAATTCCGATGAGTAAAATACTCTCCAAAAGCCAAGTGCAATGTACAGATGGTATCCCACCACATTAACCACGCTAAATAAAATAAATTAAAAAAGTGCTCCAAAAAAGCCAAAATATATGTACAAATAGTGTCACACAATTTTGACCACTCGAAATAAATGATTTCGAGGAGAATTATATACAAAAGCCAAAATATATAATGTACGAGGTGTGTCACACAACGTTAAGCACGCTAATGAATAATTTCGAGTAAAAATACCCCACATAAGCCAAAATATATGTACAAGTGGTATCACACAATTTTGACCACGCGAAAACAGAATGATTTCGAGGAGTATTATACTCCACAAAAGCCAAAATATATAATGTACGAGTGGTGTCACACAACGTTAACCACGCTAAATAAATAATTTCGAGGAGTAAAATACTCCACAAAAGAGCACATGGGCATTTTGTAATGCGCATGCGTTTGCAAGAGGTTTCAAGAAGACAGCGAGCCGCCATTTTGTTTTTAGAGACGTATTTTTGACTTTTCGGCATGAATATCGCATGTTTAAGTTTTCCTTGAGGTAAAGATTTTACCAACACCGGAATAACTACACAATGGGCTGTCAGTGGTAGGAATAGATGACATGATCGTACACTTTTTTGGAAAAATATCCACCTCTAAACTAGTGAAGAAATGAGAAAATCTGAAGATTCGACAGACTTTGCTGCCGCGATCCTCCTAAACGAGCCATGTTATTTTCGAGTATATTGCATGAGGTAAGTAAATGATGCCTAGAGATTTAGAATTGTGTATCAATTGTTTATTTTTTATTACTGATTTTAATGTACATTATCCTAAAATTCAAATATCATCAATTTTTTGATCAGTTTAAACATTGCTTCACGTCTGGTTTCAGCTTTCGCTCCCAAACGAAACATACAACCACATTAGGTGCTTTGACTTGTCTTTCATGTAATATTGCTTATTTGCTCTAAAGCTGTGGGGTTTAAAGGGATGTCAAAAATGTACACCGCGTGACAGTTCTCAACTCAGAGGACAGTGGAGTTGTTGTCGATTTCATTTATTTAATTTTATCAAATCTATACACAGTAGAGTATCATTGTACATTGATACCGAATGATAAATGTTTAGAGACTTATTAGGAAGATGTATTATTACAGTGGATTAATTCATTTTGATATTTATTTTATTGAAATGCTTCAGATGTTTTCTTGTTGGAATTTTTCTCGCGATGTCATACACTACATCAAATGTATACAAATTAAACGAATTAATACTCACAGCCTCCAAACGATTTAACTTTCAATGTCATGATGGAAAACTAAAGAATCAAGTAAATGGGTTAGTTTTCTTTTATCGCGTGGAAATAACCTACATAATAATTGCTAAAGTGAAGGCCATGTATTTCTTGTCCGCCATTATTAGTTCACTACAACGTGGGGATTTTGATGCAAATTTATGCTAATTAATAACCAGATCTTGAACATGTTTTTTTTCTTCTGTTTTTTCATCGTCTTGATTTAATTTTTTTTCTTTGTGTTTTTCTTTTAGTTTGGTAATGTTTATATCAACTAATATAAAAAATGTCTGACTTAAAGCCATTTATCAAACAAACATTTAAGATGGAATTATTTTTGTCAATCTGAAATGGAAATACCCAATCAAAGTTGATTCTTATTCAAACTATTTTTACTGTAAGCTAGGGCTGTCAATTGGTCACAATTGTATTATTTCAAAACATTTTTCACAATAATATAGCAAATTATAGTTCATTAACCACCAAGAATATTATTAGAAGACAGGTTTTGAGCATTCTCAGTGATTAAGGACTACACTAAAATACATTTTAACTAGTAACCAACTCATTCCTGCTACTGTATTGTACAGCAGTTATGCTCACTTTAAAGGTCTGAATTAATGATAATGAGAAGTGCATTAGTGAAAAATTATCTATGCAGCATAGCTTGCATTTATATTCATTTGTTAAAAGTGTAATCTCAAATGTATAATGCATTTTTTATACATCACAGGCAATTATGGTCCCAGACTAAAACTGGCCATTTTTCTATAACATTGATGATTAAAATAAACCTCATGTATGGAATTATTTACAGCAATCACATGGTTCAAGTTGTATTTACTGTCATACCATATTATAGCAACTCACTTGCAATGATGAATAGTTGGAAGTTAGAGTCAACTTTGTACTGATAAATCTGTGTTTAAATATATCTAAATATGCACTTCATTGCTCTTTTGGTTCAATGCTTAGTGTAGGATAGTATTAGTGCACATATTAAGATGTTCCCAATTTGAGATGAATTTATACAGAATTCAAAAAATAAAGTGCAAATCAATCCAACTTATTACCTTTTAGTTATATACTTGCAAAAAAACAATCAATCAGTTTTTACTAATTTTTTTTCTTAATTTAATAAATAATTAAAGTCGAGTAAGTGTAGATCATCCATTTTTCTCATTTTTCTAACATTGTCATTATCACTGTATTTATGTGTGTCAAGTCTTTGTCGGGTGAGTTCAGGGTTAAAAAATGATGCTCTCATCCAGTCTGGCATAATTGCTGTGTAGCTTTCGGCAAGTTCTGTCATTGTTGTAGAAGATGTTATTGTGTCAGAGCAGAGTTGTATATTTATTCCTTGTATGTCATGTATGTGAGTTGATGAATTGTTATTTCTTTCAATTACAGGTATTGTCTTGAAGGCCTTGATAATAATGGTGCACATTGTTTTGGCTACCGATAGATGCTCATCCTCAGGTCGTCTTATGGAATGTTTTGCAGTGTAGTCATCTATGACTAGTACCACCAGCCATCTGTTACTTATTGCCTTGTGCAAAAAATTTGAAAGTGAAGTGTGATGTTGTTGGACAAGTTCATTTAATCTCATGTCTAATTCGATTCCTTCTTGGTTCATATGTGTGTTTTTCAAATAAATAGCATGATCAGCTTGCAAAGCATCACATCTCTGACAATGACTTTATTTAGTACTGTTGTTTGTAAAATTACATTTAGATTAGAGATTTATAACTGGCTTAATTGACAGTACAGGCTGCCTATAATAACCATGTATAGGCTAACCAAGACAGGCAGCTAAATCTCTGACTTAGGCTATAGCACATGTTCATAATTATGGCCATGACTCGTTTTTTATTCAGGTCAATTCTTTCTGTTGAATGACGAGGGCTTGTGACAGCCTTACGAATGTTGTCGTACAACTGCACACCCCCAGCATGTTTGCATATTTCCCTAAACTCATCTGGGTCATAACTAATATTTTTTGTGCTCTTTTTTGTTTCCTGGTAAAGTGTCTCCTTAATTAACTTCAGTTGTTGTTTGATTTCACATCCTTAAAAATGATACAACCAACAAAAGTGATAGATATTATTGCCCAGAATTGTTGAATGATTTTTATTATATTGTAAGCCAAATGTACTATCGAATCAACATGGATCTAGATCTGTATAAAATAGTACATGTAGGGTTATTCTTTTTTTATATTTCTTTACTTGCTATATTTGTAATTACTGCTAATCTAAAACACTGTACTTTTTTTTTTGTATAAAACCAAGTGTAGGTTTGAGTGCTCGGACCACATGTGTATGTGTGATTGCATCTTGATCCCACCCCTATTACAGTCATTTGCTATTTTGTATGATGGTTTTCACCTTGATTAGTTATCAAGCGCATACAAATTCAGAACTGTCAATAGCAAGAACATTCTGATGGAATTTACGGTAACAGGTTCCTTATACCTTTATTTTCTGTTTCAAACGATATGTCTATACTTGTTGCTGGTTCAGTTGGGATGTTCACAATATCTTGCCAAAGAAAAGCATGAGTAAAAACCACTAGTAAACCAAAGCTCTGTACATTTCAATACATTTTATTGCACTTTAAATAGACTAGCTTCACGTTAGTGTACGTCATTTTGAGCAGAGTGGAAATTGAGTTAAAATGAGCAGAGCAATGAGACCTCAAATTAATGCGAATTCTCAATAATTTTTACGCCTTTACTGGCCTGATTCAAAATGGCTGACGTTAAAGTGAAGTGGTATATTTATTACGTCTACAGTTGCTTCAATAAAAACAAAATGGTTTAATGACCCAATTTATTATTTAGAATACTAACTGGTCTATTTGGTCTTTGTTTCTTCTTCCATCTTGATAAACGTCTACAAGCATCGCACAAGTATTTTGATGGCAAATAGTCGAAACTAAAACACTGTTTGATATCATTTTCTAGCACTCTTGAAATTGATTTGAAACGTTCCCTTTGACTTTTTTTGTTGCATACACAAAACCCATCACCAGGACCTAATTTCACGCTTTCTAAAAGTGTAAATGAGAGGAGAAAAGCCAAAAAGTAAGCGTATTTTTTCGATGAGAACATTTTGAATTACAGAGGTATTTAAATTTCGCGCCTGAACTATTTGTCACGCAACGATTTATTATAGCTATTTGCTTTAAAAAAATGGCCGACGACGCGCGTGCGCATTACAAAATGCCCATGTGCTCCACAAAAGCCAAAATATATAATGTGCAAGTGGTATCACACAACGCTAACCACGCTAAGTAAATAATTGTGAGGAGTAAAATACTCCACTAAAGTCAAAGTATAATGTACAAGTGGTGTCACACAACGCCAACCACGGTAAATAGATAAATTCGAGGAGTAAAAATATACTCCACAAAAGCCAAAATATATATGCACAAGTGGTGTCCCACGATTTTAACCACGCTAAATATTTCGAAAGTCAAAATAAAACGTACGAGTGGTGTCACACAAGCTTTAAAGACGCTAAACTGTAATTTCGAGGAGTAAAAAACTCCACAAGGGTCAAAAAATTATGTACGAGTGGTGTCACACAGACTTTAACCACGCTAAACTGTAATTTCGAGGAGTAAAAAACTCCACAAGGACCAAAACAATGTACGTAAACCACGCTGGGATAGTATCCAGCAAACTCAACCCAAAAATCAATTCTCTTACCTCCAGCGCGTCTTGTTCTGGTGCTTGTTGAGCCTGTGCCTGTGGAGCCTGAACTTGTGCCGGGGCCTGTATTTGAACTTGTGCCGGAACTTGTTGTGCCTGAACTTGTGGCTGTCGTGCTGGTTGTTGCTGGACATCTTGACGAGCAGGTTGTGGTCTTTGACTCATGTTGAAATGTTGAGCGCCAAACTCGCGTGTTATCATGAAAGGTTCTAATCTACTGCGAAGGAGCATATAGAGAATTTGTCTGCGCATGTCGTAAGTTAATGGTAGAAGCCGCTATAATCACGCGAAAAAAAAAATACCTTCTAAATCCCTTTTAATCCCAATTCACAAAAGCGATACTTCAGGTGACGAAAGTCTCTGTTCCAACCATACAGTGATTGGCCGTTATTTCCGTACGGCTTATTATAGTTCTTGTTGGACATTAGCATAACAATTTGTTTGTTTATAACCATGAAGTATCTGCAAGATTCTGCAATATGGCCGCTTTCACAACGAGACCTGGTCATCTTTGACTGCCGATCAAAGATTTTGGCCAAAACTCTATTGAAAACCAAAAGTATAATACTAGTCTAAGATTATTAAAGAAAGCATACCAAGGAAAAACTTAGCGGCGCATACATTTAAGCTCGACTTTTCTTCAAATTTATGCGAAAAAATTGACCAAAGAGTAAGACTGACAAATCTTCTCCGTGCTTGAGTTAAAGTTTATATTTAGTGAAGATAGAAGTATATCAACAAAAGCCCGACCAGAAAATTACAAAATTTGGTGGTTCATCTGTGTTTTCACAATCATTTGGATTAATCAAGATCATTCTAACCTAATTTCAGGTTCCGTATTCAAATCAGTCGAAATTGCTTGAGAGGAGAAACACAACCATGGCGTCAACAAATATCGCAATATCACGTTTTGGCCAATCTTTCTTTAAAAAACAACAATGCTGTGATGTAGAATGTGGTTTGACGACTCGCATCAGTTATATTTAGCTTCGGCGCAGCCCCTCAAACATACCGCTTATCAAGAAGGAAAGTTGACCAAAACTTGCAAAATGCGCAAATAATCTGCTCATCACCCCACAAAATCGATCCTCAATAAGAAATCATTCTGTACCACACAATTCTCATGACCTTTGATTCTTAATCTGTTGAAAACGTTTTCTGCTATTTCTTTTATTATGGCAGCAGTCCTCACACGAATGCAGTAGGTTTGTGTTTTTCTTCTTCTTTTTGCGGACTTTTGCTCAAAAATATTTTGAGATAAAAAACCTCCACATTTACTTGACTTAGTCACAGCACCTTACAAAGTGATAGACTTTAAGTATCCATTTATATTTTCCTAAATTGAAGATCACTAAGATTGCGATTGGAACTCAAAAGTTCCCCGGTCGTAGAAAAAAATGTAAACATGACCGCGAGCTAAAATTTTCTGACATGCGCAGACAAATTCTCTATATGCTCTGCGAAGGAGGTCTGATTGCAAGTTCTCGGTCCCTTAAATACCCTCCCACTGAATGAATATAGTAAAGTAGTAATTTGTGAATGCGTTCGGTGTTTCATTCTATGCGTACATATTTACGGTGTTCAACTTATCTATAGAGAAAAATATCGCTCTGGGATGCTCACGGTTGCCGTACACTTCACAAATTCAGCTGCGTTTCCAGCGTGGCTGTCCTTGTGGTGTAGTGGTTAACACGTCGGACCAGAATACCGAAAACGTGGGTTCAAATCCTGCCAAGGGCATATGATATTTTTCTCCTAACATTTCTTTCATTACTACACACCGAACGCATTCACAAATGACTACTTTACTATTCATTCTATTTGTTAACGTTAAGTGGTTTATTCTACCACTGGAAGTATATTGTGTAGCGTCACCAGCAAATAGGTCGATGTATGATTCATTCAAGTGAAGAGGGAGGTTGTTCATATAGATTATAAACAGTAAGGGACCCAGTATTGACCCCTGAAGTACACCAGATTTAATGGTGTATTAGAAGACATTTCATTTTCTATTATTATTTGAAAATGCCTGTTTTAAGGCCACTGCCTATAGTTTCGAGACGCTCGACCATACCAAATTCAAATGACTGTTGCTCGCACAAAAACCAACCCACAGTTTTGAGTATTTGTCCAGTTACTATAGAAAGTTTCAAATTTTTAATGTATTTTTTGTTTACATAAATGTTACCATGGCAACGGAACAATGGTGTCACAAGGTTTACGTTTTGCTCATTTTACGCGCTTTTCGATCGAAACTTTTAAAACCACACCCATGACGGTATTTTTCAAGTAATTGCCTCAAAGTATACGGAGTTATATGAGTGAGTGTGTTATCTACTGGTGCATATGCACTATGAGTGAGTGTGTTATCTACTGGTGCATATGCACTATAAGTGAGTGTGTTATCTACTGGTGCATATGTACTATGAGTGAGTGTGTTATCTACTGGTGCATATGCACTATGAGTGAGTGTGTTATCTACTGGTGCATATGCACTATGAATGAGTGTGTCATCTACTGTTGCATATGCACTATGAGTGAGTGTGTTATCTAATGGTGCATATGCACTATGAGTGAGTGTGTTATCTGCTGGTGCATATGCACTATGAGTGAGTGTGTTATCTACTGGTGCATATGCACTATGAGTGAGTGTGTTATCTACTGGTGCATATGCACTATGAGTGAGTGTGTTATCTACTGGTGCATATGCACTATGAGTGAGTGTGTTATCTACTGGTGCATATGCACTATGAGTGAGTGTGTTATCTACTGGTGCGTATGCACTATGAGTGAGTGTCTTATGTACTGCTGCATATGCACTATGAGTGAGTGTGTTATCTACTGGTGCATATGCACTATGAGTGAGTGTGTTATCTACTGGTGCATATGCACTATGAGTGAGTGTGTTATCTACTGGTACATATGCACTATGAGTGAGTGTGTTATCTACTGGTGCATATGCACTATGAGTGAGTTTATTATCTACTGGTGCATATGCACTATGAGTGAGTGTGTTATCTACTGATGCATATGCACCATGAGTGAGTGTGTTATCTACTGGTCCATATGCACTATGAGTGAGTGTGTTATCTACTGGTGCATATGCACTATGAGTGAGTGTGTTATCTACTGGTGTATATGCACTATGAGTGAGTGTGTTATCTACTGGTGTATATGCACTATGAGTGAGTGTGTTATCTACTGGTGCATATGCACTATGAGTGAGTGTGTTATCTACTGGTGCATATGCACTATGAGTGAGTGTTATCTACTGGTGCATATGCACTATGAGTGAGTTATCTACTATCTACTATTTGATCTCTCATAAATGAATTATAAGACAATATTTTCCATGTAATTTATATTTTATTTTGCAGCCTGTTTCGGTTGAAATATTTTCCCATCTACCATAATAAACAACTCAAAAAGATTATGGTCGCATCGATTTGGGACAATATCAAGATGTAGTTAATTGTCTTCATAAAAAACTGATATCTTTATTCAAGATTTGATGTCTTGAAGTGAATCCTAGAAAAAAGAATAAAAAATACCACACGTTATACATTGTCTGATATTTTGAATATGAAACCTAGCAAACAAGGGAATTTCTATGTCTGTTTCTCTGTCCATTTTCTGTGAGTCAGTTTGTATATATGAATACTTATTGTTTTGTTAGTTTGAATTCTTTGATCGTTTTTGACTATTGCTGGTTTGATTGTACAATACATCTGTGTTTATTTGTCGATTTGGGCAATCTTAGTATTGTTGGTTTGATTGTCAATCTCTGTGTTTGTTGGTTTGATAGTCAATCTCTGTGTTTGTTGGTTTGGTTGTCAATCTCTGTATTTGTTGGTTTGATAGTCAATCTCTGTGTTTGTTGGTTTGGTTGTCAATCTCTGTGTTTGTTGGTTTGATAGTCAATCTCTGTGTTTGTTGGTTTGGTTGTCAATCTCTGTGTTTGTTGGTTTGATAGTCAATCTCTGTGTTTGTTGGTTTGGTTGTCAATCTCTGTGTTTGTTGGTTTGATAGTCAATCTCTGTGTTTGTTGGTTTGATAGTCAATCTCTGAGTTTGTTGGTTTGATAGTCAATCTCTGTGTTTGTTGGTTTGATAGTCAATCTCTGTGTTTGTTGGTTTGAGAGACAGTCAATCTCTGTGTTTGTTGGTTTGAGTGTCTATCTGTGTTTGTTGGTTTGATAGTCAATCTCTGTGTTTGTTGGTTTGATAGTCAATCTCTGTGTTTGTTGGTTTGATTGTCAATCTCTGTGTTTGTTGGTTTGATTGTCAATCTCTGAGTTTGTTGGTTTGGTTGTCCATCTCTGTGTTTGTTGGTTTCATAATCAATCTCTGTGTTAGTTGGTTTGATAGTCAATCTCTGTGTTTGTTGGTTTGATAGTCAATCTCTGTGTTTGTTGGTGTGATTATCTGTAGAGCTAATGGATAAAAGTCAACAATAATATCTGAGATCGACAATCAAAGCAGCAAACACAGATATTGACAATCAAACTGACAATAATCAAACCAGAAAACAAAGACAATCAAACCAACAAAACACAGAGATATTCATCTAACACACTATTGTACTACTGACCAGTCTAGATCTCTGTACACACATCTCAAATTCTTTGACAAACTGAGAACAGTTGAGTGTTTGATGTGGCTGCTGTTTGTAACAGTTAATCACTTGGTCCTTTAGATTTGGACAAACAGCTGGTCTGAGATTTTCACTGCAAATCAAACAATGCAATAACAATTACAGAAATGCATGTGTTTGAACAAACAACAAGAAACACAAACCAACAAACAATAAAGATGCACAAAAGTTATCATACAAAAATTCAAAAACAAGAGTTCTGGGGCCGGTTGTATGAACCCTGGATAGCGCTAATTATAAATTATGATAAATGATTTATCACAGCCAAGTACAGAGTGACATAACAATTTACACATTCAAGGACATCAAAATATTCATATACAAAAGTGCTTGTTCATATGGTATTTCATTTTGCAGTGTTCTTAATCTTCCTTCATCATTTTGTCAATTATCCCTGATTTTATTTCTTCTCAGATATGGAGAAAAATTGACAGAAATTGAGTGAACATTTGCTTATATGTGTGCAGTTGAATGAAAAAATGTCACCATACATTTCCTTAGAAAATGGATTCATATGTTTAGGACACAGCACTACAATGAGAAAACATATAGCAACATTTCCAAATCCAGTCTTTCACATCTCAGTTAGTATTCACTCAATCTGTGTCAAATTTTCACCACAATTCATATTTTTCACAGCACTTTTTGATGTCATTAAAATAAAATAGCCCTGAAGCATGATGATGTTTCACCCCCGTGTCTATACCATAATAGTTGCTAAAATCCTTACATATTCAGATTTTATATTCCCTCAAGAATACAGGAACTATAGTCATAATTAGTGAACAAAAGCAATGTGAAATGGATTCTGGTCTAGAGATGGGGGTAAACGTCATCATGCTTAGGCTTATTAAAAAAAGTTTATTTGACTTGTGATGTCACAATTTGGTAAACATTTATTAGTTTATATTGAAAGGAGCCACCACAACCAGCATGCCTTGTGTATTTGAATTCTACCCTATTAAGTCACTGAATATGGTTGAAAGAGGAACACAATCTTCTTGAATTCTTTACCATTGTCTGATTTTCTTCCAAAGAAACAATAATTGTGTTAAGAATTATTCTTAAGAGACCATTATCAACTACATGTATTGGTTGATTTTTGAAGAGGTTTTGTTAATTTGTTTATTTAACTTTAAGGAAAACCATATGTAAACAATTAACAGGTCAATGATGCAAAGCATCATGGTTGTGATGGTCAGAAAAACATGTACAGTTCCATCTCCACATAACACAGGAACACAAACAATAAACAAATCTAGACCTCTCAAGTACAATACTGTTTACATGCTTTTAAATACATGTAAAATGATGTTAAGGCAAATTAGCTCATAAGAAACCTTAAGCATGTGAACAAGAGAGATTATAACATAGACACGATATAACGCGCACTCTGATTGGCTCATTGTTATGAACCATCAGCGGATATTTCATAAACTTGCGTCAGCATTCTTTTTGGCGATCAAGATTCTCGATCTCCTGTACAAACCGACCAAGCTCAGTGAATGCAGTAAGACTTTTCATAAAAGTTCTTTTTGATTAAAAAAAAAAACTAAGACAATTTTTGATCGATCATGATATTTTCGACCATTTGTTGATTGGCTGTAAACCGTGGTTGAGCTAGGATGACAGACTCACTAAATGTTCTCAATGGCTGGTGCACGAAACTTGTGCGAAAGTTTGCATGGATTTTTTCGCTAAAAAATATGTTAACGGACAAATTATCAATGGAAATTAAGAAAATGTAAGTAACTTATTGCAATAAATGATGCCTTGATTTGACAAATGTTTGATGGTAGTTTTTGTTGATAGTTATTTTGTTTGTTTTTGTCAGAGAAGTTCAGCCTTTGAGTTGGCAAAATTTTTGTAAAGCAAACGTATAATTTCTCGTTGTTTTCTCGCAATAAAACAACAAAAAATACATTTTATGGATGCCCATTCTATCTATTCTCAATTATCCATTACGAGTAATAACTTTAACTTGTAAGTGAGATCCAATTCGTTCTAGTTTTTACGAGTTTGGTTTTAGCGATCACTTGCAGTCATTTTGTGGCGGCTTTGAATATATTTTATTCACTCTAACATCAAATTCGCCTAAAAAACACGAAGAAAAAATAACGAAGATTCTTTCTTATTATCAGTTATAAGCATTCTCAACTGAAGCTGGATATTATTGCAGAATTATGCTGTTTTAAACTGGTTTATTGAAAGCAGTATTTTTTGGTGCCTTTTAGTCCATTCTACGCGCGAAGTATCGAGAATATCTCGTTTGATCAGCAAAAAAATTTGTCTATGTTATAAAAGGAATGTCTCATGGTTAGCGAGCGTATATCCAGTTCTGGATGCACTTGGGAGGTTGCTTAAAGCACTCGAAAAAGCTAGAGTGTCACTCCGCTTCGCGTCGTGCCACTCTTACGCTTTTCTCGTGCTTAGCAACCTCCCGCGTGCATCCAGAACTGGATATACGCACGCTAACCATGAGACATTCCTTAACAACAATGACAAGTTTGGACTTTATTTTTGATAAAAAAACATGTGTAATGTGTCATATTTAGTCAAAACATCTTCAATGTTTACAACAACTACTGAAAATCAATTACTAGCTCAAAAAAAGACTCAGAACTCATATATTAGTAACTAAGTCAATTGCAACTTGTTGTAGTCATCACTGACTCATTCTCATACTTAAAGTCCTTAATATGAATACCAAGAGTGACAGGTCGGGAGTTAAATTACCTAAATTTTTGCTCCACTTCATCCATAGCTGCATTAAACTGTTCTTGACTTACAAGATCTATATTAGCACTCTACAATAAAACAATCACACAACAGCGGTTATACACATGTAACACAGTCACCTAAGATTCTTTTCACTTTACAAATTCCTAGGATATGAGGAAAATTTAGAAAGAAATCCTTTGTCTTTTACTAAATTCCCCTCTTGCATATATCAGATAGAGGGAAATTTAGTAAAAGATAAGGATTTTTTGTCTTCTAAATTTCCCTCGTCAATTTGCATGAAGGGAATATTGGACCCTAATGTTGATGGAGATTGCCACAGTGTAGCTGAAATGTTGCTTTTCTCAACAAATTGTTTCCGAAAAATCTGTTTATGTTATCATATGGAACATATAAGCCTCAAGACCTTCATATTATTTATATAAACTACTGTTTTATTTCTTTTTGCTCTTGTTAGAGTGCACACACTAAAAGTGCGCAACATAAATACCACTAAATAGTGCTATTTTATGCGACTTTTATTTTCTTTTGTTTATTTAGTACTATTTATTACCGGTACTAAATAGCGACAACTGCTGCACACATTTAGTGTTTGCACTCTATTCTGACCAATATTATTTGCCTTTGATAATTACTAACCTGTTTTTTCAAGCTTTCAATTTCGCTAATCAACTGGTTTTCTCTATTTTTGAAGTCTTCTCTCAGTTGTTCAAATTCTTCTGTATTTACAATGTCTTCTTGTGATACTGACCCTCTACCCTATAATATATAGTTTATATACATGTAGGCATAATAATTTAAAATAACTATAATATAAATATGTCTTAATTAAACCAACACTTGCATTCATGTATGATCATTAGGTTTGATTCCCGCTCTGGCCAGAAATTGTGTTTGTCTGGGTCCCTATTTGGTCAATATATAATTTCTCGGTCATGCTTTGTATATAGCCAACTGGTTTGTCTCCTAGCCAGTTGGGATTCTTAGCAATGTTATGTTTGAATTTATTAGTATTCAGTTTCTCATTTCTCTCCCCAATTAGCTAAACAGCTAAATACATAGAGATTGACTTAAATAAAGTAATTTTTTTAATTATTCATACAGGATCGGGTGAATTTAATGCTCGACTCTGTTGATAAATGGACTATAAAATGGACTATCAAAATTGCTGCATCATTTCATTCAAGTAAAACACCTTTCGATAAAAACTCTGATAACAGTTCCCAGAAAATATAATTTTGTGTTAGAAAACAAACCTGTTCGTAAGCTTTCTGTAGAAGTCCCTCTAGTTTGTGTTTCTGGGCATCGAGCTGAGCTTTTTCTGTCTGTAATTCTCTCCATAATTTATTGATATCCTCTGTGGATCCAGTCAAACAAATCAAATTTGCTTATTATTAATTTGATAATACAACACTCAAATAATTAGTTAATTTTTGGCTTTCACACTAATAAAATTATGTCAGTTTAAGTTTTTGAGTCAAAATTCAAACTACCTGAAGTTAAATCTTCATTCCTACCCAACGGCAGATCTTTCTTGCCCTGTAAACGACGAACTACGCGCTCTGAAACCTATGAAATGAGGGAAATGTTTGATTTAACTCACGAATAGCAAATACATGCAAAACGATAGACAGGATTACAGCACTTTGCAGACACAATATCACCGCTCAAAGAATGTTTAGAGAAACGACATGAAATTACCCTAACAACACCAGCACTATCTTCCTCTCCTTCTCGTTCAACTGTTACACGTCTTGTCGACTCACTACTGCCCATAGTTTTGCAGTTTTTAATAAATGAAGATGAACAACTGCAAGACTTGAAAATTACCACAGGGTCGCCATCTTGGTTTGACGCCAACAACATTAATGGACAGCGGTTGTATAAGACACAGAGAGCCCGTTACTTGTAATACGATGCAGCGGCTTATTTATTTATTTGCTTATTTATTTATTTATTCATTAATTAATTCATTCATTCATTCATTCATTCATTCATTCATTCATTCATTCATTCATGCATGCATTCATTCATTCATTCATTCATTCATTCATTTATTCATTTATTTATTTATTTATTTATTTCTGATTTATTTATTTATTTTGATTTATTCATCTATTGATCTATCTATCTATTTACCTATTTATTTACTTGTTTGTTTATTTGTTTGTTTATTTATTTATATATTTGTTTGTTTTTCAGTGTTTATTTGTATGTTTGTTTGACTCTCTGGTCAATTCACTGAAGAGAAATATAGGCCGGATAAATATCATATCAACGAGCTAATTATCCTGATACTGACGATAGAGGACTATTAGACGAATAACTACATAAACTAATGGATTACCATTACAATCAGCTAGAGTGCACGCACTAAAAGTGTGCAAGATAAATACCACTAAATAGTGCTATTTTATGCTAATTCTATTGTTTTCTTTTGTTTAATCAGTGCTATTTACTACTAAATAGTGATAACTGTTGCACACATTTTGTGTTTGCACTCTAAGACAATCAATATTGATAAAGAGAATGAAAGAATGATTATATTCTCGAGACAAGTATTCTTAAGCTCCAAAAAAGAGCCGCTAGAATAATTCTAGGGGTAGAACGACAAACTCGATCTGTCGACATGTTCAACTCCTTAAACTGGCTACCATTCACTGTGGACTCGTACATAAACCGTTGTGCATTAATGTACAAAAGAGTGAATGAACAAACACCAAAATACCTTAATGAAATACTCAAGCTCAATAGTGACATTCACTCCCGAAAAACGCGATATAGTAAGCTGAACCTTATATGTCCGAGAATAAAAAGACTAACCGAAGGTGGACGATCTTTTTCAGTAAGATCGATTAAAGATTGGAACAATCTGGACAAACAAATAAAAGAGTCAATAAACTATAAGACTTTTAAGAGAACTTTATATAAAGATATAGTACAAGAACAAAAAAACAATCTTAGATTTTTTAATCCAAATTAGTCACGCTACCATTTTATATAATTATCGATTTTTTTTATTATATATATTTACTTATTTCTTAATTATTTTGTGTTCTTATCGATATTATATATATTACCATAACTTATATTAACATTTTTTACATGTAATTTTAATAATTTAGAAATTTTTACTATAGTTTTAATATAGTTGTTAGGATAGAGGGCCACTAGTTTATCAGTATCTTTTTTACTGTCATGTGTTTTTTACCCTCTCAAAATAAAGTTTATCTATCTATCTATCTATCGGGATTTCTTGGCCCAAATGAATCAAAGTTCCATCGGTCCTCGTTCCTAAGACATATTCCATTTATTCCTCCACACAAGCGGGGAAAACTAGTTTGACAAACAAATGGATGGATGTGCGAATAAGCGAATATAGGAACAAATAAATGAATAAAACAAAAAAATGAAATCAGAATGTATCATCAGTGATCACGCGATATCCTGCAGCTTGAACATATTTATGACGTCACCAGCTAATACAAAAGAATGCACGATGAACAGGAAGGTACGTGCAAAGAAATTTTATTCGGCAAATATGATATTACATGCTGAACGGGATGTTAACTGACTACATGTAACTCGGCATACAACGAAAGGTTTCACGACTAGTGGCGTCATCCCCATTGGATTGACAAGTGGTCACGTTAATTGCATGCCAGTGCAAAACTTGCCAAAACAAATACAATTTGACAATTGATATTTAAACTTTTGCAATTTCTTTATTAACACGGAGTTTATAGGAAGGAAAGCAAGAAGACTGCTATAGCACATTTAGGAGATCGTGGCCCTTTTCACATGGCTGACTGTCAATCGTATCAGAGTTGAAACTGCTCCAAAAATACAGTATATCAGCCTCCTGGCTGAACTGAACTATCAAAGAATTAGCTCTGTCGTACATCGCTTTAAGAATTAGGACTACTACTTGGTCCACGATAAACGATTGGTTTATATTGCATTACTACAAGATTGAAGAACAAACACAGACGTCCTTGGTTAACTATGCGTAATATGGCAGCTCTAGGTTATTTTCTGTGGTTGATTCCGTTCCTTTTTTCCCCTGCTAAAATGACTTCAAACTATGATGGCGAAGACGATGTACGTGTGAAAAGATGGCTTTTACGAGGTAAGATATACATAACCTTTTGATGAGAATTGTTGACTAATTACAGGTAGTGATGATGACTCAAGGCCGGTGGCTCGGGGCTTCTTAAGTAAATAGTTCATGCAATATAATGAAGATCTCATATCTTGCGTACTTTATCCATTAGTGAATATGCTTTATATATTGAAGCTCATAATTCAAGTTATGCAGTTTAAAGTACTGTATAGGGTGTGTTTTAAAAATAGTTTGAGTTAAGATGAGAAGACAGCGTTTCCATATTTAAAGGCAGACGTAGAGAAAGTTAGAGGAAATGAAAGTCTACCCGAATAGTCAGTCTGCTCTTGTCTGGACGCCGGGGTCTGGACGTCTGGACTTGAATATCGAATTAATAAAAAAGTACTTTTTAAAGTAGGAATTCCTCTTTATTGCTGCAATAACATATATATCAAGACAAATCGATAACCATAAGAACGAAGCTCAAACCTGTGAAAGTTGGATTCAATTTCTTACGTCGCGGGGAAAGCATTCACAAAAGTAACAATTTACAAATGAGTTGCTAGTTGTGTCATTCGTTTCTAGACAACAAATTTGAAGAAAGTTGTGATTAGTGAGATGGGCCCTCTCTTATTCGAACTGGTCGTGTGTTTCAGATTTATTCTCGGTTTTGTTTCCCAAAAACGCCATCGGTGCATTTGATTGATTGCATTTTTTCCCTTATTTAGTTTCTATCGTGAATAATTGAAATCTTTTATAGGAAATGGGTTACGTCATCAGTTATTTTTTGTTTTGTTCTGTGCTGTTTTGTTCTGTTTTGTTTCGCTTTAATACCTTCCTATGTGCTTGCGGTTTTACAAAAACAATTATGTACATTGAACATCCGCATCCTGTGAAAGCTTAACAATATACCCTAGCGTATCCCACATGGTTAGCTCGCTTTAAATTTAGAGGTATTAAAGCAGTATCAAGCTATAAGAAATCGGTGGATTGCAGTGAAGCGGGGCGTGGAATTTGCCATCTATGGTCTAGGGGCCGGCTAATTTCTCCCTCACTGACCCTGTACGAATGGTTCGCTGGGTTAGCCTTGTTAGCTCGGTCTGCCATTAAGGATAGCGCGGTTGTTGTAGAAATCTTCGGCCTATACGTAAGTGTTGCAAAGTCGCCATGCGCCGCTTCAGCTCTATACGTGTCTGGAGGCATAGTCCAATGTTTTTTTCTGTCTGTCTTCTCCTTCAGTTTAGTGTATTTTTATTTCTATTTGTCTTACCTCATTTTTCTATTATTTTATTTCCTCAACAGAATTGCGGATGAAGAACTTTATATTATTGTTATTATTATGAGGATTTTTTGTTCATTATTATTCTTTCTTTATTTATTTATTTATCTATTCATTCATTCATTCATTCATTCATTCATTCATTCAATCATTTATTTATTTATTTATTTATTTATTTATTTATTTATTTATTTATTTATTTATTTATTTATTTATTTATTTATTTATTTATTTATTTATTTATTTATTTATTTATTTATTTATTTATTTATTTATTTATTTATTTATTTATTTATTTATTTATTTTTGGCTTATTTTCCCCTTGATTGATTCAGTTTTGTTTATTTTTTTATAACTCACGGCAAATTATAATAATCTGAATGGGCGAATAGCACTAAAAGTTCACGTGATCATTATGTGTTGTTATTTTGTGTAATTCAAATATAGTGCTAATTTCTCCTTATGGTATTTTTGTTCCTGGGATTTATTTTTACAAACCTCGTTTTTGGGTTCACTTGACGTCTTAGTGCAAGTCGGCGTACGAGAAATTTTTATTGTAACTTTATTTTAATACAGGCTCCTGTACTGACCATCACAAATGTAATCAATGGCTGGACTATCAAGATCTCTACTATTCGTGCCAAATTGACAGAAACCGTAACAAATGTCCTAAGAGCTGTAAATTATGTCCAACACAAGCACTAACTAGCACACACCAACCTACCACTACTACATCACAACCTTCGACAACAAATCCCACGAGTATATCTACTCTTGCTACTACAAATCAACGACCCACAACAGGTGAAGTGAAACATGCATGAATTTTTTAAAACTAAAAGAAATTCATGTGAACAATAGAAAAGTAGATAATAATTTTCCTCTTTCGTCCACATGTTAAAAATTATAAATACGTTAACGTAATTCATAAACGTATTATCTACGATATGTTCCGCAGGCTACTCCTCTCTTTATTTGGGCGTCCTATGGCGTTTTTGTGTGGGTGCAATGCAGAGACTGGATCGAGAGCTCATTTCTTTCCCACAGGCACCCCTTCCCCACCGTCCTCTACCGTCTTTTAGACTACGTTTACAGTAGCTTTAGGGGGTGCTTTATTCTCGTTTACTCACTTATTTACAAAAGAAAAAAAATTTCGTCTCATCTACAAATAGCATAGTTGCTAATCAAGGCAGATGAAGTGACTATATAATGTTCATAAAAATAAAGAAGTTTCAAATTATAATGTTTAACTAACAAAGGAGAAGGCTAGAAAAGTAGATATTTCTACCCTATTGGCTGAGTCTTCTCGATCAGTAAACATGTTATTGTAAGGTATACATTTGCGGTCCGAAGAGGTTGTATTTTTGTGACATTGCATGTTCTAAGACCATTGGTGTAAACAAAATATGAAACAGCAATATCCGCACCACCTCGCCACCTTAATGATGTTTTTGATAGGGTGTCGATGAACATAAACGTATTTCAACATTAATTTCGAGTGAGGGGGAGGGGGACGTTTTTTAATTTTTTTTATTTATTTTAACAGTGGGCCCTTGAACCCTTTAGACGCTATAGAGGCATTTTGTCATAATTTACTCTATGAGCTTTTTCCCGTTTTTTTCAACAATTGTTGCCGAGATAAGTATTCTATATACTAAATAGTATACTATGTTATGCCAATTCTACATGCTACTATTTACTTTGAAGAAGATAGCTACAATCATATGATCTAGCCTATAAAGAAAGACTACCAACAATTTTGCTAGCCTTTGTTACAATAGTTTTCAACATATTCATATTCTAAGAATGTTAATCTTGACTTTGAAATAATCCTGATACAACTTTTCTAATTATTGATTCGCTGTCCATCAATACCGTCTTCTGCATTTCTCCTAAAACTTTACTACTCTTCTCTACTTCCTTTCCAAATACCATTTCAACGTATTTTGACGTCTCCTTCACTCCTCCACCAAGTGCTCCTATTATTAATGGTACCACTGTGATTTTATATCCCGGTCTTCTTTCACGCATTTCAAATGCCAGCTGACGGTACTTGTTTAGTTTCTCCACTCGTTTGTCTTCGATGTTAATTTCTTGAGGACATTTACTTTATTATTATTATTATTATTATTATTATTATTATTATTATTATTATTATTATTATTATTATTATTATATTATTATTATTATTATTATTATCATTATTATTATTATTATTATTATTATTATTTTCATTGACACACAGTAAAATACATTTTTACATGATTTTCTGGTAACATCCCCAGTCAAGCTTTTACCTAAAGCCTCAGACTTACAATCTCTATTAATAAATGATATGACTCTTACACTCTATTCGCACTCCATCTGATGGACGTCTCTTCTCGTTATAGATAAATGCGCTGATTCATACGAGCATTGCTATCTATTGGTGAATGATGGTTTTTGTAGATCAAGGCCGTTTTATATGGCTACGTACTGTATGGATAGCTGTGGGTGGTGTGCAACTTTTTCAGGTACATATTTGGAATGGTTGGAGAGGGAATACATCACGGAACAATTTCATCAATGGATATACACCTATATACAAAAACCATTGTCGTTGAGAATGACTTATTACAGATTGCGGACGTCGATTACACGACTGAAAAGGTCTATGTGTAATTTTCTTTTTAATGAATAGCTTCAGAAGATACATTTTATCGATCATTATAGATTTTCAACTTGAGGAAATCACGCTGATTTGAAAAAAATTATTGCTTATTTGTTATCATTATTGGAAACCCACAGTACCTTTCGGTCGTAAAATCTACATCCGCAATCCGGTATTCCCTTATTTCCCCCGACAACGGTTTTGAAATAGATATATATAACGAATAGGTATATATAGCTCAGTTGGGAGAGCGTTAGCTGTTAACCGGGAGGCTACGGGTTCGAACCCTCAGCTGGACCATCACTCAGGGTCTTTAAATAATCGAGGAGAATGTTCTTCGATTTACAATTGTAAGGGTTCGCGTCTTCTCGGATAAGGACGATAAACTGGAGGTCCCGTCTCGCCACCAATAATTAACCAATAATTAACGGGGGGACTTAAAAGAACGACTGACGACGCAGGTACGACCATCCTCGGTGATAGGCTTACAATAATGCATACAAACTACTAACTACTAATTAGCGCATATGATTATATATATATATTTGCGCTATATAAGCATTAAATGAACTTAACTTAAGAATGAAACAACGATCTTTCCATCGAATGGTCGGGCGGGGAAGAGTACCCCGGTATTCGCTATACGGGGACGGGTCTCTAAGCAGGGTGTGGTTTTCACGGATTTTACTCTGAAACAGGGAAGTAAAATCATGCAGTGTATCTATCTGGGACAAGGTACCTTTTTCGTAGTTATAGAGAGAGGGAAATAGTACCCCCAGTACGAATGCCGGAATGAGCAAGTATACAAATGAACACACAAGCAAATGAATGAATTAATTAATTGATTAATTAATTAATCAATTAATTAATTAATAGACGGATGGATGGATGGATCAATGAGTAAAACAATGAATAAATGGATGGATAAATGAGGAATGAATGAATGATGAACGAACAAAGAAATAAACAATTTATTTATTGATGAACGGAGAGAGGTTAGGTAAACAATCAAGGATATAATTAAGTGGTTGGAATAAATTAATACCATTCTACTTATTAATTAACGTTTTTGCTGTTTTCTTTGTTAGATTGTGTGGACCAGAAACCTGCTGAATGTCCTACATGGAAATCAATTTGTGAGACTAACTCAGACGTCAAAAGACTCTGTAGAAAAACCTGCAACCTTTGTCCGACAACATCGCTACCAACTACAACAGCACCAACAACCACTGTTGCGCCAAAGACAACTACTACAACATCGCAGCCTATAACCAACAGTGCATCCACAGCACCAATCACAACAACAACAGCAACAACAATTACTACTGAAGCAGCTACTACTATAGGAAGTACAACCACAGCTGTACCGACGGTAACCAATGGTAAAACACGACCAACCACGCCTAACAATGTAAAAGACAAATCAACTGCAGTTACTGGGACTGTAAGTACACACAGACAGAGTGCTAAACCACCGCGAGGTACTAGTGCTGCAGAGCAAATGACTAGGAAGACAACCACACTACAGGTAAATCAATGGACTGCAATAACTACACAGGACGACATCTTGAACAGAACTGATTTTTTTCTTGTAAATCACGAATTTATCGCGCGTTTTTGTGCACGTCATTTTCCAAATAAGGTTGAGGAAATGTCACGCAATCTAACCTAGCTACGCTAGTGCAGAGTAACTTAAGTATTGCCTAAGGTTTTCAATAAACAAATCTATCTATCTATCTATCTAAGGCGTGGTTTCCATATAATCAAGAACGCTCTGGAACGATCGCAACATCCTGATCGTCAGGTCAAAAAAAGTGTTTCCATATAATCGTAGACGATCGAAATGGATAGAAACGGTTCGTAGGATCGAAAAACTTTGATTTTTACATTTATCGAATGTTTCACGATCGTTTGCGACCGTTCTCGATCGTTTTCGATTATATGGAAACCAGGCTTATATAGGTGATCTGCTTCATTGAGTCATTGTATCATAATTACAATGCATGTCAATGGCTTTAGTAACGCTGGTGATTGGGTACCAGCATTATTTGCGTTTTTTTTATTTTCGCTACAAACGAAAGTACGCAAAACATTCCGATAGTTGTAGTGAATGACGTCATAATACAAATGGTCTATTCACAGCGATATGTTGCATGAATATTGACGAGCCCAACAGCTTGATTATAGCTTTTTGTTCTCGAGAAACAGAACAGAAACAGAAAATACATCAAATGTATTTAACCCAGTCTCTGCTCGAACATTCGTTCTGTATCGCCTTACGGGGACTTCATCAGTTAAAGTATACACCTATTTCAAAAACCATTGTAGCTGAGAAGGACGGATAACGAGTTGAGGATGTCCATTACACGACTGAAAAGGTATATGGGTAATGTTGATTTTTTTATGAATAGCGACAGAAGATACACATACCATTTTATCGACCATCAGAGATCTGCAACTTAAGGTAATTCCGTAGAAATAAAACTGCCCGATGAAATTTTTTTATACTCGTTCTAACAAACAATTTTGAGAAACGTTTTCAGAAAATACAATAAAAAAGGGGGGTCACCGACTTCGTTTTTGTGCTATATGACGTCAAAGTTCATGCATTTTGGTGACTTGAGAACGTAAAGAAAGAAGCTCAAAAATCGAAGAGAAACGGAACAAAAACACAGTAATTTGTCTTTTAAGAGCAAAATTCGTGTTTTGTTCAAATGTCTGCACTTAATTTTATTGAAAAAATATGAACAGATGTATAAAAAATATGTGATCTTGAAGAAATTGACGAAATACCAACGTGCGCACGAGCTGCTAATTCATTTGAAAAAGTCCTAAGCTGAAAGTATTTTAGAAATTTCTCAAAAGTTAGCCAGATGACCTATGCTCAATTTTAGATATATTTGATGTTATGTTATAACAAATAATTTTATCAAATAAAACACATAGGTCACCGTGCTAGTTAGCGAAATATTGCAAAAAATATCGTCATTTTATTGTTAAAAAACAGGTTTTCCGAGAGAGGACTGGGTCGAGTTTCAAAATTATCGCGTTTTCTCGCTCGAAAATATCGCAATTCTTCGAATTTTTTATTCAAAGTACTTTACAAACATAATTTGACTAGATTACATGATAAAAGTCCTGAAACCAAAAATGTTGAAACATGCGCAGAACTATGCGCAGTGCAAAACTACGGAACTACCTTAAGGAAATGACGCTGATTTAATAAAATACTGAACTGCTTATTTCTTATCATTGGAAGCCCACAGTACCTTTCGGTCGTGAAATCTACATCCGCAATCCGGTATTCCCTTATTTTCCCCGACAACGGTTTTGAAATGGGTTAATAGGCGATTTGCTGCGACTACCAGAATCCTTTGCTTGTGACTCTCTTTTGTAGCGCTGTTCTTTTTATCTCCAACGGAATTAAGCAGAAAAAGAAAAACACGAGAGCGAAAAAAAGAATTCGAATGCAATGCTGGTAGTCGTATTAAAATGACGCCGAAATGTTTTTGTTCTTATGTAGGGCGTAACAACCAGTGATAATGTAATAGTAGCAGGACCCCAGTACGCCAAGAGAGGCATCACTAAGACACTTGTCGTGGTTATCAGTTGTATTGTACTAGTTGGTTGTGCGCTTTTGGCTGGTTTCCTGTACAAACGAAGAAAAAATAAACGTAGTAAGTCGAGCAATAGTTCAAAACTTACATTATGCTGGAGGGCATACAATATAGATCGAGGGTCCTAATGGGTTCATAGTTAACTGAGATTTAACCCAAAAATTAGCAGTTAACTGACAGAGAAATTAAAATTTGTAGTTAACTAAGATTTATATAAGCGTTCCAAGAAATTTTGGATTTTCTGTCCCACTAAGGTAAAATTTTGAAAATTTGAACATCTACCGAGTCTTTTTTCTCTTTTTTCGTTAAGTATAATGTTATGTTTATTATTAGTAGTTAGCTGAGATTTGAGCAAAACATTAGTAGTTAACTGAGATTTCGGTACCCCGATTAGGACCCTCTAGTTCGAGTCATTTTCAAAAACCCGTGAAACAAAGCTCAAAGTACTTGTAAAATAAGTTATTGAAAAAATACGCAGTATAACTCGTCACTTCACTCGAGATCAATCCTGGCTCCCTGTGTCAATTTTCGTGTTTTTTTTTTCTAGACGATGCTCTGATTGGTCCATCACAAAGCAATCTAATAACCATGGCGCCTTTCAAATATGATGACCTCAAGGAACGTGTTGCTAAGAGAGATTCTGGCACTGATTGTGATATTTATGAAGGTAAGCAAAATAATGAAAACTAAAAAAATGCATAAATTTGATTTGTGAGGCAGCAGCCAACATTTCTCCTCAACGTGGCACTTTTGGAAATTTATAGTTTATCAAGAACCTGCGCTGCAAATTTTCTTAGTCTAAAGCATACATTTAAAAATTCAATTGTTTTAATATAGATCCGTATGCGCAACTATCCAATAAACAGCCGGCTCGGCCATCAGATGCGTATGTCAAACCATCCCAAGAACAGCCATTATACCACGTGTTGGAAAAGACCAATCAACAGTCAGATCATAACACCAAACCATCCAATGAACAGCCATTATACCATGTATTGGAAAGCACCAATCAAACTTCAGCAAAATCAGAACCTGTCTACGCATGCGCCACGTCAGGTGGACATGAAAACCAGGCTTTCCAAAATGATCAAGTCATCTACGATTACACTACTACTGAAGGAATGATTACGTCATCGCGACCCGCCAGTGACGTCAGCACCACTTCGATCGATACGCCTCATTATCATGTGCTTGAGAACCCGGATGCAGGACGTTTGTATCAAGCACTGATCCCACCTGTTGCACATAATGAATATCAGCCGATCATAAGACGCGAGCTATCGACATATGAACCACTGCAGAATAGATCAAACATTGCTAGGGACAAATAAGTAGATTGTTTGTGAACTGTAACCATGGTAATGATGACGACAATGTAAAAGTTTCCATCAACTGTGATTTGCGTGGCTCGACTAATCACCCTATTCATATGAATGCGTATTTTTAGCGTCGTTAAGTCGTAGGAGTAAACGAAATGCTGATAAACCTGGGGCCTACATTGCTCTAATTTTATTTCCCCTTTTTCTGTCAAAGGTCCTTTTTTATGGACATTAAACATTATTCCCCTAGTACTCTCCCCCCCTCCCCTCCCCCCCCGGCTCTTACGCGTATCAGAGGTCCAAGCAGCTTTCGCACCGAAGGCTTACACAATAATCAACTGGGTCTCACTTGCTTCTTAGCAACAGCAAACAATGCCCCGTCAATATTGATTAATGAATGAAAGTTGTATAAGATTTATAAATGACATTTAACTTTCAATTAACCACAACCACTATGACGTCACATGTAAACAAATCTATTGTTTTAATGCTAAGAATCATGGGCAAAAGAGGGGATTGAACATCTTAAAACCAATGAAAAATAGGGTAAAAGTTCACTTATAATATTGGAACAAATTAGAAGTATAAGTACAATGCCAAATGTATTAAAGGAAAATTTTTTCGCCAGAACTAGATGCATTTTTATTCATGTAAACAAGCCATGACGTCATAGTGCTTGACGGCAATTTGATCATTACAATGTTGTCATCATCTTGCTGACGATGTTCATAATGATGCCAGAAGCGTGCATGACGATGATTATGATGAGCACACGAATGATGTACAGCTGGGTTTGATAATCAGTCCATTGCAACACTGTAAAAGTAGCGAACAAGAGGCATAACTGAGCTATAGTTAATTTCATTACCTTAACAAACATATTGTAAAATGAATTGATTTATATATTCCTGTAAATAAAGAGATCAGTAAGTTTCACGACGAATAGGAATAATATAACAAAGGAAATCAAACCATCCAAATATTTTGAGTCGTAAAATCAATCATTCGATCAATAAATCAATCATTTAATTTATTATTTTAGCTGCTGTACTATTTTGACCAGAGCTGAAAAATAAAACAATTTAACTTGCTATTTTTGTGGTGATTTTTTGCTAGTTAAAAGTTTACATTTAACGGTTATTTCTACAGTATCACAGGGAACTTGTGTCTGTGTTAGACGTTAATAAACGGCTGGACCAATAAGACTTCAGAATTAATGTCACTATGCAAAACAGTGTCAGAGGGGATACACAAGTTTTATCTTACAGAAAAGCCAGACTGACGACCAGACGCGGAACTTTAAAGATGTAATTGTTATTTTGCAGCGAAAATCACATTTCTACAATTCAATAACGCTACTTGAAAAGCTTTTACCAATTTCAACAGAGAGTGCACAAAATAGCTACAAAAATCTTATCTGAAGGTAAGTTTACGAAGAAATCACGAGAAAAATAACGCATAAACCGTTGTTTTTGTTAAAGGTTATATCTGTGATATTATTATTGTTTTCCATAAACCAGAGAAACCATGTATTATGCTCTCTGTTATATTTTCACTTATCAATCTTTTTAAAATAACACTTTAGGTTTTATAATTCAGTGTCACTTTTGGTTTTATTTTCACTAGTGGTTTCCTTTTACTCTGAATGATAACTTCGTATTAACAAACATAACCAGTATACTCGTTAAGAGCTGATGCCGACAATTTCAGTGGTTTATCGGAAATCGGTTCTTTCTCTTCTAAAGAAGAACGCTATGAAATACAATAAAGTATAATATGAACATTTAATTTAAAGCAATATGAAATTTCAAAGTTTGATCGCTGACAGCTGGAAAACTTAAGCCTGCCTTTCCATATATAATCGAGAACGGTAGAGAACGATCGCAACATCCGATCTTACGACCAAAAAATGTTTCTATATAATCGTAGACGATCGAAATGGATCAAATACGGTCGAAGGATCGAAAAACTACAATTTCCATATAATGGATTTTTTTCTCAATCGTTTGTGACCGTTCTCGAACGTTTTCGATTATATGGAAACCAGGCTTTAGGGTATCTGTAAATCACAAAACAAATGTTGAATATATTGCGAATTTCAAAACTTATAGACACAAAATATATTTGCATTTTTACAATGGTTTTCCAGTTGACATACCAAATCGGCCAATAACAAAATAATTTGCATGAGTCAAGCCGTTTTCAACAATTTTTCTACATATTTTTGGAAAAAATAACAATATCAAATTATTGACAAAATTGCCCGCATGACAACGATAATAATTGCTATATAGCAGATAAATTAAAATCGATTTATATATGTTAATTAAATATAAATTGACACAGTTGAGTGAAGTTTGCTGTCGTTTATTCAACTAACCCGAACGACAAACAAAATCATTTATTGTGGTTTTACAAACATAATTGAAAAATTTACACTTTTTCTTAAGGTTTAGGTGTGAAAGATGTGTGTTTAAATTAACCTGCAAAATGTTGACAGATCCTTGGCTTTGAACGATATGTTCTAAAATAGAATACAGGCAAAAGAGTTTAAGGTAAATCCGTAGAAATAGAACTGGCCACACAATTTTGATAAAACTTTCTACGGTAAAACATTTTGAGTTTTTCATCAAAAATATAAATTAAAAAAGGGGCTACAGCATTGGATTTTGCAAGAAAGAATTTTAAAGTATACCCACTTTTGTCAATTTAGCGTCTAACATTAGAAAATGGGCATCATTTATAAAAGTATCTCTTTACTGAGCTTGGTCGCCTGAAGGCTCGTCAAAATACAGAGTGACTCGTAAAACTATCAAGCCATATTCCACATCCAACTGTCTAATAAGCTATATATATATCAAGGCTTTTCCGAGTATGGACTGGGCCGAGTTTAAAGAAATTCGTAATTTTTCGCTTGAAAATGTGAAAACTGTTTGTATTTTCACGTTAAAGTGTTTCTCAGACATAACTTTGTATCTATTGATAATAAGAAATGAAAACTCTAAAATTCGAAATATGCGCAGAACTGTGCGCAGTGCAAAACTATGGAATTACCCTTAGGTAAGAGAAGGAATGGTCCGTCCCTTATAAACTCACATAAAGCAAGACCATCATGCGCTGAGGAGCTAGTAAATGGCTATTGAATGGATAGATCGATCCCATCCCATATAATCCCACTCGTAAGAACAATATACTCGACCTAGTTTTTACCAACAACCATTCTTTTGTAAAGAATGTTAAGATTAATCCAGGCATAAGTGATCATGATATTGTATCATTTGAAGTTTTAACTCACCCTGCAAGGAAACAACTACAAAAACGAAAAGTATTTATCAGAAAGAAAGCAGATACTGAAGCATTAAAACAAGACATGCCAACTTTCTGTCTGTACTACCAACATAATTTATCATCTGCATCAGTTGACCAAAAATGGAATGAGTTTGTAACTGCTTTGACATCCTCACTAGAGAAACATGTACCTCACAAACATACTTCAAGTCGGCATAACCTCCCATGGTTTACACGATCACACTGACGCCTTTGCAAGAAAAAACAAAAGCTTTATAACAAAGTTAAAAAGACCAACAAACCTGTGGACTGGGCTTCATTTAGAAATATCCGTAAAACTTTACATCAAGAGTTGTCTAAATCCAGGAATAATTATACTTCAGAGTTTCTTGCCGAAGCTTGTAAAACCAACACAAAAGCATTTTGGTCACATATCAAGAAAACAAATAGTAATGAAGTTGGAGTTGCTGATCTTGATATCAATGGTACATTACTTTCTGACCCAAAAGCTAAAGCTGAAGCTTTAAATTCACAGTTTTGCAGTGTTTTTACAACTGAAGACTCTAACACTCCTTCTTTAGGCCTCAGCAACACTTCCGATATCAGTACACTTCAATTCAACAGGAATGGTGTATTGAAACAACTCCAATCGCTAAATGACAACAAAGCACCTGGTCCTGATAACCTTTATCCTTGGCTTCTTAAATTAGTTGCTGAGGAGATTACACCAGTTATTACAGACATCTTCCAATCATCACTATCTAGTGGTAGATTACCCAATCAATGGAGGATAGGAAACATCTGTGGTGTCTTCAAGAAAGGTAAAAGATCCAACCCAGAAAATTACAGACCCATCTCGTTAACATGCTGTATATGTAAAATCATGGAACACATTATCCACAGTCACATTATGAAACACCTTGAAAGTCATAACATCCTAGTTGATGCACAGCATGGGTTTAGATCTAAACGCTCTCCAGATACCCAGCTTATCTGTACAGTTCATGATATCGCTAGTGCCCTCGAAAAAAACTCATCTGTATCCATGGCTATACTTGACTTCTGCAAAGCTTTTGATAAAGTACCACATCGTAGACTCCTACACAAATTACATTACTATGGTGTTGGGTGTCCCATATTGCTCTGGATTGAGAATTTCCTTACTGAACGTTACCAGCAGGTGATCTGTGATGGAAAGGCATCACATTTGTCAAAAGTAACCTCCGGAGTCCCACAAGGCACAGTTCTGGGCCCCCTTTTGTTCTTGATTTATATAAATGACCTCCCTAATAACCTAAAGTGTACTACTCGCCTATTTGCTGATGACTGTTTACTATATACAACTATTACCAATCCTACCCAAGACAATAAACTACTACAAGACGACCTGACTGCTCTAGAACACTGGCAATCAATCTGGCAAATGGAGTTCAACCCAGACAAGTGTTTCACAATGTGCATTTCAAACAAGAAAGTACCTCCAATTGAGAGATTCAACTTTTGTGGAAAAACGTTGAAGCATGTGAAATCACATCCATATTTGGGCTTAGAACTAGATGATAAAATCAGATGGAAACAACACATATGTAACATCACCAACAAAGCAAACAAGATGCTGAATCTGATAAAAAGAAATTTCTGGTTCTGCGATAAGGCCACCAAAAGAACACTTTATACAACTCTGGTGAGACCTAAGCTGGAGTATGCATGTGTTGCATGGGACCCTCATTTTAAATGTGACATTAATAAGCTGGAACGCATACAAAGATCCGCAGCACGTTTCTGTACAAATGATTACAATTGGACTTCCAGTGTCACAGATATGCTTAATAAACTTGAACTTGATACACTTGAAAGCAGAAGAAGAAAAGCTAGATTGACTTTTATGTATAAAATTATAAATAATCAAATTGACATTAATATTAACAATTATTTTAAGTTTCTGGTTGAATGATAGCATCTAAATAGTCCCTATATAGACTATTAGAGTACACGCACTAAAAGTGTGCAACATAAATACCACTAAATAGTGCTAATTCTATTGTTTTCTTTTGTTTAATTAATGCTATTTACTACTAAATAGTGACAACTGTTGCACACATTTAGTGTTATCACTCTAGTTAGTTACTAATTAGGTTTTAAAGCTCGTGTTGGTAATCTCATAGGCTCACGATTACGTTTCTGGCGAGTAACCGTAATAACATGCCTATAATTGTAATAAACATACTGAGAATAACGAAATTTAGTGTTTTTTTTTGTGTAATATTTATTGTTACTAGTGAATCATTATATATACATGTACAGTCAAGTTATCAATCATTTAACAATGAAGTAATCAAGCAATGTACATTTCAACATGGACGTCCAAGCTTCTATAAGCCATGAAAATGCAAATTCCACATTAAACTATAAAACCAGCGAAACAAATGTTATTGAACTAAATAAATGTTACAAAACCAAGGAATAAAAGGACTAATAAACTTACGATCGTTGTCACAGAGGTTACTGTAGTGTGCAACTCACATGGCTTGTAGACGGGCACCAGATTTCGACATTCTTCAATTCTTTGATTAGAGTCGGAAGATTCAGCAGTCAAATCCTTACAGATTGACAGGAAATGTGCGTGGTTTGAATAGTTATATAGTTCATTAAATAGCGTATAGTTCTCGTTAAGTTTCTCGATAAATCCACTTGTAAAATGAGTGTCTCTAAATTCACTCGTAAGAGTGAGCGACTCTCTCGATAAATTCGCTCGTAAAGTGACTCTCTTGATAAATTCGCAGACTGACCCATTTTAAAAACGCTCGACATCTTTTAGCGTTGATCTACCGCGAAGAATGTGTGCGTTTGTTCATGATTTGAGCGTAAAAGAGACGGAATTTACAGCCATTTCATACGTTGAAATCTCAGTCACACAAGAGAATAACGTAGCTAGAAATGAAACGAACCATCGGCATGGCCATGACGTTTCACATGGCACGTGATCAATTAAACCAATCAGAAAGTTAAACGAAAGAAATGCAACCAATTACATACTGGAATAAAAAACCCGGGATATATAATTTTCTCACAGAAACACTAAAAAAAACCCCTGCGAATTTATAACTCGGACCTTCCCTTGGAAGTTCGAGTAAAAATAAATTGGTATATCTAAAAGTTCGTGTGATACGTTTTCCTCATCTCTTCGGGAAATACTCGCACAACTCGCAAAATATACACCCGTATTACGCAAAAAAAAACTTAAAAAAAAACATCCACTGGCCTTGCAGCCAGTGTAATATTTCACTCGATAATAATAATGATAATAATACTAATATATTTTAGGATGACGTAACACAAAACTTGTAATTTAAAGATTTGTAGAAAAGTTTGTATGTAAACTTCTAACAAAAGCTCCAGTCATTTTCTTTTTTTTTTTGTAGATCATTATTCAGCATGGATGACTGCAAGAACCTTTTAATCTTGGTCAGCTTTTGCTTGTTGTTTGGATCTCTGGGATTGCTGAAACTAAGTAGTGAGCAACTCGTTTACATGTATATAGAGTGCTATATCATTTCATTATTCTTCGAAGAGGTTGACGTTACAATGATCCAAGACAGAATCATAGCATTAACTGACACTCTCTCGTATTCAGCGGCCATTAAACTCTATGAAAAATGGCTCGAGGTAGCGGCGATGTATGGGGATCAGAACACGGAAGGCAAAGTTTCTCTATCTTTGGGGCTTCTTCGGTATGAAGTTGGCAATTTCCAAAAGGCAATGGAATGTTTTAAAAGGTGTTTAGTTATAGCTAAAGAAACTGGAAACACATCCAATGAAATCGAAGCTAATTTTCAAATTGGCCAATTATGTGGTCATGTTCAAGAAGATGAAATGGCCATTAAACACTATGAAGAGTATTTGAAATTATATGATCTTACACGTGAAGGCCGAACTGCAATTAGTACATCTGAGTCAGAGCAATCAAAGCTAGCTACTGTTTACGTGGAGTTGGCCAACCTTTACTACAACAAAAGGAATTACCAAAAAGCGATTGATTTTTTGGAAAAAGCAATTCCGTTGGTATCAGATATTTTATCTATTGATCTAAATGGTCAAGTTGGTTCGATTTATGAGGAAATTGGAGATATGGAAAATGCTATATCATATTGCAAGAAATCCGTCGACATTGCATTAGCTATGAAAAATCCAACTCTCTTAACCTTGGCATACAGTCATTTAGGAAACGTATTTCGAAGACAACATGATTTTGATTGTGCTTTTGAGTGCTATCAGTATAAACTGGCGTTTGCTTTAGACAGTAAAGATAAAGAGTTGGAATTTTCATCGTATTTGGAAGTAGGCGAGTTTTTCGGAACAACTTATAGATTTGATGAGGCTTTTGAATATTACAGCCAATGCCTCGATATTGCAAGAGAATTAGACGACGAAGAAAAACTGCTGAAAATGAATCTTAAGTTAGGCTTATTGTTTTACCTGAAATGTGATTACCACAGTTCCATTGTGTACTATCAAAAATCTCTGAAACTCTGCCAGCAAAAGGGAAACAAAGAAGGCGAGGGAATTGCTTTTCAACACTTAGCGAAGCTGAATGTTAGCCTTGGAAAATATCAAGATGCTATACAACTATTTCAGAAAGCTTTGGATATTGCCAACCAAGCACAAGACGGTGAGGCAAAACGTGACATTCTTCGTAGTCTTGGCATTTTGTACGATAGTTTGGGAAAGAAGAAAGAATCAACAAAATACTTAGAACAACTTCTGCTTCTGCCGGGTACAGATGATGGGGAGCTTGAAATTCAACTACAGATTCTCGATGATCAAGTCTGTTATTGCCTTGAAGTTGGCGATGACGAAAAAGCGAAAGAATATTCATTAGAGCAGCTAGATATCGCCACAAAAGCTGGTTCCGATCATGATATGCTGAGAGCCAATGCAACATTGGCTTCAATTACTTACAGTGAGGAAAATCTCCAAGATGCCATACAATACTCAGAAAAGTTCCTTTCGCTGGCATTGAAGATAAATGACAAGACTAGTCAAATAGTGAGCCTTTTTTTACTGGGCAACTGCTATTTTTCTTTGCGCAACTATGAAGACGCCATCTCCCACTTTAAAGAGTCTTTAAAAGTATCTACAATGGTAGATGAGAAATCCTATGAAAATAATGCCAACGCGTGTCTTGGAATATCTTATTACTATTTAGCGAAAAATAAAAGTGATTCTGTCCAAGATATGTACAACACTTCAGCAACGTATCTAAAAGATGCTATCAAAGGCTCTGATTGGGTGTTCTATCACTTGTACAGCCAAGATGACTTGAAGATTTCTGTCTTTAAGGATTTCACATTAACGTATAGCATTTTGACAGAAGTTCTCGTGGTGATGGGTGAAGTAGCTGAAGCTCTTTTAGTATCTGACCGAGGACGAGGACGTGGACTAAGTGATCTTCTTATTTCAAAGTACCAAATTGATCACAAAGATGCAGTGGAACTTGAAACTCCTTTAACTAAGTATGAAGATGTTCAGGCTGTTGTTTTACAAAACAACATTAGCATTTTGTATTATGTCATCTCGCAAAGTCTGATTGCATTCAATTTGTCCACAGACAAACCGGTTAACTTTAAAGTTGTTCACACTCAAGGAATGGTAGACCTTAAGAATGAAGTGCTGGAAAACGACAAGAATGCTATCAAACCTGATGACAAACTTATTTGTGAATTATATCTTGAAACACTCATAAGTACAACATACAAACAAATCGCTGCCAAGAAATGTGTTGATTGTGAAAACAGATCATTGAATGCATACAAAGAAAGAGGCAACACAGATGAAAAAGCTGAAGATGAAACGGACGATGGAGACATCGAAACAAAGCCAGACAATCTCGCGATTAAACAAGGTACAGCTCTTAAGCGAAGTTACAAACATCCTTTAGAAGAATTGTTTGATATGCTCATTACTTCTGCTGAAAGTGACTTAACTCAAGAAGAAGTAGTCATCGTTCCTCAAGGTCTTCTATATTTAGTGCCATTCGCAGCTTTGAGAAACCCCACAACAGGCCAGTATCTATATGAAAGCAAACGCATTAGACTTGTTCCTTCCATTGCCACACTGAAAACATTGCAAGAATGCCCGTCGGATTACCATCTTGATACAGGTGCATTGGTAATTGGTAATCCTTCAGTTGGAGAGGTGATGCTTAAAGGGCAAATATGTGATTTGCCCGATCTTCCTCAAGCAGAAATCGAGGCTAATCTCATCAGTTATCATCTAAATTCAACACCACTGATTGGATCACAAGCTACTAAAGAAGAAGTGAAGAGGAGACTGGCTGAAGGTGTAGGTGTAATACACATTGCTGCGCATGCAGACTCTAGAAGGGGAGAGATTGCACTTGCTCCGACAGACGCCGCAAAAGAGAAGGGAATCCCCGAAGAGGAAGATTTCTTGTTGACAATGAAGGAAGTACAAGAAATTGGTATTCATGCCAAACTAGTAGTGCTCAGCTGTTGTCACAGTGGTCGAGGTGATATTGAAGCAGAAGGAGTAGTTGGAATGACTCGTGCTTTTCTTGCAGCAGGTGCACGTTCTGTCGTGGCATCTTTGTGGGCGATCAAAGATAGTGTTACATTGAGCTTTATGACAAGCTTTTACGACAACTTGATAGAAGGCCACACCGTTAGTAAGAGCCTTCAGAATGCTATCAGACAGATTAGAGAAGAAGGCCACGAGGAACCGAAGTGCTGGGCTCCTTTCTTTCTATTAGGTGACGACGTTAAAATATTTTGAAAGACCTAAATTGCACTTTTTTAATTTCTTTTTAAAGTGTCATATTACTCTGATTGATCATCAATAACATTTGCGGTCTTGCTAATATAATAGGAATTGTGCAATAATTGTGAGGTTTAAGTAAAAAAACGTATAATTGCTCTGATTTTAGACATGTTTCGGCAGTGCTGCAGCCATCATCAGTAGATAATATAGATCACAAAGCTAACTAGTTATATAGCAAGAAATTAATGATTAATTTTCCCATTGGATTTAAATTACCTCTTTGATCTTTAACTGGAAGTCCGTGGGTGGTCAAACATTTGAAAAATTCTTGGCTACTAACAGTGCAACATCTTCTATGTCCAACAACGTGCTTGTTGACATGGGACGCCTTTTCCCTTAAGAGATGTTCCTGCACACGTGTAGCTATGAGTCGAATCGTCTCACAGGCAGCTGGCATTACATCCATGAGAATCTGCACACTACACGAGAGCGGAACCCACTTGAGATAGAGTATTTTATCATTTCAATCACTATATAAATATTCATTAATTATTTGCTATATAACTATTTAGCTTTGTGATCTATATTATCCGCTGATGATGGCTGCATGATTGCCGAAACATATCCCAAATTATTGGATTCATACTTTACCTCAGGATTATCGCACAAATCCTGCTAGCAAGACCGTTTTGATAATTGAACTACCTTTTACATAAATACGTTTTCATTAGCTGGATATATTCAATGTGCCTGGACAAATTAGATTATGGGAAGAAACTACAATGAGTGAGTGTTGACGTAATCAAGACCCTGTAGTGACGTCACTACCGCTTATATTGAAACGCTTTTTTATTGTCCATTTGAACGTATTTTAATTGTTGTTTAATTATGAATATTCAACGCAGCTGGAGTGATTAGTTCAAACATGATTTGCCCAAGGAACAGCATTAAGAGACTGAAAACGAGGCGTTCCAATCTGAACCAATCATCATCGATTGCACCACTCCTGATGTAGCAGTCATGTCATGAAGACCAACCGGTGACTTCAGAACCACTTGCGTAGATATGTTTTATTATTGACTGCTTAAAAACCTGGATGCAGGACGATTACATGAGGATTGAACTTATAGCACATAGTGACGTGATTTCTCGGTGTATGAGAGACTAAAATAGTGTAAGCACAAACAGTTAGAAAGGACTACTGTAATGACATTTTGATGCAAAGAATAATGCAATTAATGAAACATGCGAGATAATGATCATTTCATGCCAATCTTAGGAAATAAAACCTAAAGATTACCTACGTTAGGTAGAGTGCACACACTAAAAGTGTGCAACAGTGTTCAATATTTAGTAGTAAATACCACTAATTCAACAAAGGAAAACAATAGACTTAGCATAAAATAGCACTATTTAGCGATATTTCTGTTGTACACTTTTAGTGCGGGCACTCTACAGAAATAGAAATTTTAGGTATTCACCTAGATTTGGAATAATGATAATGACACGATAGCTTTGTTTATTAAACTTTGAAACGTTTATTCTCACTCAAAACTTTATTAATTATCGTTATAACTATTTCGCGTTGTTACCAAACTCATCAACTTAAAAACCGTGTCTCATTTTAATAAAATGGTTTTTCGTTTTAGAGATAACATGAAAAGAGTTCAAAAACTAGATTTTCCAGGAAAAAATAAATCACCAAAAATATGCTTAAAAATCAATGAAAAAAATAACAAAGACCTAAATCAAAAACGTGAGACACCGTTTCAAAATTGATGAGTTTGGTGGCAGGCTAAAATAGTTTTCTTTCTGATAAAGTAATTTTTGAGTGAGAAGAAACATTTCAAAAGTGACCGCTGATTTTTTGTTCAAAACTTAATAAGTTATTAACTAAAATTTTATCAATCATATAAACTGCACAACCACATTATCTGTCCTTTTATTTGTATTTTTTTAGGGTTAACTTCTAAACTTTACTTGTAACGTGACTTTCAAAAAACCGCCTCGATTGTGTTCCCTTCTACCTTAAACAATAGAAAACAATAGAAAGCTATAGAATTTGCACAAAATTGCGCTCTATTTAGTTTCTTTGCCTACTATTGTGCATATCATTGAATAGTGCTATTTTATGCTAGTTCTGCTGTTCAGTTGCACACATTTAGTTCTTGCACTCTACCATGCATTATGCATTGACGTAAAAAACAGGTCTCTTTTTTCTAATTATAATAGTAATAATAATAATAATAGCGTTTATTTCTATAGCGTCTAATAACACGACCTGTTCTAGGCGCTTTACAAGCCTCATTATAATATACAATGTAATACTTAATTTGTTACAATCTATAATCATCTAAAAACTATCATTATTCACAAGAATATAATATATTAATATGAACTAATATCTAGTAAAATAAAACGTCGTCTATATACAATAATAAAATATAATTAATTAAATGCAAGTTTAAATAAATAAGTTGTCAATTATCACAATGCGGCTTCTAATAATGCATATCAGTACATTCTATGTGCTGTCTTGTGTGACTTGTTGAGAAAAAAATGTATGAATGAAATATACAATAAAGGTCATTTTTTCTCTTGTGTATTCATCTAATGACTATCATTTGTCTATATGCTTAAAAATTGCTCTGTTTTAGTTTCTGTTAGGTTGTTTCGGATCTTATCTCGAAAGTGAATCTAAAGGCCGGTACACACTAGGCGACAAGTCGCAGCGACTTGTCCCCGCGACATGTCGCAGCGACAATTTCCTCCCGTGTGTACTAACATTTTTTGGCGAAAATTGTTGTCGCCGCGACAGAATTTTGTTGCTGCGACTTGCCGCATGAAATCCAACCGGTTGGGATTGCTGAACCAGTGCACACTGAGGCGACATGTCGCGGGGACAAGTCGCTGCGACTTGTCGCCTAGTGTGTGCGGGGCTTAACTGGAAACGGTATACATTGTTAAGTAATCCACCCTGGCAGCAACAATAAACACTTTCTATAGCTAATATAAAAGCGAGTAACATTTGTATAGATTGAGTCATTCCTCAATTGGTGAAAGTAAACTAACGAAAGCGCTTTCGAAATACTTGGTTACGAACCAGTTTCCATGCAAAACGAAATTGAGGAAATTCAACAATCAAGAAGACAATCCTATATATGCTGCTTGAAACAGTGAATCGAACGAGTGCTTATTGTTGTTGAAAGAGAGCAAACTATAGAGGTATTCATCCTTTTTTTTTTTTTTTTTTGAAATTTTGACAAGTGTCGTGGTGTCGTGACTTTTGGTCAAAATGGCATTGTACTACACTTAAAACAACAGTAGTTCATCAACAAAGAAAACAAGTAAGTTAGATTTGACTGAATCATAGATGAACCTATTCAATATGGCAAACACTCATGTTGTTGTTGCCGTGTTAAAAATTTGCATGAATTACGTTACAAAAAGTATCTCGTTTGCATCAATTGTTTAGCATCATTAAAAAATATCACTTGGTGTTTATTATAATAAAAGGAAACAAGCATATAGATCTATAGAGTGTAGATCAAAAAGCCATGAAATAAAAGTTATTTTACATTCGCTGTCTAAAAGCAATAGTTTATGTAAGTTAGTTAAATATCATCAAGCAGAACAGTCTGTATGGTTACTATTTAGCACAAAATAGTGCTTCCTAAACAAAAGAATACAACAGAATTTTCGCCATTTAGTTTCTTTGCCTGCTACCATGAACTATCGTAGGCGGAATTAACAACATTAAGGTAAAAACACGATTCATTTTTCTAATTATCACAATGGGGCTTCTAATATTATTACATACCAATATATTCGAAATGCTGTCTTGTACGACTAAATTATTATTTATTATTATTATTTTCTTGTGTATTGATATAATGTCTGTTCCAGTCGATTGGTATCAACAATAAGCTACTATAAATAGTCCCCGTTTGTGAGTATTTACTTTGATTTTGTTTAATAATTGAGTTGCATCGGCTCTAGTAAATTCAGGTTTGTCCTTATTTGTAGATCAATTGTAAGTATGAATGACCATAACAATCTCCTAGCACTGGCCAATTTTTGCTTGTTGTTTGGATCTCTTGGATTGCTGAAGCTAAATGATGAACAACTATTCTACATGTATATAGAGTGTTATGTCGTTTCACTATACCTTAAAGAAGTCCATGCAAAAACGATCCAGGACCAAATAACGGAACTGACTGAAAAGATAAAATGCACTCTAAAGGATTCAATAGCCATTGAACTCTATGAAAAATGGCTCGAGATAGCTGTGATGTATGGGGATCAGAAGACGGAGAGCAACGTTTTTCTGTCTTTAGGGCTTCTACTGTATCAATTTGGAAATATTCATAAAGCATTGGTATGTTTTAAAAGGTCTCTAGTTATAGCTAAAGAAACCGGGAATATATGTCATGAAATCAAAGCAAATCTTCAAATTGCAGAAGTATGTGGTGACCTCAATGAAGATGAAATAGCCATTAAACACTATGAAGAGTATTTGAGATTAAGTGATCTCACAAGCCAACACAGCACAACTAGTAGAGCTACTGATTCAGGGGCATCAGAGCTAGCTACAGTTTACCTGGAATTGGCCACTCTGTATTACAATAAAACACTTTACCAAAATGCGATTGTTTTCTTAGAAAAAGCAATTCCATTGGTACCACATATTCTTTCTCTTAGCCTCCATGAAAACGTCAGTTCCATTTATGAGGAAATTGGAGATATAGAAAATGCTATATCATATTGCAAGAAATCCGTCGACATTGCGTTAGATACGGAAAGTCCAGCTTATATAGGCAAAGCATACGGTTATTTAGGAAACGTATTTCAAAGGCAAAATGATTTTGATCACGCTTTTGAGTGCTATCAGTATAAATTGGCGTTTGCTTTAGACAGCAAAGATAAAGAGTTGGAATTTTCATCGTATTTAAATGTTGGTGACTTTCTGGGCACAAACTGTAGATATGACGAGGCTTTTGAATATTACAGCCAATGCCTCGATATTGCAAGAGAATTAGACGACGAAGGAAAACTGCTCAAAATAAATCTAGATTTAGGTCTATTGTTTTACCTGAAATGTGATTACTACAGTTCCATTGTGTACTATGAAAAATCTCTGAAAATCTGCCAGCAAAAGGGAAACAAAGAAGGCGAGGTAATCGCTTTTCAGCACTTAGGGAAGCTGAATGTCAGCCTTGGAAAATTTCAAGATGCTATAGAGCTATTTCAGAAAGCTTTAGATATTGCAAACGAAGGGCAAGACCACGAGGCAAAACGTCAGATTATTCGTAGTCTTGGCATTTTGTACAATTCTGTAGGTAAGAAGAAAGAAGCTATTGCATGCTTGGAAATGCTTCCGTTTTTACCCTATGATGCTGAGGCGCCAGACCTTGAAACTCAAGCACTGATTCTCGATGACCAAGTCTGCTACTACCTTGAGGTCGGCGACGATGAAAAGGCGGCGGAATATTCATTACAACAGATAGATATTGCAAAGAAAATCAATTCGGATCACGATATGCTGAGAGCCAATGCAACGTTGGCATCAATTGCTTTTAGCAAGGGCAAATACCAAGATGCCATAAAATATTCAAACACGTTCCTTTCGCTTGCAATGAAGACAAATGACAAGCCTAGTCAAATAGTGAGTTTTTATTTGCTGGGCAACTGCTATTTTGCTCTTCACAACTATACGGATGCTATTTCAAACTATAAAGAGTCGTTAAAAGTATCTACAATGATAGATGAGAAGTCATATGAAAATACCAGTAATGAATGCCTTGGAATGTCATATTACTATCTTGCGAACACTGAACCGTCAGATGCTGCTGTCCAAGAAATGTACAACATTTCAGCAATGTACCTGAGAAAAGCTATCGAAGGCTCTGATTGGGTGTTCTATCACTTGTACAGCCAAGATGACTTGAAGATTTCGGTGTTTAAGATGTTCACATTAAGATATAGCCTTTTGACAGAGGTTCTCGTGGTGATGGGCCAAGTAGCTGAAGCTCTATTGGTATCTGACCGAGGACGAGGTCGTGCACTAAGTGATCTTCTTATTTCCAAGTACCAAATTAGTCACAAAGATGCAGTGGAACTCGAAACTCCCTTGACTGAATATGAAGATGTCCAGGCTGCTATTTTAAAGAGCAATGTTAGCATTGTATATTATGTCATCTCGCAAAGTCTGATTTCATTCAATTTGTCTCCAGAAAAACCATTTAACTATAAGGTTGTTCACACTCAAGGAATGATAGACCTTAAGAATGCAGTGCTGGAAAACGACAAAAATGCTATCAAACCTGATGACAAACTTATTTGTGAATTACATCTTGAAACACTCATAAGAACAACATACAAACAAATCGCTGCCAAAAAATATGTTGATTGTGAAAACAGATCATTGAATGCATACAGCGAGAGAGGTAACACAGATGAAAAAGCTGAAGATGAAACGGACGATGGAGACATCGAAACAAAGCCAGACAATCTCGCGATTAAACAAGCTACAACTCCTAAACGAAGTTACAAACATCCTTTAGAGGAATTGTTTGATATGCTCATTACTTCTGCTGAAAGTGACTTAACTCAAGAAGAAGTAGTCATTGTTCCTCAAGGTCTTCTATATTTAGTGCCATTCGCAGCTTTGAGAAACCCCACAACAGGCCAGTATCTATATGAAACCAAACGCATTAGACTTGTTCCCTCAATTGCTACACTGAAAACATTGCAAGAATGCCCGTCGAATTACCATCTTGATACAGGGGCATTGGTAATTGGTAATCCTTCAGTTGGAGAGGTAATGCTTAAAGGGCAAATATGTGATTTGCCCGATCTTCCTCAAGCAGAAATCGAGGCTAATCTCATCAGTTATCATCTAAATTCAACACCACTGATTGGATCACAAGCTACTAAAGAAGAAGTGAAGAGGAGACTGGCTGAAGGTGTAAGTGTAATACACATTGCTGCGCATGCAGACTCTAGAAGGGGAGAGATTGCACTTGCTCCGACAGACGCCGCAAAAGAGAAGGGAATCCCCGAGGAGGAAGATTTCCTGTTAACTATGAAGGAAGTACAAGAAATTGGTATTCATGCCAAACTAGTAGTGCTCAGTTGTTGTCACAGTGGTCGAGGTGATATTGCAGCAGAAGGAGTAGTTGGAATGACTCGTGCCTTTCTTGCAGCAGGTGCACGCTCTGTCGTGGCATCTTTGTGGGCGATTAATGACAGTGTTACGTTAAGTTTCATGACAAGCTTTTACGACAACTTGATAGAAGGCCACACCGTTAGTAAGAGCCTTCAGAATGCTATCAGAGAGATTAGAGAAGAAGGCCACGAAGAACCGAAGTGCTGGGCTCCTTTCTTTCTTTTAGGTGACGACGTTAAAATATTTTGAAAGGTCTGAATTGCAGTCACTTGAATCTCATTTCAAATTGTTCAATGGGTTCGCTTACTGAACAGCCTTTGACATAAACTCGTTTTAATTAGGTGGGTATATTCAATGGGACTTGGCAGACTATTTTCTGCTGGATTTTGTCAAGAAACTACAATGAACGGATGTTGGTTTCTGCTTCCATGTATTCGTCTTATTATCATATGACTCGAGAACTCATAGGCACAACTATGACATCTGTCTATGATATTAGGGAGTTTCAGGCAGCTGTTCCAATGTTATGGAACTGTTATATAGTACCAAATTTGGATCAGTTTAGTAAGTTTCATTTTCTCTACAAATGTACATTATTTGTAAATTCAATAATATGTCTTTACAAGTACATCATATGCTAGTGGTATGATCATAACCGACCTTGAGCTACCTTTGTAAAAACATGTAATGACACATTAACTAGTCATTATAAATAGAAGCTACTCGTAAAACACATAAGAAGATATATACCATATAGAGAACTAGACGCACAAGGAAGGTGGGGCTGAGCTGAGCACATCTGCAGGAAGGACAACTTGAACAGCCGTGTTTGGAGTTCCTACTAAAGACTTTGCCTCTTCTAGAGAGGTCATCTTAGGTCCCCCGGGTTAGGTCCACTGTCAAAACAGAATAAAAAAAACAAAGTCATCTCTTCCACTGAGAGTTTGGTCTTTTTAACAGAAAAACTTACCTCTAGCCACAAGGAGTGAACAAAGATTGGACAAATTTAAAATAACCATAAAAAGTACCTTTTTGAATTAGCTTTAAAATAGATTTTACAATTTTTTGAATTATATGCATATCGAATTAGTTTATTGGGATATAAATCGGTCAATATTTTTCGCTTTTTATATATATTATTTATATCATATCTTTTTTTAATATGATAGCCATTTTTTTAGATTTTTGTAGATTATCATTGTAAGTGCGCATATGAACATATACACATGTAATATGCACCATGTAAATTGTTAGATTATTGTTATTATAATAAATTATTAATTCTGTTATGTCACACACTGACGCAAACCACCACAGAATAGTACCATTAGTAACAAATTACTAGTGAAGTGACTTTATTTTGATAAAAATGTAAATATTTAATACAATTGTGATGATTACAAACCAATAGAAATAGTTAGAGTAAACTTGAATTTAGATTGTCAAAATATTCTATGGCTACAATAGCATTTCAAAACTTTGTAAAATACAATTATCTGTGTTAACTATAATGGTGTGTATTGCATATAAAAGTGCATGTGAAAATGATGTGAAAACGATATGCTAATTAATAATTAAACTCGTTTCTAGTGAACAAAATACATGAAAGTGACGTCACTATTGGTAATTCCACATCCGATTACTTAACCATTACCTATGAGGTCGTGCAAGGGTCAGTTTTGCACATCCATTTTCAAACAGCAACAACTTTTTTGACTCAATGGCGGATTCAGGGGGGTTCCATGGGTTCCACGGAACCCCCTTCGAGCAAAGAGCGCCCGAAATAATTGTAAAGCGTTTTGAGACCTTGTGAAATGCGCTACATAACAACATTTACGTTACATTACATTTGTAACAGTACGGGCGGTACCGTTTCCTACTCAATACGCAAACGATTCTTTTAAAAATGTTGAACCAAAATGGAACCCCCTATTTAAAAATCCTGGATCATCTTTTCTGTCCTAATACTGGTCTTGTGAGACTTGAGTATTCAATAAATGACCATCTTTTCAACATCTTTGAATGGCTGAACACTAATTACTGCTAAGTACTGTATCAAACTTTGTTTCGACAGCAACGAAATACTTAGAGTCCAACGTATTAGTTATCTAGGTACTAAGGTCGACTCTTAATTAGATGGGAAGGATCATATTTTATATTTTTCTAAGGAACTTAAGAGTTTTCATCGTGTTTAAATGAAATTGAGATATTTGACACAATTACTAGATAAGATGACTCGAAGCCTCTATTTTGCAGTAGATTTGGACGACAAAGACAATACTGGTCAACATGTATTTAAAGTTAGATCTATAGATCCCTTGAATGTGACGTCAAAGCAGCCCCATCTGGAAGACAAAACAAAAACTTTTTCCTCTCTTGGGAGCTGAAATCCATTGTTTTGTCCTCCATGTTGAGCTGCATTCCAACGAACTGCAAGGAGTCTATTGTTTCACCTAAAATGTGACTATCAAAGTTCAATGGAGTACTGTGAAAAGACTCTGGAAAGACACAAACCACAACGTATTATTCCTCTACAGAACAAAATTTAGAAATCCTTATAGTTTGCGTACACATGGACACAAGAAGTCCCATAATTATCACTCTCTGATTTGTTCACCAAATCCTCTCCAAACCAAATTCTTATCGCCTGATTTATCGCCACCTTGAATGGTGGTTCTATTACTGGTAAGTTCAGCTCGGGATCAAATCTTGAATTGCGATTTGGTAAATTGTATCCATAATATCCATTTAGCATTGACACTGGTGGGCTGATGACTTTGTTAACGCTATCTGTGATAATTGTATCAAAACGGTTCTGGTTGGTTCCCCAACTGCCAGCGCCACCAGGAAATGCTCCAACAGCTCCAGAAACGTGCACCAGCCTGAATGAGCTAATTTGACCAGGGATAGTGGTGTGGAAGGTGCCGTATTTGTTACCTTTGGCCGAGAAGCACACTGGTTCCTTGGTCAGCTTGATAGGAAACCCTAGGAACACGAAAATTATCATGTTAAATGTTAGCTTACAAAGTATATTTTTATGTATTGTAGTAATTTGGACATTTGATGATACCATGTAGTGATATTTTTAAAAGCTCTTTCACTCGACAGCTTTTTGTGGTGATTTTGTTCGACGATCAAGACGATCAATAATATAAATGAAATAATGATAATAACAATCAAATCTTCAATACAAGTTGATGTCAGTAATTCTCGGTGAAGAAATAATTCTGAAATACTGCTAGGGAAGCACTATTAGGATGTTTGGGAATCTTTTTCAGGATACATCCTCTCGACATTTTGACAAAAAAGAAATAATGTTAAAAGTTTGTTCATGTGAAGTTTTTGAACAAAGGTCTATTCGGCGTAATTTTGAGCTATGTTGAGCGAATGAAAGCGATCCTAGGCGATTTTAGCAAATGAAGGCGTTCAACATTGCCGTGCAGTGACATGGTCAGTGTTTTACAACAGTATTATTGATAGCATGGTGGGAGGGCATGTGTTTAGAGGTTAACCGTACCTTTCGAAAAGGAATATGTATATTCACTACCCTCACTTGCTGTGAGGTTTTCTGGAAATTCAAAATGAGTTCCGTTATTCAGCTCACACGTCCTGTTGCCGGGAAAATAGTTGACACTGTAACAGTCATCAAACGATAAACAAGCTTCACGACAGACGCTTCTGCATATATAGAAAAAGGTCTGAAAGACTTTCCCGCGAAGTTTGAAGTTCTTTTTTTGATGCCAGGCACTTTCAGAGTTGGTTGTGTTGCAACTATTAGCTGTTGTCTTCGAAGGTGCTAAGAGCATTAGCACGAACAACAATGGAATCATCTTGTTAGCTGAAAATGGATTCGAGAACTAATTAGAATACGTGCAGCTGGAATTATATAAGATGTTTAAACTCCGAATTAAAAATTAAAAATAGTTAAGTTTATGGCATCAAATATTTGGCAGGATTCAAGCAACACTTAAACGTAATTAGTGAAAAAGTACAAAGGTACAAAATTCGGCTTTGCATGAATTGGTTTAGTTTACCTATCTTTTTTACTCATAACAAAACCGATCTACTAAGTTGAGACAAACAGGTCTGCTATACACCTGTGTCATCATAGCGGAAAATCAAAATAATAAACTTTTTCATAATTCAAGTTTTGTTGTTTGGAAAAAAAAAGCGTAGAAAGTTCTGCTAGGTTAAAAATATAAGAATTTGTATGGAATTTCTTGCCGAGGCCTTTCTAGCCTGGTTTTAGTGTTTTTGCTGATTTTCAAATGCTTATATCTTCCAATCAATTTGATTTATTTTTCTCAAATTTTCACAAGCTATTATTAAGACGGATGTCTATCCTTTGATTAGTTTATTTTGTTTTCTTTAATATCATACAGTAATTTTAAACATTTTGATAATTAGTTGGCGCCCACTCATGACAAAGGTCTATGGAATGAACTTGTCTCGTAAATGCTATGGCTACCTTTATGGCTACTTTTAAAAATATATAACTTTACCTTTATTTTTGAAGAGGACATGAAATTTCACCAAACATGTTTACCATCAATTAAATCTTGTTTTGCAGTTAGATATAAATCAATTGCGATAATATTCAGGACAATTTGGCTTCTTTCGTATCCGAACTTTTTCTTCAAATATTCATTAACATTACGACTTACAAACTTTTCAGGACGTTTAGTGACTTTGATTAATATTATAACTAATTAATGCTTACTTTTGTTCATGCGCAGCTGCACTGGTCATCATGCCAACACATTTATGTTCATTGACGTTAACAAAAAATGTTTTGCTTTTAAAATATACATAATAATCATCATACCCACTATTTCGGATGGTTACCCCGTGCAATCATGGACGAGCTGGTCTGGGCTGTATGTACAGGAGCAATGTCGATTTGGTCCATGCATGCATCTGATGCAGGCGTTGGCGATGATTTTTTTTTTTTGCAACGACAGTACATTTTTCCGGCGGTTTTTCTTACGTCTCAACCCAGATAGGTTTCTCTTACTCAATACAACGTCCTCGTGTGAAAGGAGTGTGACTTTCGAGCACATCAGAATTCTTTTATTTTGTACCAATAATTCAGCTTATTCGTCGCTGGAAGCATTCATCAAGGTTATGATTGTTTTAGCGACCTTTACAAGCATGTTCTATTATTCACTGAATGGAATGTTGGAATACAAGTACAAGCCTCAGATACAAGTACAAGCCTTTGACAGATCAAAATAAAACAAAACAGAAAAGAATAGAAGACAAATGGAATAGCAAGCAAATTACTGCAACAGTGGGACACAAGTTCGTGTCTAAAATTAGTTACCACAAATGACCAAGAGTGATCCGAGTGATCACGAGAGACCAAGAGTTACCACAAATATAAAAATGTCCAAAATGAAAATACAAAGTGAGAAAATAAATGAAAAATGAAAAACTGAAGGTCAATATAAAGGCATTATTGAAGAGGGCATGAAGATTTTCGATATCAGGGAGACCCATTCAAAATGTTCTTCTACGTCTCCACAAAATCCTCAGTAAATTAGGTTGAATACTTCTATGCATAACCCTGGACAAAAAATACTTATGGTCATACATTAATTAGTCAATTTAATTAATGTATTAATTAATGTATGACCATAAGTATTTTTTCAAAATTTTTTTCATTAATTAATTAATTGATTAATTGATTAATCAATTAATTAATTTAAAAAACTTTTGAAACCTGAAACCTCCTGTTGTAATTAATTGATTGATTTATTTATGCATTTATTCATTTTTTACTTATTTACTTGTTTAAATAAAAAGGTATTTATCCTTTATAAAAACGCGACGTTTTCATTAAGCCAGTCGACATTTTCAGGCAAAATGTGTAGAACCCGTTAAAAAATTCATTAATAATTCATGATCATTTTGTCCAATCCGATGCTCCTCTCTGGTCACGAGCTAAAGCACTCCTTTCCACATAAAGTATGCTTGAAACTATAAAGCCCAAGGAGGGTTTTGAATGTGGGCCAGGGGGAATAATGGGGTATAAAATAGAAAAACAGTACAAATGAACATGAAGCATTATATAATTTCACACGTTGCATTATCTATCAAAATTAATATAAAATGCTACGTGTGATGTTATATACTGCTTCAAGTTTGTAGATAGTAGGAATGAAATATGAATAACTCTAATATATACCAGTATTAGAGTCGTGTTCGTATGAGTGGGAAACGATACGGTTACGATACCACTACGATACGACATAGAATGTGAATGTTTTCTTAGAAACTATGGCTACGATAAGATACAGCACTTTTTCTCATTCATACGAAAACGACTCTATACTCGTCGGTACGATCAATTGGATGGTGTGTGATCTGATTGGTAGGAGCAAATGACGTCTATTCCCAGAGGCCATTATGATGGAACGAATGTATTCCATGTATTCCTCTGTGTGACTCTGTGATTTTAATGTCGCTGTCTCTGTTTTAAAGTTCTGAACGTTGGTGGTTTAGAGTCTGATCTGTATAGCCTCTTTGACACGGCGGGAAAACCAATGGTGGTCTAAGTCGACACATTAGATTTTTTGCCAGTCGGGCAGTGGCCGGTATTGGCGGAGTGCTATGCAGCGGATGTTTCTGTTCTGACGGACATCCCTATTGTGCTCCACGGTGGTGGGGGTCTCCGGGGACAAATGATCGATTACTCCCGGAGTCCCCCCCGGTTTTTGATTCTTAATTCCAGTGAATAATTTCTCCCAGTGAATAATAATTTTTTTTCACTTTATTCATTTGTTTATTTATTCATATTTATTTGTGTTTAATGTATTTTTCACTTATCTTTTTTTCAATTTTAATTTTTGTACATTTTTTTTCCTCGTGGTCACTCGTGTGTACTTTTAGACACGATCGGAAGAAAAATTTGGAATGAATTGAAATGTTAGTCACGCTGGATTAGTTAGTCACGCTGGACATAAAACACCGGAAGTGCGATAACAAAGGAAGCCCAGTATACCAACTATTCAAAAAATGACTACAAGAAATAACATTGCCTACCAGTCTAGACGATTTGTGTCAACAAATGGTTACAAAACAGGAAATATCGGCTTATTGAAGGACCAGATTAGAGCCATGTTGATACAAATGAGTCACTACGGTATTGTTTTATGATGTTATAACAATACAATAATTCAGTAAATAGTCTTTTTTGATCTAAAGGTGTAACAGGAATTCACAAGATGTCTTGTCTCAGATTTAGCGAATACAGGTATTTTGTGTCATACAGCGTTATGCGACACAGCGTTGTGTGACACAGCGTTGCGTGATATAGGTGACGTATGTGAGCTACTTTAACTTTTTTGAGTTTTATGTGATGTCTTTTTTTTTCTGAAATAATTATTAATTGTCAGTTAATGTAATATCGAAAAAATGTTTATGTAATTTTCATTATATATATACTACTCATAGATAGAAACACCAACCTGCCTAGACTGGCTTTGCTATTTGCAGGTTGGTGAGTTGATGACTTTATTCTTGATGTTAAACAAAATAAAGTTAAGTTAAAGTTAAGTCAAGTTAAGTAATGTGAATCAGCTGTATTATAAATATCTACCTTAGGGTAATGCGTCTTCACTAACGTCACCAGCCCTATTAAAGTGGTAGCGGACCTTTGCATGCAACTGCGCATCCAGCTCGCGCATATGGATCTGAATAAAATTTCCTGTGCAGTAAAAATTGAAACCGTAAGTTAAAGGCTAAATTTGGCCATTTGCGGACTTTTCACTCAAAATTAACTTTGAAACGCTTTATATGGACCTAAATAGAAGTTAGTGCCCATGCTTTCCCGGCCAAAACATCGAAATTACAACATTTTTCGTGCATTTTTAGCTTATAGCTCCAACAATAACTAGCGGAACCCCATTTTTTTTCTTTTACATTCGATTCTACATATTTTATTCTTTAGATAAAGAGAGAAAAAAAGAAGTTCATTGACCAATTTTATCAAATTTCAACATTTTTACACGCGCACGAACATATAATTTGGCCGAATACAAGGAATTTTGCTTTCTATAATTTATTTTTTACACTACTTTTAAAATATTGGATGGATTTTTTATCTTGATATATTTTCTAAACTCAATAACTATAGTTCGAAACAGTTTTTCGATTTTCTTCTTTAAATGGATGGGAGTGATTTGAATATATTGATTACAGGTCAATTTTCTGTAAAAACTAGCGAAAAACTGAAAAATCGCATTTTTTAACGTCTTATACCTCGAAAACCAATGCGATGACTATATATTTTTTTCCAGTATTTTAATGCCTCAACAATAACCTTCAAATAACAGAATTAAAAAAATAATTATTGACGATTTCTGAAGAACCGGTACTACCTTAAGAATGCTTCATGGTAGACAAATGTGATAAAAAGATATATTTTTTCCTTGTCACATGTTGCTGATAAACATGATTCGTATGATAGGCAAAGTATTCAAGAAGACGCTTGAATTTTTTTGAAATTACTCAATGTTTTTCATCATCATATTTTGCAGATACAACTTTCTATTTTTTTTAGTCTTCTTTCTAAATTAATCATCTTATTTGATTAAAAAATAACCTCAACCATATTCCATGTGGTACCTGCTGGCGAGCTGGCCATTGCAGGTTATGAAACTCTAAACGTTTGTTTAATAATTGTCAAAAAAGTAAAAAAACATAAATAAATAGGTAATAAATAAATGAATGATTAGTCGTGGAAAGAATGAATTCATCTAATTCATCTTTAGCACTGTCTGTTGTTCGTCGCTCGATTATGTTGTTATTCTGCAGTCAATGGTGCGTCTGTCTGTGAAAGCAATGCTTGTTGCGCCGAAGTCTCATGTAATTAAATATACCTTCAATCTGAAGTAGTGGTAACCTTTCTTTTGGTTGGCGTAAATGCTTGATTTTGTGAATTGTGCCAACAGAAACGTGTATGATGTGTTTACGTAAATGTTTGGCAATGAGGGCGGTGGTCTTGGTGATGTAGGGTTCGGGTGTAGGGTGCATACAAAGGCGGCCGACTTGTCTTTGTCGGTAGTTTAATAGTTCGTCTGCGCGGGTCTACAGAAAAAAAATTGTTGGTTTTTGTAGCCGTTCTGTCGTAACGCGTCATTAACATAACACCGACTTCAACCACCGGTACAAGTTCTCCACATAGACGAATTCATCCCGGGGGCCCCGGGGGTAGCTTCAGTCGAAAAGTTAGTAACGTTTTTCCAGTTAGTGTTGTGAACAAAAGTTAAAGCGTTATTACTGAGTTACTTACAAATGTTATCGTTTATTTGATTTTCATATTACAATGAGCTGTTAGTTTCCACAGTTCCACGGGTTGAGCGTAATGACTCTAAACATCTGAAGCATCGAAATCATTATCAATCAATCACCCCCCTTATCAATACTCCCAACCCCCGGTACTGAGGCTTGCTGAGTTGGCTCGCAGTTGTCCAAATATCAGTACTGTAAGTAGAATAGAGATGCACACCTTTTTCAAAATCGCCGGTTAATGCCGGTCGGTCTCATGTCAAAAAGTAAGACACCAAAACGGAGCTTATTTTTCTGGACCGTAACCAGAACTTTTACATGGGGGTGCACATAAATAAAACCTGGACCATTGATGTGTTTTAGTAGCCTTTTTTATAAGTAGCTGTCATACTATGAATGGCGTTCATGGCGCATTATTATTATCAAAACATATATTAGGGACCAAATACCAAAAAAAAAAATATTGAGCAAAGCCTTAAACAGAGAAAGAAAATCTTGCACGGCAGATGTGCCAATAAAAAATATCATGCAGGGAGGAAGAAAATCCTGCACAACCATCACATGGGAAAAATATCCTGGAAAAAAATGCCCAACCCTCACACACCCTCAAATATCTAATGGTCCGTCCCTTACACTTTCTTGTACACAATTTCGTTGTTTTTTTTCAGTGTATTTATACAGTTTGTTACATTTAATGTATCTCTAGTAACGCATTGTTTCACAATCTATAATGGCTCGCGGCTAAAAGACAATTATTATTTCAGATTTCGTATACTTAGCATACGAGTATATATGATAAGCGGTGAAAGAAATACCATGATTTGTCTCGCCGTAATCAAACCCAATGGTATTATGGCAGCAGCGGTTATAAGCCTACGGAAATGATTTATTGATTGATCAATCTACAAATTCTCCCTGACATATAATCCACAAAGCGAAATGCCTATTTGGAAATATAGAAAACATGATGATTGATCAAACAATCCGTTCTCCCAAACTCTTATTTGAAGCGTACATCAAATTTTATCCAAAGTGATGGCTGTATACACCAATTTTCAAAAAAAAAAAAAACATTGTTGGTGAGAATGATGGATTGCGAATGTTCATTAAACGACTGAGGTCCATGGTTTAATGTTTTTCAGTGAATAGACACAGATGATAAACATACACCATTTTATCCACCATCAGAGATCTTCAACTTGAGGAAATCACGCTGGTTTGAACAAAACTACTGCATATTTTTTTTCATTATTGAAAGACCACAATACATTTCGGTCGTGAAATATACATCCGGAATTCGATATTCCCTTATTTTCCCGACAATCTTTTTTTTGGGATAAATATATATATATAATATTGAATTTGTTTTACACTAATTTATTGATTCAGTGGCTGTCACGACCCGTTATAATAATACGATTTTTTTATGACATGCAAATGAAAATAATATTGAATATAAAATATAGGACTACCAGATGTTCATGAGTTTGTTTTCGTCCATTTATTAAAATTTGTATCATTTTTAAAATCAAAAGTCTCACATCAGTTTTCTTTATTCATTCAAGGAGACAATTATGAAGTTCTCTGATCTTCCTATATGCCGTTTACGCTTGGTCTTTCTGTTTCACTTCTCCCCACCCCTCCCCCCAAAAAATCCACGTGTAATAACCAAACCAAAATTAATTTTTAAAGAATATTTTTATTTATAACTGAATTCCGCTATATTGATTATAAGACACCACTGATAACCAAGGTAGGGCATAACTAATGGTTATGTGTACATTTCGTGTAAGCCTTTGTGAGCTGGTTTATCAGTAACTATGGCAACCGCTGGAAACACAGATCACGTTCATCACGCAATGTAAAGAACTACTCTCCAAACAGAGCCACTTTTCGCCCCACCACCTCTAAACCATTTCCTTCTTGTTAAATATAAAATAATTCCTATTTCACATACAACTTCAGGATGAAAGAATAGTTTCATAGACCAATGATTTGGTTTTAAAGTGAAGCTTGAGAATGTATGACTGACAAATGTAAAAAATTAACCTGGTTTGGGTAAAATGAAAACATCACAAAACTGGCGGTTTGGGTAGAGTCAGTGATTCTCAATCTATGTAAAGAATTACATGTATCTAAAAAAGAGAAAAAAAGAAACCAGAACGTTTCCTGTGTTTTTCATCATAAGTTCTTTGAAGTGCATAACTAATTATAAATTCAAACAACATTAAATTCAACAAATATTCACGTCCACTGTTCGTTGTCACGTCACAAATCCTGGTCATGTTTCCTGCTTTTTATTTATAGCGTTGTTTGTTCAACGAGAAAGGCCCACATCATATTTGACAGATTTTGTAGTGGTTACTTTGAGTCATGAATAGCACTCAAAATGTGGATGCTTCAATATTTTGTGACAGGAACATTAGACAGTGTTATTATTGTTTGAATATTAAATGAAAAGTATAACATGGAAAACGGTTATATACAAGATAAACAAAATAATAATAATATAATAATAAAATACTGAAACAAAAGACCAGCAGAAAGAAACGAAGAAAGAAAGAAAGAATGAAAATGAGAAAGAAAAAGAGATACAAAATAAGAAAGGAACGGAATATTATATCAAAAGTAGTAAACAAACAAAAACGCTTTGCAGTTTTATTAATTTACAAAATACATGAGCACTAGAAAACTATGAAAAAGAAAAACACTTTAAATAAAAAAAGATTGACATATAACTGTAACATTAAAACCATTAAACTAATACTACGTTGCAATAAATGCTAAATACTAAGAAAAAAGCATTTTTTGTGAGTTATAATCTGTCAAGAGAATTCTTCAAATAGCTGCAACATGTAATATTATGTTCCCTTTCAAATCCAATTATAGCCGGCCACCATCAGCACTAAGGATGACAACACGTTGTAGAGGAACTTACCCACGTTAAACTCCGCACAGAGACTGCTATAAGAAAGGGAAAAGAAGTACACTTGCAACTTACGAGGCTTTTACTATAAATTGATTAAAGAGTTATGAAATAACAAATGCGAAACTTGAAATACAGTCATGTAGTCACGATACAGTAATCTCCACGCGAGCTTCAGTATCTCTGCAATAAACAAATAAAGGACCAAACAAATATAAATAAATAAATAAATAAATAAATAAATAAATAAATAAATAAATAAATAAATAAATAAATAAATAAATAAATAAATAAATAAATAAATAAATAAATAAATAAATAAATAAATAAATAAATAAATAAATAAATAAATAAATAAATAAATAAATAAATAAATAAATAAATAATTTTCATATTTTTTATAATGTAACTCAATTGAATTAGTTGTGATAGTGTAGTTTCTAATTCTCATTTACTTAATATTCAGATCGACATTCAAATAAATCGACTTGATATTTCTACAGGCTGATTAACAAACAAAAGAATTTATTACACGCTTTTGAGGCTAAGGCTTTGCAAAAGACAATTCAAGTATTCGAAACTGGACAATTTAAGGTGACCAAAAATAAAATAAAAAACTGGAAAATCTTGGAATATTCAGAAATTAGAATAAAAAATAAATGTGTCAATAAAATAGCAATAACATGTAAAAAAAAGTATCATGTGTGAAGTATTCAGTTATTAAACTAATTTGTTCTTATTCAATTTCTCTACAAATAATTGATATTAATAAATGATAATTTCGGTAAGTCTCTTGTCCGTTTGTAATTATTGCATGTCAACGAAGGTTGCATGAATGGTATTTAGGTTATTTTAGTCCAGATCACGATTTAATGGTGAAAATTCAGCAGCACGTAGCTTGTCACGCGAACCTAGCACGTACGGTCGAAATAGCGTGTCTGATTATGCTAAGATTGCGTGATAGCGTGACTTTCAAGTCAATGTTCTTCTCCCCAGTCTCTCTCCTCGTGACTGATGGTATATACCGCTGACCAGGCAGCTCGGCCAGGAATGTGTATGGCCAAAGCCAACAGTGTTGACCTTTAAATGAGTGGAAAATATCCGTAGAAATTGGCTCGAAACTTTAGTCTTGACATGATCTGGTCAACTAGCAGTGTTTGAGAATAATGGGTGAAAGTGTTGATACAAAGAAGGGGTGAGTTTATGGTGATTTTGATGATTTTTCTCGATCGCATGTTACCAGACTAGAGAGCTAGTGTAAATACGGTTTGACAACAATGCTTCAAGGACAATCTCACGCGATAGAAGTTATACACTTTTACAGTTACCATCTATTAATTTCATTATTCTTGTTTCTAAAGACAGAACTTAGAAACGATAATATCGAAGTTAGCGAAAGAACAACCGACCAGGAAACGAAGCAGCTATCTTTTGGTAAGTCCGTATGCGAGCGAAGCGTGCTAACACACAGTGTCTTCGAATCGTGCTAATCAAACACCAAAATCACTAACTCAGACACTGAATCACCACATTACAGAAACCTTTAAAGTTAATTTTCACACTGTGTCTGGAATTACCTTTGCAGAGGTCATTTTAGCTACGCAAAATGAGTTTATTTTGACGGCGTTGAACATTCGTTCTCACAGGATGTGCTCGACTGTTGCGCGGACTCATTGAATGAACTTTGTCTCTCTGACCGCCCTCGTCTAATAACCACTCGCTCAACTAGTCCAACAAACAACAACTCTCTGTGATTCTTTTCTCGACATTTCTAACGTATAATGAATTTATTCTTGTCACAAATAGTATGTAATATAATAAACATGCTGTATGTATTAGTTAAATCAAGCGAAATTGATTTGAACCACTTCTCTTTGCAACTGTACGAAATTATGAGTAAATGTACAAATTAGCAATAATTATTACAGTGAATTTCTGCATAAAGTCAGCTAAAATAGTCGTATAAATTGGTATAACCGACGCCTAAAATGAAGAAGGCTAGATCTTACCTAATCTGTAATTTGTCGTTCGAACGCATGTACGTAAAACAACTCATTACCTACAATCAGTCGAGCGAAAGCAGTCGTGAAAATCACGCAACTTTTACAGACACATTAATACTTTTGACAATTATCTGCAAATCTACCATTTTAACGTAACGTTTTTTCGACTTTTTAAATTTATGAACAAATTTCAACTCCCTATGTAGGGTTTTGGTGGTTGCTTTCGTTTGGCTTGTTGGTAATATGAATTCATTAAGTTGCATGGCGCAAAGGGGCACAACCCTTAAAGCGTTCGTCTCATGGTTCACATCGTGTAAGTTCACTGACCTCACTGTCTTCGAACATGTTTAAACCGGCATTCCTGCGAACTTTAGACTAAACTTTACATCAAATAAACAACACTTTAACTTAGCTGTGTAGCCATTTGGTTCAACATTACTGGCATATTTTCAATTTTTTCCATTTTTAGCTCTAAACAAACTCTGACCAATATTTGCCTTAGGGTTAAACTGTAGTGTTTTCAACGCACAACTAATTATTCAACAAAAGTTTATTTTATTTAAAATTAATGTTATTTATCCTTATCATAGTTGGGTGTCATGTGTTTTGATGTTTTTTCTGGTATAGAATTAACTTGGCAAGGTTAAGGGCAAGTTGCAAATAAGTTACATTCAATAATGACCTGTAGTCCAACTGTGTGTGACATACTTTATACATGGGTGCTTCCAACACTCTCTACATAAATTACCAGATAACACTGGCTTTCACTCCTACGTCTCGCTTAATACACTCTACGCTACATTAAAATCTTTCTTTACTTCATTGGCAGTGAGTTATACCCAGTTGGAATATGGTATTGCCAGTTTGAAGGGAGTATTATTTTATTATTCATTGCATATGTGTTATGATACTGTTGGCTTGGTTGTTTGAATACTAATGACTAGCTAACAATAGGGGGCACATATTCTCTACTTCAAAATGCAGATCTACATGTTAAATTACAGGTGATCTTTTCAAAGAACTGATTCAATCTGGGTAGACAATTAATGTCCATGGTACCTTTATACAAGATTATACCAATCTCATCTAGAACCGTAGACACCTTTGGTGTTGGATATTTGTCTGACAAAATACTGTGGATTGTTGCCAAATGTGTCTCTATCATCATTGTTCACACCTTATTGTGTTTTAACACAAAGAATATCAAATATGGGTCTCCACAGATACACTAAAATATCAAAACATAAGTCATGACCAAATTAATCAACCAATAAAGTTAGTATGACTCAGAGTTGATAGAATTAGTAAACAATAGGCAGTGTTTTCCATGCTTGATTTGGCATATCAGCATGTTTTTGAGTATGTGTCTCTTTATAACCTGAAAACACCCTTGACCTAAGCAGCGAATTGAACAACCACAAATTCAAGCAAATCCTTATTTTTTTATTTCAGAATTAAATAATTTCTTGTAATTTAACCATAACTTATCCTAGCAAATATTTATAGCTTTTTATACACGCTAAGTATAGAAAGTTGGAAAGCAAAGTTTACTAAAAAATAATTATGACAACTCATCAGTATGAAGGAGAAAGACAAAAAAAATGAAATTGTGGAATTTTTATAAGATTGGAAGCAATGCATGGCTGCACCAAATGTTCTGTTAATGTTTACTCTTTAATGATAATCGGAACTTAACATGAAGGCCACCAATGGAGTGATTCAAATGCAGTTTACGTGATATTCTATTTGTTAAACTATTGGATACGTCATCTAAAGGTTAACTCATTTGGCATCCAGGAAGTTAGGCAAGATATTTGCACTGTTACTCCAAGAAAATACTGCAACTTGATACAAAAAAGCAATTATCATTGCTGAATAACAATTAATATTTGCTTCATAATAATGGTTTTCAGAATATTTCATAGCCCTGCAGAGATACAAACTGATATTTTAATCTGATAAGTACTGTTTCAATTTGTTGCATGCAAATTTGATATTTTAAAATTGACTTGACCTTTGATTGAAAATATTATTATTCAACATGAAATCAGCCTAAACCTTTTTACACCTGCCACATTCAAAATGCATAATAATAACAACAATCTCAAGCACATGGCCATTAAAAATTTCCATCAAAAACTGTTTTTATATTTTAGCAAATTATGAGTAAAAATTTTGATGATGATGTTCACAAATGGATGTACTTTACTTGTTGCTACTTGCAAATAAACATAGATATATTTTTTTTCTAAGAAAGGCTTTAATTATCATCATTATACTACACAATATATAATGCTACAATATAATGATATTTACAGTTGTTTTAAAAATCACAGTTAACTTTTATTTGCTGAACAAAATAGTAAACAGCACAAATTGTGTCTGTACACATTCTTTGTCACACAGTTTCCTGCCAATGGGAAACAACAAGTAACTTGTCTTCTCAGTTGTTGCATGTATAAATACATCTGTGATATTTATCTGCTCTAACAGAACGATATTTATCAATAAGAACCTTGAATGTCTTAAATGCCATTAAGTGGTGCATGAATCACCTTGGATGATAAATGATATCATGACAGAGGGTCAGCTGTTGACAGTCGTGTTGGAAAAATAACAAATGAACTAAATACAGATGGAATCTCACCCCTGTATAAGACATTTTGAACATGATCTACATTCAGCACACAAATTTCAAGCCAATTTTACTCTGTAAATACAATGCACAATTTTTCTGTTTTTTGAAGGCTATTGCTTTACCAACAGTTTATATGGGCTATTCTAGACATCAGCTTAGTTTATAAATCATGACTGGTACACTTTGTACATTTGCAAAAATGACAAACTATTTGTACTTGATAAATAGTCATTGTTTAAATATTGTAAGTTGCAATTAAAATATTATAAATAGCAGTTAAGTCTACCGATAAGTTAACAGGTTTCAAAAACAACATCACAATAACACAATTTAATAGTAATTTACTTGTTTAAAAATTCAAAGTGATTCCTTACACAATGGTTTAATAAAAGAGTTTTTACCATTGTGGTTACAGTGATTGATCTGTTGCTAACCACTCAGAAATGATGAATATCAAACACTGAAAAAAATAAAAATAAATAAAATAAACAAGTGTGTTCATTGCAATATCCAAATAATTAAACATGGAAAAATGGCATTCTTTCATAGATTTCCCCCCCCCCCAAAAAAAAATAATAAAAAACTAAAATACTTTTTCCACATTTTCCGCATAGTTATTTGGATATTGCAAAATCAGGTAAATAAACACACTTTCATAGGTATTCCAGATGGTATGGGTTTATTCTACCTATAAAGTACAGTTTTTCATAGGTTTTTCATTGCTTTCACACCATTACCTAGGAGATAATTTCATAGTGCTATGTACTTTAAATTTGTAAAAGCTATGAAAACCGTACAAAAAATGCATTTTGTAGGTTGAACCCATGAAAACCTGATATGAAATGCTCATGAAACAGTGTCCCACTTTTAACAGTGTTTTTTATATAGTATTGGCTGTAGTTAATTGAATATTCACCAAAGACACAGAATATCAGTTAAACCAGTGTCAGTATGACATGTTTTTAAAAAAATCAAGTAGAGCACTGTGAGTCATAGTAATTTGTCAAGTAACAAACTTGACAGTTACTGTAAGTCTTCTTAGCAGTTTTCTGACAGATTTCTCTTTGACTTCGGTCAACTGTCAAGTACTGATAGCAGTAAAGGTTCATAAAACAATATCAATTGTGTTTGATTTTAACAGTTCCGCAAATGTTTCTTATTGCACATAGCTGTAAATAGTGTGAATATTGACAGCATATTTAATGATAACTTTGAGTTTTTTTTCTGTGCTTATAATTAATACATGCTATATGGCTCTATAAGAACTATTTTTTCAATTTTTTACAGACTTAATTATCAACACATTGAGACATGTTTATAGTTTTTCATTTGCAAAGCAAAGAAAAATCAAGCAGCGATCAATGAAATTCACAATATTATTTGTACACAGTCTGAATGATTTGAGAATAGAATAATGATATTGCTATAATTATTTATAATCAGATCATCTTTTCTACAAATGCAGACACATTTTAGGTTTTACTATCCAGCACTGACTTGTAACAACTCAACTACAAATGTGTACAATTTTCAAGGTCTCATTTACTAACTCACTTGCTAGACAGCTTTTTTACTAAAGGGTCTGCCTACAGATAGAGACATGCAGTACCTCTGGTTTAGCATCCTTTAATCCAAGAAAGTGCAAACTTCTATAACCATTTACAGGTGTAATTGCAAAGGCAGCAAGTTCTGCTGAATCATTTAAAACCATGACTATGGCCTAGCCATTGGGATCAAACACCATACCTCACACATAGTACTGGTAGTTATAAAATTAACCTCTGTCAGTAAACCGAAACCCCCTCTAAACTGGACATATTCTTTGGTCCCGGGAGGGGTTTCACTACATAGGCACTTGTGAACCACATTTTAAAATGTATATTATGTTTTTATGTCAATGAAACAATGCCTAAACTATCAGATTATGTGCGCAATACTAATAGAAGGTACAAACATGGCTGCAGTGACATTCCCACAGATGCTGACTACATACATCATATTAATAATTATTGTTACATATATGGTATATAAAAACATAAAAACTACTTAAACACTTATTTATAAACTACTTAAAAGCTAAATGATGCACTGTGTAATCCACCTAGTTGATAGTGTTTTACTTTGATTTTTTATTTATTAATATGAGGCAGCGGACAATTCTCAGACAGAATTGATCTCTGCATAATATTATTGAAACATGTGACAAGAATATGTCTTGATGGTATTGTCTTGATATTGCGTTTAAAAGCCATCATAGAACACTAGACAAGTTTGACTTGTACATCAAAAAATGCACCACTTAGTGTAATCATTCTGGATTTATAGGTCTACTATTTACACAGCTAAAACACATCCAGTCATTTCCCAGACAAACTCAGCCACACTATACACACATAATACCTTTGAGTGAAATAGATTGATACCTAAGTGACATAAGTGTATCTTTAGGCCTTTAATAGCAAGTGCTTTAGATTGAACTAATGCCTTTAAACTTGTTAGTTATTTGATTATTTATGTCATCTCAAAGACTTAATTCTCTGACTTTCTGTTTCTCTCTTTTAATGTCATCAATGTTATGTCTATGAAATTTGTACATTGAACATGTTGACAATGCAGCCCTCCATGGGGCCTTTCAAAGTTTGATTGAAAAATGATAAAACAGAAATACTGTTAAAACCCCCAACTGTCCTTGAGATAATCGTGTAGGCTTTTTACAAAGCACTCAAGCAGAAGCAAGACAATAGCATGCTGATTCAGAAAATATACCATTTTTTTTGCGCTGGTTGCCAAAACTTCATGCAGGCCGCACCAACAGCCTTTCTCAAAACTACTCTCACAACCTTTCAACTTAATCATCAATTCAAACTGGGTTCAGACCAGTCACTCATACTCAACCATGATAGCTTTAAGCTAGAACTTCCTGTAAACATAAAATTAGTGAACAAGAATAATTCAAATTGTGTAATAGAGTATACACCAGATTGGGATGGGATGAAACAATTCTTAAATGTTTTGTGCCAAGAAAAAATTAGATTATGCACTTACTAAGAATTCACTGAGGTATAAACAAAGACAGCTTTTATTTTAATTCTTTTGGGTATTGTATTTATCACTTAAAAATTCTTAAAAAGTGCATAACTAAATCTTATCTAGCATTAAACTATTAGAATTGTTTTGTGCTTAAACAAGCTATTACATTCACTTCTACCATAAATAAATTTTATCTGATTGGAAACATTCTGAGCAGAAGATATTAAGACCTCCTTTTACTTGGTTAAATACACTAAGTGACAGACCATTAGAAAAGTGAAAGGGTGGGGGTGGGAAAAATCGAAATATGGTTTGAAAATTGAAAAAAAATACATAGAACCAAAACTTGTCAAAAAGAAAAACACATACAAGCCCAACCATCCGAACCACACAAAAAAGGCCTTGACCCAAGGAAAATAACAATTACGTAATAGGCAAGGTGAAAAAAAGTGTGTAAGTTTGAAACTTCCTCACCTCACTCCTCTCCCACCCCACCCGCTCCCCCTCAACTTCACTTTTCTAATGGTTCGTTCCTAGCCACTGAGACTGAGCATTTTAGTGTCGACTACCGAGTACCACATTTTCTACTGAGTTACAAATATTTTGATTCTTTTTTAACATATCATTAGGTCACTCTGTTGAAACAATTCAAGTGATTCAATCAAGGAGAGCATATTTACAATACACACACAATATAACAATAGAGACATTGTTACTCATTAAACCAATTCTTCAGCAATACTAATAAATCATCTATAATTTATATTTACTTAATCAGAACTACTGTGTAAAAACTATACCATGGATTACACTGACATGCATATCAATCCTATTTTAACATTAGTTTGTCCCATGTAATACTAATAAAGCATGTATTGTTTACTTGCAGATTTCAGGTATTGACCAATCAAGTCTAATGTTACATGTAGGATCAGGTATGTTGGGCTTATTTATTGTTGTTATCAAATATCTTGATATAGGCTTATGATTGATCCCCAGAATATCCTATTAATACCACATGCATCTACCAGCATTATATATGAGTCATGTGTATATTTAACTCTCAAGTACTAAGGTCTATGCTGGGGCGTATTCAGAATTCATCAATTGGAGGTCCTAACATAGTTAATTGTTACTATGATGTAACATGATATCATAAACAGTCTAATTATTTAAAAATATTTTCAGTCTGTGTCAGACCCTCCTCTAAATACTCGCAACTGCTATGAAACCTAAAATGTCTGTACAGCCAGGGGTGTCAACTCTGAAATATTACACCAAGACTTTCTATGAATGTATAATTTTAAATAAAATTATATTTCCCAGTATGCTAAGTTGCTTAGCGTCTGAAAACTCTCCCCAGGCAAACCCAATGCTAACCACTAAGCCTGAACTACAGAAACTTTATACGTCTTGTGGCCTCTTTCAAGGTGGATAAGGCTATTTTACATGGTGATACAAAAAATACATTCATTAATTAATAAAAACTGAAACGAACTGGAAACATTTTCTTCAGTGAAGTAAAAGAAATAAATAAACACAACAAACTATAAAAAAAGAGTCCACTTTCATCATTTGATTAAATATTTCTAAAAATGTATCAACTATGAAAAGCACAATAAGCAAAAAACAAAAACAAAAAAGGCGGGAGACGTAGCACATTTTTCAGATAACGGATTTCTACCATTAAAATAATATTCCGTGACTAAAACTGAAAATCTCGTTCACTTGTGTACTTGGAAAAGTCACATTTTCATCGGTCTAACTTTAGTCACGAAAACTCTATATTATATTGATCACTGAACAATTTCTCTTTACAGTCTATAAAGTGCTAAAGAGAAATTCTATTTCAATCAGTCACGCAACTGCTAAATAAACAATGTGTTTAGTTTCGTGTTATTATACGTTCAAAATTCAAATTCTCCCTACATTTCGAAAAAGTTAATCCAGCACGCGATTTATTATAACTCGTCAAAACGTATCACAACCAATATTTTTTCACAATTCAAGGGTAAATTAATCCTTTTTTCACATTCACAATAGTAATAATAATGACCATAAAGAAGTGGAAAACATTTGATATTCGCATTTATTTTCACGGCAGGACTATTGGCTTTCTGCGTACTTTTCACGCGAAATATCGTGTGAAGCCACATCGTTTCGTGGCAAATTGTCGCAAGCGTGCTCTCGCCCAAACACGTCTTACGATCTTACGACACAAACATCTTTTTAACGTGGAAACGTTAAAACGAACACGGCGTACTTATTTATCTAGTTGAGCAATATTAAAACTGTGGTCAGTTCACCTTTAGCAGGCCTTATAAAACATCCCAATACTTCTTGAAATCTTCTCTGCTCTACTATAAATAAATCTAGTTTAAAACACAAACCTTGCTTTGTTATGTGAGCAAAATTAAACTACTGGAAACTATCAGATTTCACTTTATTTTTAGTTGGTATACCGTTGTCGTTTACTAAGAAAGTTATTTACTTTACAGGAAACGAGTCAGATGAGAATGAAGACCCCGATTTATTCCAGTGCGGCAAGTGCCGAACTATGTTCACTAATTTACAAAAATACCTTAAACACAAATCTTCACGAGAATGTAGACAGAAGAATAACTCCACTCCTTCCACGGTTACAAGTCCAGGCTTCAGCGAGCCAGGGGTAAGCAGCTTCTTGTGTTTGTTATTGGTGATCAATAAAGGCGGGAAAATATGATTTTGGGTGGAGAGGGGAGGGGTGAGGAAGTTGTGAGGGCTGGGGCAAGAAGCCCTATATGTCCAAATGTTTTGACCAAGTGACTTCTAGTGTGTTTCCATGACACAGTGATGAGTACCTTGTTTGCTTATCAGGGTAGGGTGCGTCTACTCTTACGTCTACCAAGGGGGTGGGGTACATGTCTTTCTACTGTATTTTCTCATCAGGGTAGGCTGCGTCTATTTTTTTAGGGGGAAGGGGGGGGGCCGCTAATGCTTTCGATGACAATAATTACATCCCACCCCAACCCCCAAAAGGACAAAAAACAAAATCAAAAGCTAAAAACAAAACAAAAACAAAACAATACAAAACAAAAGAGAAGATATTGTGGGGATGTGAAAGAAGAGAATTCATTACTAGACTATTTTCCCCTAATAAGGGTAGGGTGCGCCTGTTTTCGTTTACTCAGTGCTGATCGTGTCTTTCCATTGTAATAGACCAGGTTCAAGTTCTTCGTTGCTCAGGCTAAGCCTCAATTGTAAGTAAGTTAACAAAAGAGTCAAGACAAAACCATTGGTATTTATATTGTTTTTGGATTGGTGCATTCCCACGGGATGTACCTCGTAGAAAAGAATATATCACATGCTATCGAGGCTTAGCCTGAGCAATGGAGAACATAAAACTGGACTATTATCAGTTGCTGGTATATATTTACTTACCGGGATAGGGTGCGTCTATATGTCACTAACTGAGGAAGGGTGCGTCATTTGTGTTTATTCAATTGGCGCGTAGTGCGTGTCTTTTTTTATTGTAAAGTTATCGAAGTCATATATTTACTTATTAAGAAAGGGTGCAGCCTCTGACACAGGCATCTTCATAGTGTTATCACGCAAACGTTTCTAGCCATGTCTTTGCATTGCAATTGTTAATTAGTTGGTGGCATGTAGTGTGTGTCTATTTGTCTCATCCACATGCGTGGCTGGGAAGCGTTTAGTTGTTTTACCTGGCTAATGCCAGTCCTCTTTGTTTGGTTTTACCTGGTTTTTCCAGTTTATTTGCATAAACTACAACGTGTTTCAATAATGCACCGTTTTTGTTTTCATACTGACTAAATTGACAACACTTCAGTTATTTGTTAAAAACATTAAACTTTGGTTATTAACTGAGGTGTTAACGTTATTACTACTAGTTGTTCGGTCCTTTCATCCAACCGGTAATTATATCTCTGTCCTCTAGAAACATCAAGGAAAAGCTATTGTACTGAAGCGAAACTGAAAAATGGATTTAAATGTCATTTCACCTCTTTTTATTCAGTTAAGCATTTGCCATAGACGAAAACAATTAAGCAAAACAAAAGATCCAAATGTACCTCCAGAGCTAAACCCAAGTTTTCTTTTTCAAGCCACGGACATGTAGCTAAGCATGTGTCTGATCAATTTTTAATAGTTCCAATCGACATATCAATGACTTGAACTGAAAAACAAATTACCTGTTATTTCTTTGTTCAAACCGTTCGAAAACATCGCGGTGCAACTGTTCTTTTTTTACTTGTTATAATCATAATAATTTGAAATAAAAAAGACAAAGAATGTCCGACACAAGTTCCAAATGAATCAAAAGCATCAATTCAAAGGATCGAAAGGTTATTTTTGGAGTTCGAGCTTTAAAAACTTGAACGATAAACCGTATTAATTTGAGCGTGAAAATTGAAATTTTTTGGGTGAGAGTTTGTTGCTTCGGTTTTGGAATTAACTTTAGTTTCAAAACACCCAAAACATTAGGCTCAAAACATTGAAAAACTGAACAAAGAAAGCAAGAAACTATGGTATCTTTTTAGTAACGTCACAAAAAATGCTAAAGAGGCTAACAACCATGTTAATTTGGGGTTTTACCAAATCAACATTGGAGGAGAATGAAGTGAAACGAGCTGATGATAGTTGTAAAAGAAATATATATCATTTGCAAAGAACTGAATTTTCTCCATAAAAGACGGTCAGATCAAAGACCACTTTCAAGGAGCTATGGTGCTAAGTGCTATATTCGTAAACGGTATTTTAAGTGCAACTTCTGGCTTTGTATACGAAATCCCTATTAGCTGTAATAATTCCAACAAAACGAAAACAAAAGAATCATCCTGGACATTGTGGCCAAGACAATGGTGAAAACATTATCCGTTAAAAAAGGCTCTTTTTCATTCATTTTTGCGATTAAAACTTCTAAGGATTTAGGAATTCAAATTTAGTAAATATTTATACTGACTTGGTTTTAGTGATATTGATTCGTGAAAAGGTATTTTTCCGTGTTGGTTGTAAAGTGGTGTTTCGTGTTAGATGCACGTGTGTTTGAATCTACACGGCGTTGCTAGCCGTAGGCTTGACACTTACAGAAAGCACGATACATCCCCACACAAATCATCCTTACACAGCTTTCAAAATCCATTATCAAGTCGAGAAAAACTCTCGAAACAAATGAACCATTAGTGCGGATATAGAATCTGAGTTTTTTTTTGTCAATTTACTGGTCGATGGTAATTTCACAAGTTTGCGTGTTAGTGTGTTTATTTTGATCAGGCCACACGTACGTTGTATGAGTAATTTGCATGAAACGATATATAACAGCGGTCACAGTGCAATACCAGTCTTAAAACACACGATATGAGACAAGCTTTACTGCCTACAGCTTAGCAATGTTGCAGCTTTGTACATGTTCGACAAACTATCTTAAATCAGACAACTTCTTTCTACCGTTCTGGGGAGTGAAATTTCCAGTAAGTTCAATGGTATAATGTTCTGAAAAGTTACCGTATTTTTCTTGAAAAGCAGGCGTTAGGTAGTAATCTCCATGTTTTGATTGCAATTAATCCCCCGGCTTATTTTTTATTAATAGTAATAACATATTGCTCATTTAATAGCCATTTCTTTAAAAATGTTTTTTTGTTTTTATTTTTTATTTTGTGTTGGAAAACCAATGTGAAAGAGCTGGCCATATGATTCTTTTGTTCTCGATCTGGCCGCTTTCCTGGCAGAATGCATAATTGAAAATTTACTCTCCTTTCACTACATACTAATCAAAACATTTATCTTTTTACAGAATTTAGAAGGATATGAAGTCAACGATGCCAGGGCAAGTCCACCTAAAAGGTAATTTTTAGTAATATTTTTAGTCTTGTTTTTCGTGCAGGTGGTTGTCTTTTTTCACGTGTCAAAGCAAATTGGATGCGTTTTAAAAACTCTTGTTTAATGGTGTTAAAATCCATAATATTTATAAAAGAGAGATTAGTCGTTGTCGGTTGAATCATTCTTTAGTAATCATTAAAAACATAGATAATATGGAAGAGAGGTCGAGAAAAAGAAAAGCCATTGATTAAAAGATGAAAGTTTTTGTTCAATCGTGAGGTTCTTTGTTCGATATAGTCAATGTAAGTACACGAACTGTAGTTATCTCGTGATTATTTGGCAATATTTCTATCTTTGTCAAATTACTCCATAAACCTGAACTACATGAAATAAATATTTGATAGTGTAATTTATTTCGGGCAAGGGGAGGTAGTTTCCAGTCTGTAGACTGGTGTATTTAAGTAGGTATTGTATAAGACTCCCTTTGTAAGGAATATAAAGCAACTCTCTAATACTATAGATAGAGCGCCTTTCTGGAGCCTCTATTGCACTACACAATAAAATTAAAATGAAAGCGTATGTCAAAACACTTATATACGTGTAATTAAATGAATAGAAGCTGTGGTAATACTGCAATTAATGAAACTAGAAGTTACCTTATAGAAAACATGTAAAGAAATATAAAATGAATTTACAAGTGAGAAGGTTGATCAAGCGTTATTATTTAGGAAACCAAAATGTTTCAATGTAGTAGTTGTGACTGTTTTTATCAATGAGAGTGCCAACGAAAAGGCTGTAGTCGAGTTAGTTTCAGTTTTCAATTTTTAAATGTATTGATAGCTTTTCCGTTTTCTTTCTTATATGACTATTGTAGAAATCAAGCATGTCATATCAAATTGATATTAGAATATTTTTTTTTCAAATAATATTTTCCAGTAATAAAAATCCCATTTTAGCCAAATCCCGTGTTGTATTGCGATGCACCGATTCATAACTTGTCGTCCATTCTGGACAGTCGTCAATCAATTTCAAATTAACAGAGCATGTTAAAACAAGCTCCGCCCTATGAAAATAAATTTCTGAATTGTTGGGTTGCGAACATTAACGAACATTATTTGTTGCCGTTATAGAAAACATGATCGTAAAGGCATAGCAAGACGAGTCTCTAATGTGGCAGAAACAGAAACAGCCTCAGACCCTCCCAGCCCTGATGGTAACAACGTTACAGCAGCTAGACCGTTTGGTATTGGTCATCCTATCCCCATGGGCCTCGCTCCAGTATGTACCGTCATAAATGGTATGCCTAGTCCTGTATCACGGTCAGGAATATCGGCCTTCCAACCTCCAGTACCATCGCTAAAGAGCCCCACCGAACGAGGCCCTACGTATAGTCGCCCTGAGATGTCCCATCAAGGACCAACTCATGCGTCTCATGGCTTCCCAACCTTTGCACCATCACAGCCGATGCAACATGTTATTATTAACAACCCAATCCCTCACGTTCTGCAAGGACATGGATGGCCTAGGGCGACTATTGCTGTAGATCCTCACTTTAGTGCGAACAAAGAATCCGTGTCCTCTCCCCACGGTCCTCCACAAGTTCGGGCTGACGGAACACCACACGCTAAACAAGAAAGTCATATGCACACACGATCGCAAGGATTGTCAGAAAGTCATGCGCATGCTCGAACACAAGGTATGCCAATTGATGCCGCTGGCCAACAGATTGTAGTGCATCTTAAAGAAAGGGGTGAGTTATAGAATTGAATGGATAATTGAAGAGTTCTTCATTTATGACATACAGGGTAGCTTCATAAAGAAAACTCAAAACATCAGTACACTGCCAAGAGCAAAAATAATCATATACAAAAAATAAAAACAAGCAACAACAAAAAAGGAACAAATATTGTGTTAAAGAAACGCTTCCTCGTTGTTATGGGACATTTTGGTTGGAAGAAAGCTCGACCTCTGGCTTATATTACTCAGTTGAAATTCCTTACAAATATTCATAATAACATCCAGTATTGTCTGTTTTCAGGTCGTCCTATTCGTCCCAAAGAAACAGGCTTGACAGAAGAGGAACTAACTGAAGAGATCGTCACTTCATCAGGGCAGAAAATCTTCAAGTGCAAAAAATGCGAGAAAGAGTTCAGCTTTTCGAGCAGATTAAAAAGGCACCTTCTAGTGCATACAGGAGCGCGTCCCTTTGAGTGTCCTATTTGTCTACGTCGCTTTACCCAAGCTGTGGACCTTAAAAGGCACATGTTGAGACATAGTGGGCAGAAACCCCACGTGTGCCAATACTGTGGTAAACAGTACACTCGTGGAGATAGACTCAAGGTAAATGACGAAGTTTGTTATAGGGTCTTTTCCATAGAATATGCTAAAGCCAACATTCTCTGAAAGTGTGATTTTTCACAGTCTTCTTGGCCGTCAGCTATGCAATCTTTAGTAAATCATTGCAATTAAAAAAATCTCATATACGTTTTTATGAAAGTGAGAAATTTGCTAAGATCTTATAAAATCTTGTCCTCAGACTGGAACTAATTGTGTGGATTCTGTCCAGTCCTCATTGTGGACCTTAAATTGCAGACATTATCTCTTGTGTCTTTTTTTCTAATGAAAGCAAAATAATACTGACATCGCAGACTTATTTTATCTGAAGGTTTTTCTTAAATCATATTACTGACAATGTTATTTGATTTGTTTCTACAGGTTCATCTCCTAAGCCATACCGAGACCACCAACCACTCCATACCACAACGTCCATACAACTGCTCACGCTGCAACTCATCCTTTGAAGAGGCTGAGCATCTACACCTTCACACTTGCGAGAAGACTGACGGCAGCAATATAGGGAACGAACCAGATAAAGAACCTTCTAATGATGATGAGGACGGCAGCGCATCGTACGCACACGAGGACTCTTTGTCAGGCTCTGAGGAGAGAACAGACAAGAAAGAATATCGATGCGAGATCTGTAATTCAACCTTCACTAAGTCAACATCATTAAAAGCCCACTTGCTCAAGCATACTGGAGAGCGTAAATATCGCTGCGAGACATGCAACAAGACTTTCTTTAGTTCTAGTAGCTTGAAGATCCACGTGAGAGTACATACTGGTGACCGTCCTTTTAAATGTAAGGAATGCCCTCGAAAGTTCAGCGATCCTTCTAACTTCAACAAGCACAAGCGATGGCATGTCAAACAAAGAAACCATGCAGGACTTGGAGAATTTTCCGTACATGGACTGAACACTGATGGCTCGAAAGCAGATGATGGTGACGATGCTTCACAGTCAAAGAAGCGCCGTTTGAGCGAGAATGACTCTCTCGATGCCGTCTCCGAGAAGGATGCCCATGACTCGGGTGGCAGCTCTTACGATGGAGGCCGAACCCCTGAGGGAAGCGACACCTTATTCATGGATGACGAGGATGAAGATATCTCGGTGGACGATGACGAGCCGCAGACGAGTTTCAGGTCTCCTAAAGCACTAGTGGGTATGGATGAGAATGATGATGAAGAAAAACAGAAGCAGTCTGAAACAACGACAGAAGAGAAACAAGAGCAAACGACTAACGTCAAGCAAGAGAAAACAGACGAAGAAAAGGTACATGATAATTAAAGTGTCTCAAATTGAGGCTATAAGGTGCACAATGATGCGTGAACCTCGCTTTGATGTATGCTGTAGTAATTGAATAAATCTCGTAAAAAAGGTTGAAACACGAAGGCACGCTTAAGTTTATAATTCAAGCCTAAAATAAGCAGAGTAATATAGTAGTAACAATTGTGATTTCTACTTATATTATGATATTATCAAAATACTTAGAATTGGGTATCCTATGTTCTCTTTACACGGTCAGTCCTCGTAAGAGATAAACACATGCCTCAACAGACCTCTTCGGCTTTGTCATTCAAATGGTTCATTTCAGACTACGTTACACTCTCTAGGGAATGGTCTCTTAATGTGTTGAAGTATCTACATTCAAAAGAAACGTTACGTTTCCCAAGAGGGACATCACATAGTCTGAAGTGGGCAAACAAACATGGAATCCGACGGGGTCTTTTCACTGTATATAAAACCATAGGACATTATACTATAGTCCAAACATATATATCCTTTTTTTATACACATAATCCTTTACTATAAGTAAAGCTTTTAGATTAGGCTCGGTGCGAGTAAAAATACAAAGTAAATTAATGTAAGCATTTATAGATTTATAACAATAACCAATTTCATATTAACCATTATTATTCCATTTGTTGTTTTGCGTATCGTCAACGATCACCAGTGATCGGTAAATGTCCGTATTGTTTTCGGTTTGTTCTCGGTAAAAGCCGACGGTAAAGAAAGTTTTATTGTGTGAAGTTAGAAGTTGGTCTTCAGGACGCAAAACGTGTTGTTTTGGCAACAACAAAAAAGGTCGTTGCGCATGGCGATAAAACAAATAAAGGATTTTTTTATTATTTTAGTTCATTACTTTATCGTGTAAACGATAGATTTAATTCTTAAGCAGATTTTAAGATGCCTAAAAGAGGCTGGATATCATATTATTGTTATTAGCAGTAGTAGTATTCATTAGTAGATATAGTTTTACTAACAATGTATTCTGAAGGTTATTGAGACAGTGAAAATACTGCGGTGATGACGTCACAACTAATCTCCAATGTAGTTTATTCCTTGTTTCTTTAGTCTGTTTATAAATATTCATCTTAGTTTATCATTCGAACATATTAATCATTATGAAATACTATTTTTAATGTAATCACTTCGCCTGAGCACATTAAGTCAATTTTTTTAGGTGAATAGAGATTTTACTCTTATATTATTTTCCGCTAAGAATGCTGGGACGTTGAAGGTGCTTGGAACCCTTAGTCATGAATACATTGAGTCCCATGATGCATCTTGCTATAAGCCTTGGAATGGCTGTTCATATTAAATTCTTAAGTGTCTCAAATCTATACTAGAAGCAGCTTATTTGGTAGTAAATTAGTGGAACAGCATAGTTAGGATATAGGCCAACCAATAGAAAAAATATCAGGTTCGTTATTAACGATTATTATATGAGTCGTCATTAATATTATTATTTTATTTTTTACTGTCTTTATATACTGAACTGAGATGTGTTACCATATATAAATATATACTTAAAATATTTTCGTACAACTTTAACGCATGCATATAATATACTCGGAGACTGACCGGTCTAAGGTCATACCCGATACAAATTCAAAAAGTCGGACTATCTACGGGATTTTCAGAGTTTCTTCATACGTCTAGTTTCTACTTTTTTATACTGCAGGACTACCTGAACTACTGTTTTATACTTGATGATTCGTTTGGAAATATTAATTTATTTATTTAAAATGAGGTTAAATAGGACTGGCTTAGACAAAACAAGATGGCGGACCCGACGGTCAGATCAAACGTTTTACATGACATTTGCTATCTGAACAAGGTCTCGCGTTTTACGTAAATTTGTAGTTTCATCGATTAATGACATTTATCGTCATTGCGCTAGAAAAAAATCGCTAATAATTTGGAAGTAATTAGACAAGGGAAATGTACAATCTTTTTATTTTAGTTTGGGAACTGGTTTTTATTTCAAAATTGAAAATTTCCAACTTGAGCGTGAATCCGCCATCTTGTTTTCAATACATTGTGTTTTACGGTACTTCAAATTAAGATAAATATGCTTCAATGAAAGGAACTTGGATGGCATTAATTAATGCGATGATATAATATTTTTCTTTAGACAAAGTAAAAAACAAAACTGAGATAATATTATCAAGAAAATTAATAACTTGAATCACTAAATAGTAGTCGTGCATTACCGCTGAACACAAATACTGTCAGTCACAGAGATTTTAACTTTTCCCTGAACTACTAAAATCCACACCGACAGTGCAACCTAGCTATGTGTAGTAGCCTGGTCACCAAGCTGGTGCTATCACGCGATTGCCTTACCTTGATATTATGTAGACTGTTTTCTAGTTCTTATAGTTGACAATCAACTAGCATATTTTGCACCTTCGCGACTTGTGAAATAGCTCAAGAAATGCTCTAACTATGAAAAGCGACACTCTATATAAATACATATACATATCTATATATATACACATGTAGAGCTAGATTTGATCAGGTCTAATATTTTGCTAATAATTATGTCGGCTACGTTATTATCAGTTGTGATATATTTAAAGGGGAATGTTCCCCGCCACTGATTCAAGCTGGTATTCCTCGCTTACAAACATATTTAAAATTATAATTCTGTAATTGCTGGATGCATACTTCACCTAAAATTTATGTCAGCGGTTTTGTGTAAGAATGCATAACTTGAACTAGTTGAACGCATGCGTGATAGAGTAAACCGCTGTACATAATGTCCAGCTGTTATTGTCCAATATCCTTTCTTACAGTCGAGCTAGCTCGTTAGTACTCAAGGCCTTACGTGCGCATAAGACCGATAGAGTCTGGGTTATACTATCAGCCAAAGGCTTTTGAGTTTATAGTTGTTACTCATACATAGTATAGTAGTAAAATACAGACTGACTCAGGGGGGTGGGCGTGGTGATAACATTGACTTATCATACCTCTCCCCCATAGTCAGATTGCTTGTACAAAAACATAACTCACATCATTAAAGAACTCCCAATCTTCATTACAAAGGAATCGTTTATCCTTTCATAAATATATAAAGATTATGCGGAGAAATATATATTCTTTCTAATATTGTTTATTTCACTGAAAAACGGAAGAAATCCCCCACCCCACAAGATGTGCAATATGTTTTTGTACTTTACATTTATAACATTTAGTCAATATATATTAAAATAGTGGTGTTAATTCATTAAATTTAATAAAGAATTATTACATTGGTATTCAGCGTGGACTAAGTTGATCATTTGTTGCTGTTTTTTTATTGTACTTTTTACGAATGAATCGGTATTAGCTCTGATTGAAAGTTAGGTGACATTGCGCTTTAGTGAAAGCAAATGAAAAAACAGACGACAAAGAAAAACAAAACTAACACAAGAAAAACCACAGGAAAAATTTTGTGATTCACACAATGGGTTTATTTTGGATTATCGTTGGGAAAGTGATACCAAACCCATGGCTGGACCAACATTGAGTTCAATTTTACCCATATTTTCCCCAATTACTGTGCTATTCAAAATTTTGAAAAATCGGGAAATCAATTTTTTTCCTGTGCAATAAACGTCGTTTACTTTGAAGGAAAAAAATATTTCCCGTAACTCGGTGTCACCTGTGTTTCCATTCAGGGTGTTTAGTCCTTTCAAAAGATCCCAATTCAGTGTACGATTCTTTGATTAATAGTTTTTTTAACATTTAAAAAAATGTTTGCAGGGTATGTTGTTTGATGCACGTGTTTGAAATTTGCCAATATGTAAACCAATAGATGGTTTTGACCATTCCCCCCCCCCAAAAAAAAAAAAAAAAACAATTTAAACAAAACTTTTGGCAGCCATGCTGGTGGACTATTCAAAAGAAAACCATCACCGTGACTGGTGGACTCTTTTGTTCAAATCGCTTCCCAGGTAATGGGATGAAAACCATCAATAGGATGGAGTTCGGATGCCCCTGTGTGGTAAGGATAAAGTCTTTAGTTTATTGTATTCCTTGTAATATTAAATAAAACCCAAGACTTCTCCTTACATCTAGGGGAGCCCTTTCTCATGCGAACATCTAGGTCCTTGGATAATATCCTTGAATCATAGCCGTTGTTTTTAAGAAAAATCATCTAGTTGTATCATAACCATAACGTTTTCTACTCATGCGAAAACGACTCTATATCCAATTCCACAATTTACTAAATGTGTAGTGAACAGAAAAAAATACCGCCTTGCACCTCTATTGACAACCTGATATTTTGCGCGCTCCTTTGTTAAATCCGTGGGGCGGTTGTACGAAGCCTGAATAAAGTTATCCACTGGATAAAGTTATCCACCCTATAGGATTTCTTTTGAATTTATCCGTTGGATAGGGACTTTTCCGGTGGATAGCTAGCGCTATTCAGGCTTAGTACAACAGGCCGCTGGACGGCATCTTCAGCATACCCTGTAATATATATAGTAGATATATAAATGTAGTAATGTGACGTCATGTTGTGTAGCCACGCATGCTCAAAGCCCAATTAAACTGATGCAGATCGCACAACATTGAATCGGGATTTACCGAAGATTTTAACTGGCTGAATCAGGAAACCATTAACTGAATGACACTCAAATTATGAAATACAATGATTTATTTTAAGATCGTGTACAAACAAGGGCGGAGCTCGAATACGCTGTAAGAAAAATGTCAGAATCTTATGACCAGGTTCTTTTAAGGTGGCATAAAGCATAAAGAAATCAGCTTATTTATCAAGCTTTGAATCAGTAGTAACAAACACTGCAAACCTTGATTGATTCAGCATTACATACACTTTTAATCGAGCTTTGAGCATCCAAATATATCATAATCAACCATTTGTTTCGTGGTTTACATGATTACAACAAAGGTTATTGAACGAACAGTTTTGTTAATTTGTATTAACAATCAGTATTTTTATCATTAATAAGTAGAGTAATCTTTTTGAAATAATGTTATACCCTAATTAAATGTTATAACCCAGCAATAAACTAAATTGACAAACAGTGAGAGTGGTGTTGTTATTTCGTTGTGTTCCACAGGATTTTTTTAAAAGGAGGGGGGAGGGGAAAGAAAGGAACCTACTAGCAAATGGAAAGGTGAAAACTAGTAAGAAATACTAGATAGGACTGCGTCGGTTTTTCTAGAGAGACAGTTGTAAATGTAATGATAAGTTAGACACCGTAGAATGCATATGATAGTAGAGAAAACTGACGTTTCGGACGTCCTTCCTCGGAGTAATACTACCAAATGCTTTATGGATAGACAGTGATCTGTTGGATGAGAAATCACCCGATCGCGAGTTACCCCTCCAGATCTGCCTCCTGATTTGCAATATGGAATCATTTTACTACCAATACCAGCATTCTTTGCGCATTCTCTTTCATATTCAACTTCTTGATCCCTTTGGAGATTCACAAAACAATCTGTACTATAATTATACTACAAAAGAAAATCGGCAAAGCATTTTGGTAGTTGCAGTAAATGACGCTATTATGCAAATCGCTTATTGAAAGGGTTCTCAATTCCACCTGGCAAAACGCTTCTGCATAAAATCACGGAAAAGATTAAAAAACATATAGATTTAGATAAGATATGGATTCACGTGGCAATTTCGATCCGCGAACCAAAGAATTACATTATAATCCGGGTTCCCGAAAAAATAACATTGGCGTATCTAAATCACGGGAGGGGGAGGGGACTCCGGGATAAACGATCGGGTATGCTCGTCGGAATTTTTCAAAAATACCCCCAAGTGATGCCGGACGTTTTTCAAAAGGGGGTGGCTTCACAATTTTTTTTTTGTCTCTAAATTAAAGATACCAAAAACGTGAAGTTTAGTGCTATTCAACTCCTAAAAGATACCAGAATGTGAGGATTTAAAAAAATCTCATAATTTAAACCCTATAAAAGAGACCAAATCGCTGATTTTTACCCCTAAAAGATACGACAAACATTCTCGATCGTTTACCTCCGCGGTCCCCCCCCCCCTCCCCCCTCGGATCTGATTGGAATAAGCAGCGATCTCTCGCTGTGCAGTGTAGAATTAGAATGATCAAGGAAGAAGAAGCATATAAAGTGGTCAATTAGAGATAGGGAGGGACAATGTAAATGTTAAAAAAATGAAGGATAATCAAAGGCAGTTCCGGGCCGTTCGCCTTGCACGAATGCCGAATCATCGGTAAACGAATGCTGATTATTTTTAGTTGAAAAAAAAAGTAAGACACCAAAACGCGTTAATTTACTATTTTAAACTAAAGATGGCTACAAGAAGCGGTAAGACAATGGAAATGTAACTATTTTGCTACATTCACAGACACTTTATTCCTGTTAGGCATCCGGCATTTTCCCTTTTTTGCAATAGGTGTATCTGTTTCTGTGTGGAGCCCGCTTGTCTATTTGACTCTGGCTACTGACTAAGCCGGATAAATTTGAAAACGCAACTTTTGTTCCGATACAGTGACAAAAATAGAATTAGCTAGCATAAAAGTGTTTCGGATTCATGCGTTTTAGTGTGGACGGAATGACTAACCGGATAAATAAAGTTGCGTTTTGAAATTTATCCGGAATGAGCAGCGATCTCTCGCAGTGCAGTGTAGAATTTGAATGATCAAGGAAGAAGCATATAAAGAGGTCAATTAAAGATAGGGAGGGACAATGTAAATGTTGAACAAAATTAAGGATTATCAAGAGCAGTTCCGGGTCGCTCGCCTTGCAATAATATACGTGTAAAATAAATGTTCACTGTGGAACAAACACGACAGTCGGCCTCAAACGTCTGTTTTTCCTAGACGAGGCCATTGGCTTCGAGCGTCACATTTGATTGTAAATGGTTGTAATACACCTTCCTCACATTCGCTTGACTGGCCACAAAGCAATAGATTCACACCGGTACCGAGGCTGGAGTGTATAAATCTACATTCTCTGTATTTCATACACTCCAGCCTCGGCGTAAATCTATTGTTTGTGGTCAGTCAAGCGAATGAGGGGAAGGTCCTGGAAGCATTTATTCACTTATAAAGAAGAACAGTGTTGATTGCCTCTACTGGCCTCTAACAAGACTGATTCAGTTCTGATTCAATGAAAATAAATAAAATGAAACAATACTACAACACCCATGATTCCATGCGCGCATCAACTAAAGCTGTAATCGAGTAAAGTTCACATCAACTGGTTCTAAAGTACATATATATTTTTTTCATTTCCAATAATCAATTTCCATTTTCTTCTTATCAAAACTAAAGTAAAAATGTACAATATGTGAATTTCCACGAATTATCAACACAAATAAGCGCGAAATTGGAAACTAGTACCTTGTCGTAATTCCTATGGCATTATATCTGTAATATCTTCCTTGGCAGAGATTTCTATAAACAAACCTCTGCAAGGACGTGTTTTCATTTCTCATAGTAGGCAGCCGTGACCCAATCGCCAATCTTAATATTTCTCGTCCAAACGTTTTGACGAATCTTAACCAATCGCTGACGAGAATATTGCCCAACTGGGTAGACATACCGCAGACTAATACACAAAATAACAAGAAAACAAAAATTAGGAAACGCAAGTAAAAAAACAACAAAGCAAAAACAAAAATAAATATTTACAAGTGAAAAATAAAAAAATACCAAGCATTCACTATAATAACTGTAACAATATTCTACAATCTCTTCTAAATCTGTTTATATTATCTATTCTTCTTCCATATTCTCTTGTTCTTGTTCTTCTTGTATTTCCTTCATTTGCGATGTCCAGGCTGTTGCATCAACATTATGAACCTGACAAGAAACAGAAAGGTTATTTCAATTTAATGTGACCTCTTCTGACCACTAAATGAAACCATACACTTAAGTGGATTTTCAGGGCCCGAAATAAGGGCTGCACAAATGACAATGTTCCTCCGAATTTTCTACTTGACCTGACAAATCAGATTTTGAAAGGAGAAGTTGATCTCAATATTTTAGAGGGAAAAACTTATGTTATACAGTTGTAGATGTATTTTTTAAAAAAGAATTATTTTACAATGACCCACTAAAAATGCATTTGAAAGGTCGCTTGTAAAATACAGAGAATGTATGGATTTATACTCTCCTGCCTTGGTGTGAATCTACTGTTTTGTCGCTAGACAAGCAAATGTGGAGAAAGTCTATTGAATGACTTCATCATTTCAATGGATGAACAAATATCCAAATGGTTTGGATAGCCTAGGCTCATTTGCACCTTACATACAAGCATGCTGCTCATTGCCAGTTTTCATCAGGATATCATCTCTCTCTTCTCGTGTTTCACCAAGTCAAGGCAACAAGAAGATTTTTATTGATTTATCATCGTAAAAGTTACCTTTGCCACAAACTCTAATACTTTCATCTTTGAGGTTTCTTTGTAAGACCGCTGACCCCATCTGTATTCATAAGATGCTTCATCTACTACTAACTTCTTTCTCTCCAGGTAACTACAGAGAAACAACATACAGCTGAATGATATTGTTATCTTCTTTCTCTCCAGGTAACTACATACAAACAACATACAGCTGAATGATATTGTTATCTTCTTTCTCTCCAAGTAACTACATACAAACAACATACAGCTCAATGATATTGCACTTATAATATTATGGGGTGTAGCTATACAAATAAGATATCACAACAAAGCCAATGCAACATTGTAGCGGGTGAGGGGGATTTGAAGCAGGTGAAAACATGTGTATAGAAAAACAAAGGAGAAAAGAAAAAACCGTCAATGTTTCAACAATTTTGCAACTGAGTGTAGCTCTTACAAATAGATACGACTTACCCTTGTCTGGTAAATTCTTGAGATAATAGTTTATCTGGATCACCAAATACTGGATGTTCTGATCTAGAAACAGCAAAAGTGTAGCATTAAAATTATTTCTTACTGTATGTTGTAAAATGGAACAAATGTTTTAAAAAAACAATTTAAAAAGGAATGATAAACTGTATGTACAGTAGTGATTTTCAAAGCAGTTCTGCAACTACTGATACAAATTTGTGTTAAGTTTACAGAATTAGAGTACTGTGTCATATTTACAGATACAAGGCCACAAGCCTGTAGTGAGTGTCTGTAGATCTGATACTGACAGTTATACAAAGTCATATTCTGTATATGGCTCCTAAAACCATAAACATAAATTTGACCTAAGAAAACACACTTTGCCCCCCTTGTCTATTCTTTGAGAGATTAAGCCAAGAATAGGACTGGTACTTACTTTTGCTGTAATCCTAGTTTCTTCAGTGTATCCCATAGTTGAGCTACATAGGATGATAATGCTTGCATTAATATTGGTATTATCATCAGAATAATGTTGAAATGCACATTTAAGATATATGTATGTTTACAGAATGAGAGAGAGAGAGAGAGAGAGAGTAAGTGTGTAAATGCTTTAGAAGAATCTGTCTCAGCTGATTTCATACAGAACTCAAACCATAACCTTATGTTTACAGATCAAATAGCTGTTTTCCAGACCTCTTATCAGAATCCCAGACCTCACCTTTAATTCCCACACAAGATCTCAACTGCCCTTCACCTTCTCAGTCCATAGTTCCCAGACCTCATCTTTCCCAGTAAAGGTCCAAACTGCCCTTCACTTTATCGCCTCATAGGTGCTACTTCCCAGACCTCCCCTTTCACAGCAAAGGTGTAAACTGCCCTTCACTTTATCAACTCATAGTTGCTACTTCCCAGACCTCCCCTTTCACAGCAAAGGTGTAAACTGCCCTTCACTTTATCAACTCATAGTTGCTACTTCCCAGACCTCCCCTTTCACAGCAAAGGTGTAAACTGCCCTTCACTTTATCAACTCATAGTTGCTACTTCCCAGAACTCCCCTTTCACAGCAAAGGTGTAAACTGCCCTTCACTTTATCAACTCATAGGTGCTACTTCCCAGACCTCCCCTTTCACAGAAAAGGTCTAAACTGCCCTTCACTTTATCAACTCATAGTTGCTACTGCCCAGACCTCCCCTTTCACATAAAAGGTCTAAACTGCCCTTCACTTTATCAACTCATAGTTGCTACTTCCCAGACCTCCCCTTTCACAGATAAGATCTAAACTTCCCTGCACATTATCAGCACATGGTGGCCGTTCTCCTTACCTTCTGTGATCACATTGCCTGACATGAAGATAATACTAAGTATAACCATTAGTAAACCAATCTTGGGTGACTCTTCTCCCCTGAAACACAATCATTGCACCATTTCAGCTGTTTATCAACACTATTTAGCAAACATGCCATGTGAGAGAATTTACAAATATATGGTTAGATGGTAAATATGTATAGTACTTGGACAGTGTTATTAACTGTAGCCAAAGGCAACCAGAAGGCTCCTTTCTGGATAGCTTTGTGTCAGTACCATTTATACTCCTGGCACCAGTTGTAGAAGGAAGCCCAGAGAGTGCTATCCACTGGATAAATTCCTTTCCAGCAGGAGCTGGTTGCCAGAAACCTGAATACGGTTATCCACTGGATAAAAGTTATCCACCTTATGGAATTTCTTTGGAATTTATCTGCTGGATAGTGATTCATTGAGTGGATATCACTATTTAGGTTTTGTTCAACCAGCCCCAGGTAAATTCTATACAATTTCTATGCAGTGGACAACTTTCATCCAGTAGATAACTTCTCTGTACAAGTAGACCCTTGGTGAAGAAAGACAATTAGGAAGTAACTATTGTCTTTCTGATGGACACAATGTGATAGGCCAGGCATTTAAACCAGGTCATCTTGACTAAAGATGCTCCACTAACCACTAGAACATTACATTGTCCACAAGTTAATTACAAATTAAACAATAATACTTAAATTGTTCACTAGACTAAAATATGGCTATTGCTTCATTCTTCTATTGATAAACCAACACTTGACAATACAAAAACTGTATAATGCACTAAATTGAAACATGTAGGGATTTGAATCAACTGTCATTTTACTAACAACTTCGAGCATTCGTTGTGGATTTCTTTTAATTTTTAATCCATGTGGAGATTAGTAAAACAATTTGCACTAATTGCAATATAAAAGAATGTTGGCAAAGCATTCTGGTAGTGGTATTACTCTATGACATGATGGAAATGATTTGCCTACTGTGATTAGAACAAGAATTGAGAATTAGATCTTTATGCAGGTTGAATACTCACCACTCCACTAAATTATCTTTTTGCTCACACTCTATGCTATCAATGAGTATGTAAGCCTTTGTCTTCCCTGCTGATTCTATTTCCTCTACTTCAATACCAAATACCTACAGTAGGCAAAAGTCGTAAACAAGGTTCATGCTACAATTTCATTGAATAGCAATTCTACAAAGTCTACCAACAATTTTATGACAGACATAATTCTGCCCCACATTTCTTGAACAGTGAATCCTTTAATGCCTGTCTAAAATATAAATCAAAATATACAGTGGAATACCTTTTTTAGTTGTTTCTTGGCTTGTTCCATAACTTGAGGGAAAGTTCTTCCATGTTCTTTCAGAACATTCTTTGTAATATCTAGTAGGAAGTACAAAATCATTGATATCAATTAAAATGAGCTTGGCCAGTTTACACATACAACGTTTATCATGCCCTGCTTTGGATTGTCCTTTGCATACATTTGCTTGCATTTCATTGTTTTTCATTTGAGTAGTGCTGTTATTCATAATGAACATGTTGCAGCTATGATAGTTTGCTTCATTTCTTTTTATTTTTTCCTTTTGTAAGCATATATTTTATAATCTTGAGGAAAGTATGTTTTGGTGAACAATGAAGTATAAAAGCTAATTGAAATAGACGATGTTTAGTTGCTATCATGGCAACATTTTTACTAGAGGATGTTGCCACGATGACAACGTAACATTGTCTATTTCAATTAGTTTTTCTACTTAATATATTGCATAGTTATATTTTTGAAATTTGCATAGTAACACTAAATGAGCAGCCACCAAATACTTGTAGTCACTTGTAGACTTGTACCTTTGTTGAACCAAGGTTGATTCAGTATTTGTCCTGAAACATGACGTATTTACTATTTTACCACTGAACTAACCTGCTCTCTTGACTGGGACTTTTTTCCTGTCACTGAATAATAGATAGCGCACTGTTTCAGACACCTTAAAAACAAACAAACAATCATTACACATATTATATGAATATGTTTTAATATCTATATCCTCATTCAATTTTGAATTTTCTACCGACATTTTGATTTCTGCTCACAATGGCTACTTGCAATGGCTTAACTTTAGAAAAATTCCAAGAGTTTACATACACCCATTTCAAAATACATTGTCAGGGAAAATAAGGGAATTTTACAACCAAAATGGTTGGGCGTGGGACTCCAGGGATAAACGACCAGGGATGCTTGTTGGAATTTTGAAAAAATATCCCTAAAAGATACCAGATGTTTTTCAAAAGGGCATGACTTCACAAATGTTTCATCCCTAAAAGAAACCAAAATCATGAATTTCAGTGGGTTTCAACCCCTAAAAGATACCAAAAAAAGTGCGAATTTGGCAAATTTCATATTTTTAAACCCTAAAAGAGACCAAATCGCCGATTTTTACCCCTAAAAGATATGACAAGCATTCCCGTTTGTTTTTTGAAATAGGTGTATACATGAGGGATGCAATATATCAACCAAAAATTAAATGGAGATCAGCCTCCCTTCTTACAACTACTGAGGGGTCTATGCCCTGTTCAAGGGGCATGACAACGTACATGTACCTTCCTATCTAGTTCATCACCAGTCAATTTGTCTTGTGGTCTCTGAGAGGCCTGCTGCGATGCATCATCTTCCTCTCTCGCTCTATGAAACCAAACACAAAGATTTATCTCTGTCTTGCAATAATATTTGAATTAGTTTGTGAGTAAGCATAAACTTATGGAAACATACTTATTCAAATGTACAAGACAGAAGGGAGTATAACGTTAATACAGTACCTCTTCTTTTGAGGTCCCTTTCCTCTGCGTTGAGATTGAGATTGAGATTGAGATTGTGATGGACCACCGTCCTGAAAAAGAAGACGAACAAATGCGCTAATGCATCAACTTTGCTTACAAATACAGCTGATCGTCCTTTCAAACTCGGACACAAAACCCTCATTGACCCGCTAAATTCACTAAATTCTTACCTCATCGGAATCTTGACACTTCTGTGTATTTTTTCTTGAGCCTCTAGGCATGTTAAATAAGATCTTAGAGAGAAAAAGGCACAAACTTGATAGTTTTTGGACAGTTTTAGTTCAACGTGACACTTTCTCCCGCCAAAATATGTAACATAACACCATCAAGTGCATGTACGTGATGGGTCATTACCGCTGATGACAAAACAAAATTGTGTGTGGGCACTTATGTGGGCAGATGAAGTTTCAAACACAAGTTTACTCGTGACTGTTCGATAAAACATTCTTGTGGAATTAATTAAGAATGGCCCGGAGAGGCCACAGAAAAACTGTCCTAGATGATACAACACCTCTAATGTGCATTTTTGAAGGAATTGATAAGAAAGAACATGTCGTACGTTTGTAGCTTACTACTTCAATCATCTTCTCGAATTTCATGCAAACTTTGACTTGGATGATTCTCTCTCATGTTGTGTAATAATCGTGTTGATTTTCTACCGATGCAGGATTATATCATTAGAGTACAGCGAGGAGCTAACAAAGAGGATAGTTGGCAGGTATGATATAGTTATGATATAGTGCTGTCATGCTTCGGTCAGCTGACAATCGTAATAATTAGTAACTAATGATACATACTAAATAAATAATAATAAGCTTAAAAACTACTAGTTGTTATTGTTGTTGTGTTATTTGCCATTAACAAAATAGTTTAATCCTTGAATGCTTCGGCCACCTGATATTTTGATCGGGTGATAGCAAAACTTTTGTACAAGCAAACGATGTCAATTCAATTCCATCGGGGAGGGGACGGAAAAGCTTTCAATTTACGGATACATTATAATGATGTGCCATCCAGATCAACAAGGACTACAACAGTTTCCCAGACATTCTATTGAAATAATGTCTAGTCTGATTGGCACATTGCTAATAAACGCTTGTGCTCCTGTCATATTAAGCCTGGAGGACTTAACATTAATAAGTGCATTATGTAAGCTCTAGTATCACTATATGCTAGAAATTATTATTTGGAACATTTTTGTTATTTAATTATTGGTAACTACCACCTCCCCCAACGCAAAACTACGTCACTGCCATTGTACAAAACCGACCAATGGGAAAGCGACATTGTATCAACATCTTTTGTTCGAAAAATTTCAACTGTAATTCGTTTGGGGGAGGTGGTAGTTACCAAAGGTCAAAATCCGTTGAAGCCGTTACGGGGTAGATGGAACCAAGCATCGACTTACGGCGATTTCGTTTAGGAGAATTGTTTTTTTGAAGTGAAATAGTGGAAGTATTGAAATGAAATTCGTAGAGTGGATGGGTTATTTATTCGAACAACATAATCCGAGAGAATTTTGGCGTAATTTATAGTTTTGGATGAGTTAGAAGTGGTTTTCTGACGGCTTCTGAGTGGCGAGGCCGATCAAGTGTGATACCTTCCCTTCTTCTTAGGACGTTGGTGGGTAATTTTAAATAAATCGCTTAATATTGCTCCAAATGGCCTGAAACTCTACCGGAACATAAATAAATAGACAATACACATATACAGACTTTAATTTTTATCATATTTTACATTTTTCGTTTTATTGTTAAAAACGGTCACAAACAGCTAGCTTGGGCTACCTGTGTAGTAACTTGAGGAGGAAGGGGTCATTCTTCTCTGGAAAAGTTTGAAATCCAGGCTTTTGAAAATGTGATTTCAAGCTTTTTCAGAGCCATATTTGGTAGTGTTATTTTACGAAATTTAAATTTATTAATTTAATTTTCTCAATATAACAAATAAGCCATCAAAAACATGTATATCACTGCTAATTTTGATTTTACAATGTAAACTTTAAATGAATTAAGAATTAATTCAAATTAGAAAAAAAATTAATGGCAAATTTGTACAGAGGCAAGTGCCTTGTTTACCTCCTGTTAGTAACAGTCTCAATATTAAATAACCTAGCTAATCAATAATTTTTAATTGTTTGAAATGCATAACAATACATTGCTGCCCAATCGATGAGAGTGAATCAGAATGCATTTTCTATTGACACAGGTTGTTCATCGATACAGTGATTTTGTAGCATTACATTCAATGCTAGAGGTATTGTAAATTTTCTTTTCATATTTGCTAATATGTTATTGATAGTGAATTTTTCATCCTCCCTTCTCTTAATACACTTGCTACAATATTATAACAAATCCCTTCTCAGAAGGGGATCCTTTTAGTCTATAGTAAAGCCAAACATTTAATATTGATATTTTTACTTGACAATAGGGAGGCATACTTCTGTCTTCCCTCTAAATCCACCCCTACTTCATCTATCCTGTACAAAATCTCTATAGTTCATGTTCACTATCCTGTGCAAAATCTGTATCTGTCTTCGTAATGTAATTTTACTTGTTAGCAATAGTGTTACATAATCACACATTTATTTCATAAAATGCAAGAAGTTATTTGATAGTAAAATAAATACTCTAACAAATGATCCACTACAAGCGACTATATGTGAGTGACCACATGCGCTCTTCAAGGGACTTTAATATAATATTAGTGTTTCATTATTGTGATCTATTATTATGATATATTTCTAGATATCAGGGCTAGAGCTTCCCCTACCCCCCAAGAAAGTGTTTGGTAACATGGACAGTACATTTATAGCTGAGAGACAGCAAGGACTACAGGTACAGACATGCAGGAACAATGTATTGTTGGCTTTAATGGCAACATTACAAGCCAAGATGTTGGTTTCATGAAAAGTGTTTTGTATTTACAATTTATTTTGCGGAAAACATTGCAAATCTGATGCAGAATTTCAAGAGTTTTTATTGACTTTCTATAGAGCTACATTCACTTCATTCTAAGCAATCCTCTCCTGGCTAGACATATATCAGTTAAAAAATTCCTGGATCCTGTCAACTATTCTGAAGATTTTCAAGGTAAACTAATTATTTATTAAATGAAATAAACAGTGCTCTCTCTCAGTGTTTTATCAAGACATTACAAAACCTAGCTATATAACCATAACAGGAAAAGGCCTCATTACTTGACTCTTCATAATACTCAAAGGTCTAATAATATTTAGATATTTTCTTTGTCCTAACCAGTGTTTGTGATTTCTTGATTGTAGAGAAGGCAATGCAACATGTTGCCATGTTTCTTCGTTCTGTACCAAACTGGGAAATTGTGGAACCCTTACCTGACATAGGTAAATAACAGCTATCATGTACAATTTTGCTATGTTTGTTTCTTGGCAGGTTGTTTAGTCATACTGCCTTTTATATTGTCTGTCTGTTAGTCTGCCTGTCTGCCCCTCTTTCTGTCTGTATGTCTGCCTCTCTTCCCGTCTGTGTGTCTGCTTGTCTGTCTGCCTCTCTTTCTGTCTGTTTGTTTGTCTGTTTGTTTGCTTGCATGGTTAGTTGGTTGATTTTTTTAGTAAGTACTTAGTTGACCATCTGGTTGTTATACTTGGTTGGCTTACTCCAATAATTGGAGAATTGTTCTTTTTATGGGTAGGTTTGTTTGTTATAGTTTTAATTGTTTATTTGGTGGTTGGCTGTTTGAAATTCCTTGCATGTGAATTCCTTGTTGAAAACTTTAATTTTATAATTTTGTAATCCTTCCAGGCTGGTTTACTTTTATTTTGACAGTTTCTTTACCTTTTTCAACTCAGGCTGGAGAATCAGGAAGAACTATTTTCTTATCAAGCCAACAGATTCCACCAAGAAAGATGTTCGAAATATTTTAACATGGGTAGGTCATCAAAATGGATAACTGTAAACAACTCTTTTTATTTTGTGTAGTAGATAGTAAGAGTACTTTTCAAAGACCTGTGAAATACACTTTAAAATAATTTGTATATTGCATTTTTAGTACTCCTTGTTACACTAATGTCCTCTATTTCTTTTGACTTTCTTTTGTGTTTTTGATCTATTACGTCTTCCATCACCTTACCACACTTACTACACACTTTTCATGGGTTTTTGAAAACCACTCTTACTGTATTGTTGCTATGTTTTCAGACTGACTTTGGTCCAGAGTTTTGCCTTGACGAGAAGGATATGGAAACACTGATTAAAGTCATACCAGCTATTCAGGTACTAACAGAAACATATATTATTAAAGAGATTAAAATGTGTAGCATACAGTTCCATGCTCTGCCACCCAGTTGGCTCAGTTGGTTGAGCGCCAGTCTATTGTGCTGGAAGTTATGGTTTCGATCCATGTGGCCAGACCAACATTTAGAGTCTTAAAGTAAATGAATTCAAAAAGTTAAAATTGGATGTCTCTCAGACAAGGACAATAAACTCGAGGTCCCAGGGCCCACACTAAAATTAATGGTGAAAGCTGTTGTGGTGTCCTTGCCTTCCTATAAAGAAAAATCCAATAAACTAAACCAAAACTAAACTCTGGAATAGTCATTCTTACGTCTAATAATCAGAATTTGGATATCATTTTGTTCATACATGTACTTGATTCAAAACGACAACTGTTTTTTAGAAGAGATTTTCCTTATTGTATGCATAACATGTGTCCTTTACTTGGTTTCCTTAACTTTGGTAGCAAAGCAATTAAGATTAAAATTCTTTCCAAAAAAGTACAAACTAAGATTTATATTATAGTGTTTTCAATTGAGTGGGAGAAGGTATCTTTAATTGCAGTTACGATATGTTAGACGATTCAAATGTTTTCTTAGAAATGGTTACAATATAATATGGCGCTGTTTCTTATTTAAACGAAAATAACTCTATACAGAGGTGGATCCAGGGGGAGGAAGGGTTGCAGCGGGTGCACCCCTGAGCTCAGGATAACCAAAAACAGATTAATTTCTCCAACAGTCTTTTAGTTCAATTGTTTATATGTGATGTCTTCCCCCAATGCTGCACTTCTCCTGGGAAAAATCCTGCGCCTGCAGTATACATGCAGTACAATGTTAATTGTTGTGTATTTCAGCATCCATACATCTATCCCACAAGTTTTGCTACATCTACAGAGCATGGTATTGTCACTGTTAGGAACTTCTTACCTGAGGGAACATTACGGGACATTCTTTGTAAGGTACATGTTACATCAACTTCAAACTGAAAATGTTTGTACTACTATTTTTGAAATGGTTGTCAAGAAGAGTAACAACTTAGTTATTCGCATATCTCATGTTTTTTTTTTTTTTTAAGAAATGATCAGTCGAAATGTACAAAATAACGTTATCACATAATTTATAATAAACTGTGTAACTATATGATATGTACAGCTTTGTATTTAAAACAAGAAAACTAAAAAATTGATATATGCAAATGACATTGTTATTCTGTAAATCAGTATTTCACCTGGACAACCTTTTCAAGAATAGCTGTATGTCACCAAGAAAATATACATGTAAAAGGAATTTGTTATAGTCAAACTAGATATAGATATAAAAACTGATAAGGTGCCAGTGTGGGATATGTTGATGTTTCTATGGAAACAGTTGTAAAATAGATCTACAGATTAGATAATGACAGCTATGGTGGCAGGGCGTTTAGTGTATGTGCTCCTGGATTATGGAATAAAATACCACTTAAAGTATGTTCTTTACCATCTTTGGACGTTTTCAAGTCAAAGCTGAAGACTTATCTCTTCTGATGGTGAAGACTAATATTTTTTTGTTTTTAAATTTTTCATATTCAGTAGTTCTTTTTAACTCATAGTTATTCTCTTTGTTGTTGTTGTTGTTGTTGCCTGTTTATAAATATAATTATTGTAAAGAGTATTTAGAAATCCTGGGATGCGCATAATAAAAAAAATTATTATTATTATTACTAAAAGGATGATGGCAATACTGACGTTTTGGGTGCTAGTCCTTTGTCGGAGTAATATGAGGGTGTGATACAGCTAGCTGTTTTAAACCTCATAAAGATCTCCAATAATTGTGTCATTTGATTTAATTGTTTTACACAGGCAAAACCAAAATTAAATCAACTGAAGAAATATGGCAACCCCAAGACAAGACAGCAGCTAGCAATACCACAAATACAGATATATGGAAAACAAATATTAGAGGTATAGTTTAAACACAATATTGTCCATCCACTGAACATTTTTTCATTGTTCAGTCCACTGAGCGCCACTGAACAAGGTGACCAAACAGTTAAATCTTCAGTGGATGAATGATGTTTAGTCACTAAACATGTATCGTTTGACTAGGATAATAATAGGCAAAATAAAAATGTTAACCTCAGCTAAAGGCAACCTGAAAGTTGAAGGCTACTATTTCTATACCTTCGGTCATTAAGGTAGGATGCTACTCCTATCCCAAACTTTACTCCATCATTTTGTACCCATTTATACCTTGGGTGAAACAAAGCAATAAAGAATTAGAGCATCGTGTATGGGGCACTATTGACCAGACATGTAATCTGAACCAGAACCCTAATCACTAGACCACCGGATCTTTGGCATATCCTAGGTACATTATGAACATCACCATGATTATAATGTTGAAATGTGCAGTGATCTACTGGTATCAGCCAGTGTAACTAATGTTTGGAACATCAAGTGGAACATTGTATACAAGACATATAAATCTGACATTCAATAAATGATCATGTCAATGCATATGATATAACATTTGACTAACAATTATTTAATAAAGTATCATCTTATGCTACAATGCAGTCTTTTCTAAAAATTTACTTTTTTTATCAGGCTTTAAAATTTTTACATGATAAAGGATATCCTTATGGTAAGTACATAGATGAATTACTGTTCCCTCTCATCATTGTTTGTTGCTTTGCACTTCGTTTACATGTTAAATGTTTCATGACTTGTGTATTACAGGTCACTTACACACTGGTAACATTGTTCTAGAAGGAACTGTTTGCAAGTAAGTACACTGAAGCTTTCAGTATGTATGACTTTGAAGTTGTTACAGCCACATTTGTGGTAAAAAAGGAAAAGCAACATTATTAATGTTGTTAGTTCCTTTATGTCATACGATAATCTTCCAAATAGTTGCTGGTGCCCACTCTTCCCTCCTTTCCATCAATGCTCCTCCTTACTGGTATTTAAAGTTTCTACAACTTGCACAGAAGAGAGAAAGAAGTGGAAACAAGGATGTGAATTGAACTCATGACCAGGCTCTTGCACAGTCCAAATGTGCCATCCTTATTCCATCCCCTTTCATGGTATTGTGTACATTTCATAAATTCATCAATGTAATTTTGTCTTTTCTGGGCTGCCAGTCATTATTAAAAGCTGGGGCAGAATATATTTCAAATATTCAATGACAAAGCAAGCTATTGCTGTACCTTTGCCTCAGAATATTGATTGATGGCACAGTGAGGAGCAAAGATAGCACAGCTGGTTTATAGTGCACGGCCTTCTGTTTGAGAGATCATGAATTCAATTCACAGTACCTTTACATCCTTGTTTTGATTTCTTTCTGCTCAGTGTACATTTTGCATGCTTTTAGTAGCTTTATAAAATTTATGAATGATTAATGAACCCAGAACAATGGAAAACTACTACCGTGAAGGTATCTGTATATCTGATACAGAAATCATCCTGATTTGCATAAAGTTTATCTTGAAATATCTCGGCCAATTAAATCTAATTTCAAAAATATTAATCTAAAATAGCAGCATTAACCTAGACATTTTATAAGTAATATACAATATTCGCATCTGATCTGTATGGAATATAGAATGTCTCATCTTCAGCTCGAATTCCATACAGATCGGCCGCTCATATTTTATATATTACTTAAATACCTGTAATAAGGAGTATTGACAGAGAGAAGGGTAAAAGTATGCACCTTCAAAACCTCAATACATGAGCCTCTAGAGAATTTGAATCGAAATACTAAAACAAAGTGTTGAAACTGTAAGTCTAGGTCTATGAAATTTGGCTGTAATGTCACCTTTAATGTGATGCTCACATTGTTTTTTCTTGGATTGTCAGATTACTAGAAATAGAGAATGGTTTGCTTGGCATCCCATCAATACACAGAAATAGATATGTGCCTTACAAGAAAATTATGGTAAGGGAATTCAATCACCAATACTTTCAATCAACTGTTATGACGTTTGATACTATGAATAGTTGCCTTGCTATCTACCTTGGTCCAGTTGAACAAAGCCTGCCAGTTTTCGACTCCATAAGATATCTTTAGAATTTAACTGCTGGATATTTTTCTTCTCTAGCTTCTTTTTGTAGATAAAGAGAACACCGTAGATATGTATGCATAGAATGAACATATAAAGTAGTATTTTATGAGTGTGTTTGGTGTGTAGTAATTATTTAATAGCGGAGCTCCGCGCGGGCCGAAGGCCTGCGCAAGCGGAGCACCATAATTAAGAAAATATGGTAAACCATCGAGCTGAATTTTTGTCGACCGACACAGGAAGCCCGCGCGTCCGAAATACGTACATACATACGTCCGTCCGGCGTCCGTGCCCACAAGCGCGAGGTCGCTGACCATTTTTAGTGGGCGCCAAAACTTTGACAAAATTTACTAATCTCCACAAATCAAAATTCACAATCAATTTTTTACAGTTTACTGACTGAAACTGACTGATACAAATGTATTTGTAAAAATTGGACAAAGACCAAGAAAATAGTCAAGTTATATTTTCTGGAAGAGTTTATTTGGCGAGTTTGCAAGATGCTGGTAAACACGACTGTATTCTTCGGGTTCGTGGATGCTTTGTGGCGTTTTTCAATTATTACTCATCGACTAATCTACTCTTAAAAGTAAAATTGACATTGTGCATTTGCAGCTATTCAAGAGGTCAAAAGCAAAATCATTCATCAATTTTTACGGGCAATTCATATTACACGGAGATCTTTAGGATCAATGCAGATTTATCAACTATTCACAACGAAAAATAACTTTTCATACACGATGTATGTCAACAAAGTAGGACTGCCAGTTCAGGGAGTGGATGGAAATGCAAATTTTGCACAATGTGTGGTCGAGCAACTGACTCAACTCGAGCTAGCAATACTACGCCGGCCGTTCTGTTGAACTGTGTAAACTTTTTAGAGGCGATGAAAATGTTTTTTTCACTTTTAAAGTTCTGAAAACATGAACAAGTTTATTGTAATCAGAACTGAGGACGAAAATTTCAGTGGAAAAGTGATAGAATAGGACAAGAAACGTGGCGCCGGTATGTTTACATTTTTCGCCGATCTTCCTTTAATTAATTTCTTTTTTACCACCAACATATAAGCAGTCTGCAATAATTCCTGCAAACTATTTACTTCTTTTTGTAGGATATTTCTCAATCGCTGAGATCTTTATGTGTTTCTTGTTGTTGATTTTAATTTGATTTTTGTAATTCTTTGATTTGTTATTGAATTGCAATAAAACTTTGTATTCGTCAGTGTACTTCAAACGAGTTACTCAGTATTCACATTTGATAATTAAAAATGCACAGCCGTATTAGATAGCTAGATTACTAAGAAATTAATTATTACACATTTTACCAGAAAAGTGAAGTTTTCTTATTTGTTTGCTTTTTTATATGTAGTCATTTTTGATTGATTGATTGATCAACAATTTTGATAATTGGTAGAGGATGAATAAATGAATGAATGATTGAATGAATAATTCATTTCATTAAATCGGAGCTCCGCTATTAGGTTTACCTAATTTTTATATTATAGCCCTGGGAGGCTCACAGTTGCTGTATGTACACTTTGTGGTTGTCCTTGTGGTGTTGTGGTTAACACGTTGGACTAGAATACCGAAGACTTGGGTTCTCTTGACATTTTTTGTTAATTATATGTCAATTTACAAAAGTAAACGTAATGTAGTGCTTATAATATAGCACATTTCACTAATATCTCGATGCGCTTTACAATCTTTTAAGATTATAAATATTTTCTAGTGTGTATCCGGTTTTACAAGCATGAGGTTTATTAGTAGTTAGTAATTAGTATGTATTAGTGTAGGCCTATCAACGAGGATGCTCCTGACCTGCATCCTCAGTCTTGCCTTTGCGTCCCCTGGTTGAGTGGCATCACACATGGTTCCAATTAGAATATGACGAAGGGGAGGGTGTCTGCAATATCACAGACTGAGAGAAAAAGAAAAAAAATGGTTAAGTATAAAATGAATAAATTAATAAACATTTTTGAAACTTTGTGTAATTCGATATGTTTTCATGTTACACGAAGTGTTCTTATCATGTATAATTTCAGGATAAAGAGACAGAAGATGTGTACTGTTTTGGTCATGTCTTGTATGAAATGGCTTTTAGTGAACCATTGAAAACATCAACGATATCTCAACTACCACCAACATGCTCTTCTGATCTAAGTATGTTACACCTTTATCTGCCCTTTTGTTTTGTGTTTGTTGGCTGTTGTTTGTATGATTTCTGTTTGTTTTTTATCTGTCTTTGTTGATTTGTCTCTGATTGTTTTTTGTTTGCTTCGTTAAAGTAGTCTGTTTGATTCCTTGTCTTTGTCTGTTGATTCAACTTTGATGGTTGTGGTTTTGTCTGTCTGCTTGTGGATGTGTTTGTGTGCCCTCCTGTTTGCTCAGTGCTTGGTTGTATTTCTGTTTTCTTCAGTACTTTCTTTCTTCCGTTGTACTTTCATTTCTGGCTTCCTGTTTGTGTGCCTGTCTGTCTGCAATGCTAAATTCGTGTTTGCTTTCCCAAGTACTTGCTTTCCCCTCCCCCTGCTGGTGTTTTTGTTTGCCTGTTAGCCCACCTACCTGATAAGTTTGACCGTTGTTTTATTATTTATTTATTTATATATTTTTGTTTTTCACAGGGTCTGTTTTGGAGTCTATTCTTAGTGAAGAAGCTCTCAGTAAAAATGGTTTGCCATCAGTGGAAGACCTTTTAGAATCTCCGTAAGTTGAACAAACATTAGTCAATAGTTTTGCTGTCTGTTTTTTTTTTCTCCTTGGTTGCTGTTAGTTGTTTTCTTTTTTCTGATGTTTGTTTGTATATATCTTTGTTTGTTGATTTGTTTGTTCGTATGATTGTTTGTTCTTTCGTTTGTTTGTGTTTGTTTGTTGATTTGTTTATTCGTTCGTTCCTTCTTTCATTAGTTTGCTTGTGTACTTGTTTGCTTGTTTGTTTGTTTGCTTGCGTGTTTGTTTGTTTGTTTGTTCGTTTGTTCGTTCGTTCGTTCGTTCGCTCGTTCGCTTGTTCGCTCGTTCGCTCGTTCGCTCGTTCGCTCGTTCGCTCGTTCGCTCGTTCGTTCGTTCGTTCGCTCGTTCGTTCGCTCGTTCGTTCGTTTGTTCGTTCATATGTTCCTTTGTTTGTTTGATTTTTTTAACAAATTACTTAGTCTATCATACTAATTTCTCAGTAACATGAATCAACAGGTTTTTCAAGTCAGTTAATCTTCCTCTCACTGAAAAGCCAGTCATGAAGGTAAGACAAGCAAACGTATCATGAGGTAATACTTAAAACGTTTAGGTTCAAAAAGTGCCACTCGTGCTGACTCTCCCCCCCCCCCCCCCCCCCCATCCCCGGTATCAACCCATGCATTGTGCTCATTTGACACCACAACACCAAACTATTGCTCCATCTTCTAGACATGTATTGCCTTCTCGAATGATTATATTAGAAAAGAATCACTTTAAATTTCAGATTCCCAGCAAAGTAAAGGAGAGTGTGAAAATGGCAAAGGAGACAGCAGAACAACGATTAAAAGAAGACCAGAAATTTGTAAGTTAATAGTATAATAATAATGTAATGAAAGTTGATGACTTTTTTCAGGAATCACATTTTGTTTTAAGATCAAATAGGTCTTTGTAGGTAGTCTTATCACCATTGTATTTGATTCTTTTCATTTTCCCTGAAGATGGCCACATAGGTCGAAAGCTTGGCATAATTATTGTAAAAATAAAAAGATTAAAGTCATCATGACATTTTGTTTTGTGGATGATTTCAGTTGCGGCAATTTCGACGAGCATCTAAAGCGCATGCGCATCACATGTCTGAGGAAGAAAAGAAAAAGAGAAAGAAATCTGCTAAAAAGGTATCATATGAGCAGTGCCAAGGCAACTCAATGTTACCATAACAACAATATAAACTGTTTCCAGTGCACACCGGGACTAGGTTGTTCAAAGATCCATTAGCGCTAATCTTAGGTTAAGCCTTAAGAAAACCGCTAGAGTTAACCCTGGATTAGCACTAATCGAGCTTTGAACAACCTGGCCCGGTTTTACAGTCTGACAAAAATTCTGACGGAAAGTGAAAAGGTACCGACTTATATAATAGTCCAGATCAATTGTGTAGTTTTATGAAGTATTTCTTCAACAATACCAATAGTGACATTTACAGTAGTTGTAACGACAATGATTTAGTGCTGGTGAATTAATCGCTCAACAAAATTTAGATGATTTGTTGATTTATCCCTCGGTAACATTCATAAAACTTTTAATGAGTGATATCAGGATATGGTGGCGTAATCATTCATGGTAAATACTTTGGTTGTCTTTTTAGTCTCACAAGTCAGATTCCTCTGTGCCATCAAGCCAATCAGGTAAGTTATCATACTGACAACATTCTAATAATCTTATCCTTAATGACTTCTATGTCATAATTCAGATATTGTAAATTAAGAGGCATCGAGCATTCACGAGAGATACTCCAGTAGGAAGCGTTGTATCTTTTAGGCGTCAAGATTCCTGATTTTGACGCCTAAAAGATACGACGCTTCCTACTTATAAAAGGGTTTTTAGGACCATAAATGTCTACTTTGAGTAGTAAAAATTTTATGATGCCACGCACAGTTTCGTAAAAATCCGGTATCTTAAGGGGTATTTTTTAAAAAACTTTCAACATCAGCCCCACCCTGCGTTATATGGGGGTCTCACCCACCCTGGCATTGAGCTCACGAAAGCGGTGCTATAGAAACGTTTTTAGTGAAGGTTATTCGTGTTATGTTTAGCTTTCATCCAACACCACTTACCCATCAACTAATCTTGTTAACCTGGTTGATTAGCTTCTTTGATGATTCCTAATAGACCTTCCCCGCATTTGCTTGACTGGCCACAAAACAATAGATTCACATTGAGGCTGAAGTGCGTCAATCCATACATTCTCACTATTTTATACACTCCAGCCTCAATGTAAATCTATTCTTTTGTGGCCAGTCAAGCAAATGCGGCCAAGGTCTGTTTCTTTGAGTTTGTGGACTTTGTTGGCAGTCGTGTTTACAATCTTGTATTTGTATGAATTACGACATTTCTAGCTTGATTTGTTATTATAATTCATTTTCCCTTCGTCTTGTTATCGCATTTCAGGGGTGTTCTCCTGTGTAATATAATTTATACTGCACAAGTGAGGTCACAATAGTGAGTTGTTTTCAAAAGACAATACTCCTTTTGTTTCTCTGTTATTGTGAGCTCACTTGTGAGCATAAATTATATCACACGGAAGAAAGCCTTACTTCAGATAGTCTCTCTATAGCCCTGAAGCGTGATGACGTTTTACCCCCGTCTCTATACCACAACAGTTTTTAAAATCCTTCCATATTCAAATTTTTAATTCCCTCGAGAATACAGGAACACTATTCATAATTAGTGAACAAAAGCAATGTGAAAAGGATTCTGGTCTAAAGACGGGGGTAAAACGTTATCACGCTTCAGGCTTATTAACGTTTTTTTGGCAATAAGAATATAATGTAATAATTTGATATTTCTGTTGCGCAAATGTCATGTCTATAATGGCCGCATGCGCATACTGTGTAAGTGTGTAGTATGTGTTTATTAATGTCTGGTTTATCTTCTAATCTGAAGACCATGAGCATGAGGTCGTACAGCCTTCCTAACCTCTACTCACTTGTAAGTCACATCCTATTCACTTAAGATATACTTGCTTCAAAAGTAACATACGCACGTACTAGTCTGTAACACCTTATGCAGACTCAGGGCTACCAGGTTCAGAATAATTAGTTGTAATATCAAGGGTGGTAACTATTTTGAGTTCTCTATAAACAAGGTCAAAAACGTATCGCTCCTAAAACCAAAACGGCTCAGTAATGTGCAAATATGCAATGTTTTGAAATGCAAGTTGCCTTTGTTCTAACTCTTGTATAATGGTAAGTAAGCTTTTATTATGCAAATTACTAGTTGAGAATGATCTAAACATAGATCAAAATATTCTATATAAAACAAGTACATCGTGTTAATTATGCTCATTCTTTAATATGCAAAATAGACACGCTGCAAGTGTCCATAAATTATCAAACTTAATTATTTGCCCTTTGCGAAATTTCAAGACTAATACATTGAATTCCGAAGCAAAAATTTGAACACCTATACTGGTGCATTGAGATGTTCGTAACTACAGGATGTCCCACATTACCAAGTGGTATTTATCCCCAGACATTCACTCCTGTAATCATGATTACTCAGAACCTGGTAGGCCTGTGATTTGGTGTACAAGCACCACTAGAGCACTATTTGAAGCAGGTGGAATATTAGTTAAGTTAGTTAGTTATTAGTAAGTTAATTATAAATGTAAGCTAAATAAAAGTAAAAATAAAATGAATTAATTTCTAAGGATAAGTATTCATGATTTGTCTTTGTTGTCGTGCACAGGCTCTGCTCCATCGTCACCACCACCATCAGCTCGCTCCCAGGCTACAGCTGGTAAGCATATTTGCTATTTGCTGTTCATTCCAACGTGCAAAAAAATACGATTTGTATATTTTGTTTTTCATGTAATTTATCGCGGTGTGGTATGGATGTAGCTTTTGATGTTTTTTCAAGGCAAAATAGGCGATTTTCTATTTTTTTATGGCGTCATTTTACTACCAAGACCAGCAGTCTTTGGAGATTAGTAAAACAATTTGCAGTAATTGCGACACAAAAGAAAGTCGGCAAAGCACTCTGGTATTGCTAGTATAACTCTCTCGGATAACGACGTTAAATCGGAGGTCCCGTCTACTCTATACTCTAATGCAGTTGTGGACGTTAAAGAATCACTGAGGACGCATTTACGACCATCCTCAGTGTCTGTACTTACTAACATCGGGGGCACTAATCACTAACACACACTCATGTTTGTAAACTGCATAATAGCAGTCCGTAAAAGTCCTCCAAGGGCCAGATTGGAAAAAAGCAATTTGCTTTATCTGTCACCCTACAAAGATACATACATAGATACATACTATTGGTAGTATATTACGTCATCATGCAAATCGCCTATTGCGACGTAGAAACATCCTATATTTTTCCTTTGTGGACAATGTCAATCAAATCGTGACCATCGTTTAATATCAAAATAACACACTTTGGTTTCATTTCAGCCCCAGCTGCACCACCTCCTCCCCAGGCTCCTAAAGCACCGCCTCCGCCAGCTACAACCCAGGCCCCTGCAAAAAGTACTCCGCCGCCATCGACCCAGGGGCGTGGTGCTCTTCTTAGTTCAATCTCTGATTTCAAGAAAGGAGGCCTGAAGAAGACAGTTACCGTTGATAAGAGCGCACCAAAAATATCATAGTGAAAATTTATATTGATATAGCAGACTGCAGAATAGTGCTTATATATCTGTTTGTTCCAAATTGAATACCAACTGATAATGTTTTTCCAAACTTCAAGCAATTTATGAGCAAGAAGCTATTTCAGAAGGTTGATATAATTGATATATGCATTTTGTGCGGACAATATATAATCTGTGAAAACATTTACGTTGATAAATTTACTATGGAGCCCGTATATTTTTAGCCACTGAAATACAGCAAATGTTTCTCTAAAATTCAAATCGGTTTGAATGTTAGATATTTATTAGCGTCCTGGAGTATTTTTTATAATTCTGTCCCAGAGGAATTCCTCTGCTCGCAGGACGATTGCATTAGCATTTTCCTATTCAATATTTAAGCACTATCATGTAGTCTGTCATTTTAAAAATCTTTTTAGCCAATGTAATCAAATTCCCCTATAAACGATCGATAGGCCTATTCGTACAATATTTTGAACCGTCATAAGTTTGAACTTATGATAGTTTGTGAGCAGTTACAGTCTTGTTTGCACAGGATCCAACTTACGATAGTTTGTGATCGAGCACTTATAGTCCCGTTTGCATAGGAAATAACTTACGGTAGTTTGTGCCCGAGCGCTTGAACAGCCAGGTTCCATTATCATCTGCAACAGGATTTGCAACGCGCGAAATCGGTGATAAGTCGTTGCAAACTTTTATTTGTGCAATGATGCAACATTGCTGAAAGGGACAAGTGAATTAAAATAATAATAATAATTTAGAATGGAATTTGTTGTTGCTCAAGCGAACCATTACGTGCCCCTTCTCTCGTACATGCAAGATAGCATTTCACTTTTATCTGGTGGTAATTTGTTTACAAAATCACATAAAATAATTATTATCCAATATGAAGAAATCACAATAAATATTATTCAAATTGTTGGTGCAACTGTGTATTTGTTTCAAGCGAAACTATGGAACTGATTTGGATAGTCAAGGACGGTGAAGCCGGGGGGGGGGGAGTGCTAGGGGGGCTAGAGCCCCCCAAATTTTCTGGATTTACTTGATTGATAATATTTTTTCGGAGATAAATGAAAGGGGTGGGGAGGGTGATTTTGCCGGGAAATGAGCTTAGCCGCTGTCCCTGATAGTAGAGTATGGTCTTCATAAAACTGTAAAACAACTGATATCATTTATATACTGTTATAAAAAGAATATCTACAAAAGGAAATCATGTAAAAATAATAACTTTGATCACGTGTCAAACCAGCCGGTACCAGGGTCCGATGTGAGCGACCCGTCGTTAGAAATAGAGCGGACAGAGTGGCACTGGGGACGAGGTTGACCAAAAGAGTTGATCAGATTACGTAAAGCATACACTCCGTCTCCAAAGCTCTTCCCACCCTCTCCCCCATGAGTGGCTATGTACTACGATGCATTTCTGCAATCGAGTGCAAGAAATCAAACAAATAATAACATGAAAATAAATAAGTGAATGAGCAAATAAAAACTAACAAGGAAATAATTAACAGTAAGAATAAAGAAATAACCAAACAATACTGATTAATAATAATTTAATAAGTAAATAAATGAAATGAATAAATAAATATAAGACTTAGCAACAGATTGAAAAATTAATATTTATCTTTTAAAACAAGAACTTGTGAATTGTTACTATCATATCAACCCCATGAACTATGTTGTAAGACATTTTTTTAGATCGCTATCAGCTGTTGATAAGATAATGACCTTCGAAATGTTCTTAACCCTATTGACTTTCTCGTGGATAAAACTTTAGTTTCGATAGTACAGTTGAAACTTGAAATAGTTCGGCACATACTCTAAAATAGTAGTGGAAATATCAAGGGGGGGGGGGGGGGGGGCACTCCGGTATCGACATTAGGGATGCTTGACAACTATCGTAAGAATCTAAAAAGCACCAATATCGGAACTTTGTGATCTTAAAATACCTGAAAAAAATTCCCTGACACTCAGTGATGAGAACAATGGTTTGTTCTCATTCTCCTCAACATCAATACCAGCATGACGATGTTGTCGACAAAAATATATAATCAACCACCCCCTCCCCTGTGTTACCAAACTGACAAGTACACCTTGGACGATATGCATTGACCTGTTGTATTAAACGCTCTCCATCGAACATTCCTTTTGCTGAGACGGTTTGTAGGCTTGAATGCTTGCAATGCTACTGACACGTCCTCTCAAGTTCGGCAGCTATTTGAGTGTGGACAGAATGGCAGATATTTTACGGTTTAACACCTAAGCCCGTAATAAAAAACTCTTTTGTTTCAAACTTTGTGTCCATGTAAGGTATTTCGTTCAATACTATGTTGTATGATGACCGAAGAGTGCACACACTAAAAGTGTGCAACAGTTGTCACTATTTAGTAGTAAATAGCACTAATTAAACAAAAGAATACAATAGAATTAGCATAGAATAGCACTATTTAGTGGTATTTATGTTGCACCCTTTTAGTGCGTCCACTCTATGGTATCCCACTAAATACTCCACTTCAATAAAGTTTCGAAGTGTGACGTCACAAAATACAGGCCCGTAACCAAGGGGGGTGCACAGGGTGCACGTCAACCCCCCCCCCCCCCCTCCCAGAAAACAAAAGGTCTGCTCAAAACTATAATTTGTTTATAAAACCCGTGTAAAAGACCACTGTGAAAAGACCAAGACAACATGTAATGGGTTGCAATAAGGTGAATCACCGAAAATGCAAAGAATAAAGCCATTCAAAAAGACTATAAAGCGCAATAAATTGTAATACGGGTTTTCACGGGTTTTTGAAAAGCACGCCGACTAATTTGTGAAAAACATGACAGCTACTAATAAAAAGGGTTACTAAAAAACATCAATGGTCCAGTAATTTTTACGTGCACCAAGGTCTGGTTACGGCCCTAAAATAGTGAAAGTTTGATTTTAGAGAAAAAGAATGTCTAGTAAGAATTTCACATTTCAAATTTAATTCCAAGGAAATCTGTTCAATAGTGGCTGAGATTTGCCCAGCTGAATATATAATTATGCCATACATTTCTCTCGCCTTGGTCCAAAATGTTTGGAACAGAGCTAAAAACACAGAGATATATGTACAGAGAAATGCGATTTGTACATTTAACTGGTCATATCTCAGCCACAGTTGAACCGATTTTGATGAAGCTGCTTTTCGAATCGGGAATCAAAATTTAATAAATTATTAAATTATTATTTATGACGTCCTTATTTTGGTACTTTATGATCAGTTGATCCGCCTATTTTGCAAGTGCAACATTGATTAAGTAAACAAGCAACACTGACTTAGTAGCTGGGTCATTCTAGGTAGATTAATCTTAAAAGACAAACACAATCTAGTGGACAAACACAAGTGTCTTTCAAATAACTGACGCTTGTTTTGTTTGTTATTCAGTCCTATTCCATCCCAGTACATACTAGTGCAGCACTTAGCACCGATGCAAGTGCCTCGCTCACGTGGACTGAGGTGGATGCCATTAATCAGGATCTTTTCATACCTCCGATCGCACATGACGTTGCCTGTAATACAGTTTTTTTCTGCAAGGCAGTAATATAATATGCGCTAGCCAATCTATCTACATATCTGTCTATCCCCCGATCCCTGGCCCTTTCACATACTAGATTTCGGGAAAATCCCGACCATTTCACATTCCAGTTCCTAAAAAGGTATCGCGTCACCCTTTCTCCCTTTCCCATAAGAGCATCCCCAAAAAGTGACTCCCTTTTCTATTTCTCTGGCCTGAATAAGGGCCCCCCGGACCTTGGCTTACATTACTTTTGTAGCGTTGACAGTGATGTTATTGTCGCGTTGCCTGCAGACGACACGTCTATTATATTGTTCTGTTACTGAATGATTTCCAACATTCTTAATTGAACCCTCTTGAACCCCGCCGATTATCTACTTGTACTAAATATGGACATGCTATTTCTCCGCTAAATAGGTCTTTCGTGATTTGTGATAAAATATTGGAACATCGGGTATTGCGCTGTAGAAATCCTGTAAAAAAAACAATAAACAAGAACTTGATCTAGAAAGTACAATACAAAAGAAAAGAAAAGAAAAGAAAAAGAAAAAGAAAAAGAGCTCCCGTCTCCCCAATAAAAAAGCTAATGAAATGCCTCATGAACGCCTCAGTGATGCTGTTGTCGCGTGTTACTGAATGATTTGGGTGTTACTAAACACCAAAACACCGAACATTATTATCAGATTATCATTATCATTATCAAATCAATTTTATTATAAAACAGCGAGTATTCGCTTGCAAAAGTTGCGTGATACTCATGTCTTCAATTAAAGTAGATAACAAATAAACGGAAATTACAGGTAGGAAAAAATAATGGAATACAAAATAGGTTGCACAAATAAATGACAAGTTACAAAAACAAAAACAACAAGAAAAAGATAGCCCCGTAAAAAACTGTTAAGAAACATTAGTAAGTTTCGCCACGATGTCCAGTGTAAGCCACAAACACATTCCATTCTACGTACGTTGGTGTACAAGGTGCTGGCTGTCAAATGTCCAAACTTTGTTGTCCTTCTTATTCTGAAAGCTTGTTACTTGGGCTTACAAAGGAATGCCCGAGTTTAAAATTCGGTTCTTTTTGTCGTCGTCGTCTTTGTCTTCGGTCACAAAATGCAGATTTTTCGACAAATCTCCCCACACCACCCCTGACTCATTTTGCATCGTCCGACCGATCGTATCTATACTAGTTCTTTCATGCATTGAAAATAAAGTTCGTTTCAAAATGATCTATCTTTAATAATTTTATTGTACATGCTTTAATTTATTTCATGTTATTTAAATATTTACAATAAGTTTTTTTACAGTGTATTCAATTCAAGATTAGACGTGTCTGTGCTAAACACTTCACAAAACTTCCACAGTAATTACTCATTGCTTACTGCAGTTAGGCTTGCCGATAACTGACAAAAGAAAAAGAAAAATATCGAGTTAAGATTTGGCAAATTTCAAATAAACAAGAATGATCTAAATGAAGCGCAACCTCTTGCGACATCCTTGCTTCAAACATGATTTTGTCGGAAAATCGCATTCAGGTAGAATTAAAACTATGTCATGACTGATCTAGTCAATTACTTTAATTAGAAGTTTTGTAGACGGAATATATTTTGCTTAGAAATTATCCCGATTTAGTTTATGCCCCGGGGGGTTAGCGATCGGGGATGCTCGTCGGAATTTTTCAAAAATACCCCTAAAAGATACCGGACGTCATTCAAACAGGCGTGGCTTCACAAATTGTTCATCTCTAAAAGATACCAAAATCATGAGTTTCAGTGGTTATCAACCCCTAAAAGATACCAAAAAGTGAAAATTTGGCAAATTTCATATTTTTAAACCCTAAAAGAGATCAAATCGCTGATTTTTCCCCCTCAACGATACGAAGAGCATCCCCGATGGTTTACCCTTGGAGTAAGTTCAAATCGAGCGGCCATGTTTTTCAAGTCAAGCGAGCCGGTTACGTTGAAATCAATGGAATTTTAGGAATATTCAATCAACGTTATCGCTGCTTGAATGGTTTGACATTCTCATAATATCGTTTGAGATCCATATTTTTTTAGATCCTGATGGAATCGATATCGATCATCGATCAACATACGGCGATATCGTCAATGAAAATGTTTTTTTCCTAGTGATATTGTGGAAGTTTTGGAACAAAATTTATAGATTGTAATGATTATTTATTGGGTAAACATAAACCGAAGGTGTTTTAGGTTAATTTGTGATTTTCGACGAGCTAAAATCGAAATTCTGTCGGCCGTTGGCAGCCGTATGTGCTAACTTCTATTATTCTTAGGACGTAGGGCGAAACATTAAATAGTTCCCTAAGTATTATTGCTTATATTCAAGAAGGTAACGAAAATAGCAATACACAAGACTTAATTTTTTATCATATTTTACTTATTTCGTTCGACTGCTATAAACGGTCACAAACATCTAGCTTGGGCTACCTGTGAATGAATACTATCTTTTTATTGGTTCATTTGTGTATCCGGTTGTTCGCGCTTGCATGGTTGTCAAATTCGAATGACCAATCAAATTTGAGCAAAAATCGGATTATGTCAGAGTCCTTGTTATCCGCTGCTGGTAGAGGAATAACGCGGGCTCTGAGTATGAGATTGATATCAGCTGTGACAATCCCCATTGGTCGGTTTGTACATTGGCGGTACAGGGGCATGCGCAGCCGGAAGTCCAAGATATTTTGGACTTTACAGTGGATTATGCCAGAGTTTTGTCCGTGTTGTAATCGAAATCAGTACAGGTCGTCATTTTGCAGAGCAATGGCGTTCATCGAAGCTAGTGAGATTTTTACCGAAAATGCCGATTTACTTGAATTGGAAGATACGCTAGACTTCATAGAGGAAGGCCATTTAACTGGCAGATGTAAAGCTCCCACTACATAGGAAGAAATACGAAACTGAGAAGAGATAATACTGCTAAAAACAAGACAAAATACGCAGTAGGCAGTGAACGTTAACAAAGCATGGACTGAACATCGAATGGTGAGACAAGTCTAACACGTTAAGTTTAATTCAATTTTTTTCTTTAAAGTATATAGTATATATCAGTTTGTTTAAGAAAGATATTTCTTGTAAGTTAGCTATTTGTCTTGTATTCAAGATTATTCGAAGCCATCGAGGGCGAAGAGTCCTATACGCATATACGCACGTGTGTACTTGAAGTTACCAAAAATTTTGATATTTTTACCAATTGTTTCTATTTTTAAATTTTATTTGTACGCAACCAAGACTTTTGTGATGAAAAAAAAATTGATTAAATTGCAAAATTGAATCTAAGCACGAAAACAAGAACACAGTATTTTTTGATCAGTTTACTTAGGATTTTTTAGATCATATGTACTTGTAGCCTCCTCTCGCATCCGTTTTTAGTGTCGGGCTTCCTGTCTCTAAAAACGGTGCGAGAGGAGGCTAATGTACTTGTGCATACCTGAAAAAATGACCACGCTGCGCCCCGGCAATGAAATTTATAAAATGATAATGTTAAATAAGTTATGAGAAGTGTAATTTTAATTTCTAGTATTTCTCCACAAAATAGTAATAAAATATCGAAATTGTTGAAGTTAGTTGTTGTATCTGTACCTCATGCGTGGAATTTTATATTTGATTAGTATGCTTTATATAGAGCATGCTAATGAACTTTTAAAATAAAAGAATTCAAAAGAAATCTATAGTATGCTCTATATATTGAATACTAATTAGATATAAAATTTCATGCTTCCTTTACTCCACAATTTCCCTGTGCTTCAAAGCCCACACCACTTGACACCTTTAGTTACTCTATGGAATATAGAGCATCGAAATACTGAGCGTTGATTGGCCGAGTGGGTGTGATCATTTTCTAACGTATGGAAGAGTACGTATTTGAAAATACGTACCCTTTTCAAATAAAGTCTATCGTATCGTATCGTATCGTAATGTAACAAAGTGAAAAATTGCATAAAACAAAAACTAAGAATGGATCTTTTTTATAGATTTAATTGTAGGTTCACTATCAATGTATTCAAAGCTTTGTTGCTGATAATGTAGTTGATATCTGTGACGTCATTGACCGGGCTGTTTCATTTATGCAGGTTGCTACTGAAACAACACCGTCGATCATTTGTTTTTTATTTTCTTTTTTAATTTGTTGAAAAACGTTATTGAAACTCTAAAAATGGTAATTGTTTTTGTATAAAGAATGTTTAAAATAGATGTATTTCTTTTATTCTGCTTATTCTTGTAATTAAGATGATACACAAGTGAATTGTGATTACAGACGAACTATCAGATTGTTGATTTTAAAAATTGCATTTTATCACAAACGAGAGAGACCATGCTAGAGGGCAATTAGCATGTCCATTGCCTTTGGATAATAAGTCGATGGAGTTTCATTTGGGTATCATGATCATTTCAAAAGTGATCTCAAGATTGCTAAGGCTACGACCACACTAACCGGGATAAATTTGAAAACGCAATTTTATTAATCCGGTTAGGCCTTCCGTCTACATTAAAACGTATGAATCCGAAACAATTTTATGCTAATTCTATTGTTTAACGAGCAATTTTTGTCACGGTATCGGAACAAAGGTTGTGTTTTCAAATTTATCCAGCATAGTGTAGACAGGGTCTAATTGCGCTTGATTCCCGGCATTTTTAGTAATTATTTGTGGATGAAATACAAAACAGCAATAAACGTGTGACTTATATAAGACCTTATTTTAGATAAATATTTTTGCTTTACCATTTTCATCAATCAAACTATAAATATTAATTATTTCAAGAGCATTGATTAACTATATGTGAACTAAAGTTAGTGTACTACCCACAAAATCGCTTTTCAACTGATCGATGCACAAATATAAACCAATATTGCAATCAGTGTTCGATATAAGAAGACTATGCTCACGTTTTTAACCAACACCGAAATTGGACTCTTTACCGTTAGTATAAATTTTCAACGTTTCCTTTTTGGACTGCCTTTGTAATTAAGCAAGCTTTAATATTTATCATGTTAATATGGACAATTTGTCTAACAATTGTGAAAACATCTTTGAACTTCATTATCTTCTTCTTTTCTCGTTTATTAAAGGCGATGTTTCTTCTCAATTCTTCAATAAATCTTAATCAGTATTACACTATTATCTGTAGGACAGCAGATATCACCTTACGTGCCTAACGGGCAAGCAATTTGCCGTGGGATAGAAACTGAAAGTTTTTTTATAGCATACCATGCAGTAAACAGATAACCTCGCGCATTCACCTCACTGATGGAACCCGACAATCAGTAAAAGAAGTCAGAAGGTTTGTCCATCTTTTGAATGACTGTCTACGCAATAATAACCTTGCATAATTTCAAGACTGCGCTATATAAATAAATGTGATTCTTAGAATCATTATTAACGACAAAAAATCAGTCAGTACAGAGTGTTTGTCCATCTAGGATTTTTATTCATTTTTTTTTCTTGCACGTCGGACTTTGGTATAATGTTTGTGAGACTAAATAAGTTATTCTTAATTTTTCCAATTATGTTTCTATCATGTACATTGTTTTCAGCCCACGAACCTTGAAATAACATGTCCACTCCCCCTTTTTGTACTATTTATGTATTATTCATTGCCTAATGCATCTTATTAGCTGTTTAAAGCTGGAACTAGCTGCTCTTACTAGCCAATGAAAGAAGAGTAATCGTTCACGTATGTTGATATGTTTTTTAACGAGTCTTGCAATGAACGTCTATGATCAGTGTGCGATTGCTATCAAAGTTAACTTGAGTGAAGTCAGTAAACCGCGCCTGTAAGTTCAGTCAATGCATCTACAAAGCAATGAATCGACAAATCATAATATCAATAGAATGAATCAATAATATCAATAGAATGAATCAATGAATTATTAAATGAATAATTGCCAATAATCGATTATATTAGTCAAATTAAAGTGGTTCTCCGCTACTCCAATTACGTTCAAGTCACAATAGACTCCTAACCTAGCGTAGTGGCACGAAGTTTTTTTTTGTTAATCAGGAACTTATATGCGAAACCCCTTCAATTCTTATGCAGCTTTTTTTATTTTAGAATATAATTATAAACTCGACAGCCTTGTCTATTATTAGCAGTATTACAATGCGATACGATGTAAGGTAGGGTCACAAAGTACTGATACGGAAGTTACGGTACAAACTTCCATCAATCGTATTAGACAGAAAACTACTCAAATATTTCATTTGTATATACTTCACATACTGATAACCTAACCTGCCTAGACTCGACTCTAAGCGAAATATTTAAACTGGCTCATCAGTCATTTAACTTAAATTGCGATTCTTCCGCGCAAGTTGCAAGATCAGACTTTACAGCTCCAAAAACACGTTTTCAAGTTTGTTGGTGCAAGATCGAAGAAGTGAAGTGCGATTAGGAAGAAGTCAATCGGTGAGTAAAACTTTCCTGTTTTCTGTTTTGTTTTTAATGATCACAATTTACGAAAAGCGATTCGTTAGTAGTTGACTCCGAGTATTTTTGTGGGCGTTTCTGCGTATTTTGAGTAAAAAAATAGATGTTGGCAAAATTGAAACGGTAAAAATGAAGATTACAAAATTTTCATTGCAAAGTGTATTCATACTCTTTCAGTGATTATTTTAATCATTCTTTAGGATTAAGAAAGATAAAAACGATTTACAATCGAGTTGACATAAAGAAAATGTACCATTATGATGATTAATCGTTTGAGATTGAAACAGTAAAGTATAACTAAGACTAAAGTAACTTAGAATAACATTGTCTCAAATAAAAGAATAACAATTTTTCTTCAAAGCACCATTGAAAGTCTAGACACATTTGTATAAACTAAAGAATACTTCTTATTCTTTCGATTATGGTGATTTAAAACACATCAAGTCAGTTTAATTGTATAAACATCAGCAATTAGTTACTATTTTGATATAATTTTCTCTTTGGAGCTGTTCCTGTCCCCGCCCACATGACACTATCTTGACTGCTCCACGTGCGTTTCTATGAGCCCGCTATATAAACCACCCAGCGGTTTCACCACAAATACTGTACTTCCTAAGCACGAGGCTATCTTGCAGAGAATTCTAACTTCGAAAGATTTATAATGTAAGTCAATGAATTACTTTTTCATAGCTTCATTCTCATGTATTATAATGTCCTACTTATAAAATTCATGAATAATTAATGAACCCAGAACAATAGAAAATCACTATCGTGAAGGCATCTGTACATTTTATACAGAAATCGTCCTGATTTGCATAAGGTTTAGCTTGAAATATCTCGGCCAAATTAAATCTTATTTCAAAAACATTACTCTAGAATAGCTGCATTAATCTAGACATTTTATAAGTAATATACAATATTCGTGTCCGATCTGTATGGAATATAAAATGTCTCGCCTCGATCGGCTCGACATTGTATATTCCATACAGATCGGCCGCTCATATTGTATATATTACATAAAGCCAAGTTGTTTGTTTGTCTTTAACTGAGACAGTTGAAAAAAATATGCTCGTTCTATGTGAGGTTCTTTAGTGACGGTGACTCCGAGATCCTTTTTTCGGTTATAGTTACCAGATTCAGAATGGTATTGTTTGATTTGTATATCCGAGGTAGGCTGGTTTTGACATTTTAAAGGCTGGAAATACAGTTTGTGTGATTTTCCTGGCGTCACAAATATCATGATATTAATTGTGAGACATAGTTTTGACTGTTTTGGTACATCTAGAATCGCCATCGTATTTGAGACGTAGAATGTTCGGCATATCAAACATCAAAAACAGTACCGGTCCTAAGACAGAGCCTTCTGGGACTCCGGACTTTATCAAGCCTCAGGACGAAAAGAACCGTTGACGATATGACGCTGTTGTCTATATCAGAGAAATATAGATTATAAACCAGTCCAGCAGAGGACTACCAATTCCAAAGGAACCGAGCTTTGACAACAGTTTTGTATGACACACAAATACGTAATACCTAGAATTGGCGCACATTGCGAAACTGGGTTTACTGTAAGTTGTGAAGAGCACATTTACTTTTTTCTCACTCTTAATAGTGCTTATCAAACACGAGCCAGTTGCAAGAAGCGTGGATATTTATTCGTATGATAAAATCTATTCACTGTATAGAGTTTATATATAATTTGTTAGTGGGATAGCACAGAAAGCCTCAACAATATTTTTCCCCCTTTCTTTCCATCAGTACGCTTTTCTGTGATTATGTAAAGTTACTACCAGCTACACGGAATAGAACAAGAAGTCGAATAAAAGAAGTCGCTGAGAATAGAACTCTGGGACACCACCCACAGAAAGCCGAGCACTAACAATTTGACATTTGCTTGCTCCTAGTATTGCTAAAGTTTTAAGGTTATGTTGCTTAAGGTCTGTTTGTCATTGATTGCTCATTTTATCTTAGTGCTAAAATAGTCACGCGGAAGAAAGTTTGCGCAGACGTGCTAAGTCATGGATTACGCCTATGGATTCCTGCCATCTAAGTTAGAAACGCTCATGAATTTGAACGCGCACACAGCAATGACCAACTGACCTATCGATACTACAGCAGATTTCACTTCCCTCTACAAATACAAAGATACACGCTTAGCCCTTTTAACATGTCACAAGTACTGAATTTACACATGGATAAACAATTGACACTAAAAGTAACAGTTTTTGTTAACGTTGATTTAGTCTGGTACGATGTTGTTGACACAGTACTGTAGTCCTAAAATCTGAAAAAGCAGTACAGTGCAAACAATTAATCAGTGAAACTTTAGTAATACTACATAGTGCTATTTTATGCAAATTCTATTGTTTTCTTTTGTTTAATTAGCACTATTTTGTACTATTTAGTAATTAGTGTTTTAGGGATATATTGTTTGCACTCTAGTATAATGAATTAACTGTAATTAAGTCTAATGAAGTATGATGAAATGTAATTTAAAGAAAACAAAGGAAAATCAGGCTAATGCATGACTAAAACCAGTTGACGTGAATCATAGTTAAATTTAGTCATGATCACTGGATGTATCACAGGTCCTTTCTGTATCATCAGTCCATTGGACGTTATTAACCCTTATTACAGCCTATTAGATTGCTGTTATTACATTTTGTTGTAAAACATTTTCACAACATTCAGTCTCTGCGTACAACATTGGACTATTTTCAGTTGATATGGGATTTGAATGTTGGTACATTTCGGTTACGTTTTTTCAAAACTGCAGTCCCACTCAAAACCCCTCTTACGTCCCTGCCCCTCTTGAAATTAAAATAGCAATTAAAAGCGTAATAAAGCGCAATGCGCTAAGATGTTCAGAACGATCAGACTCCAAAACCTGCCAAATGCATTTATAGCAGTTTCGTAAGGTTTGGTTCTAAAACTTTACGACTAACATTTAATGTATTGTGATGCAGCCATAAACGTTTTAATTTTCATTCGTGTTTCCAGCTCTTTAAAATACTGTGTATTTTTTACCCCATTTTTGTGGTTTTTGAAAATTAAGAATTGCTAAGTCCTGGTGCATTAAAGTATTTCCTTACAAACACGTTCACTCAGAGCTCATCGTGCTTGTTGTATTGACAACGCCTTACTCTGTTTGTTTGAGGATAAAATTGGATCAAATGTTTCGAAATGATAGTAGGTCTTGCTAAATTTAGTTTTTTTGTTAAATTACATCTTGAGTCCAATAGAATTAGGTTTATATATTTCGATGTTCATAAACAAATATTTTATTATTCTTTGAAGTCTAAGTCTAATTGAACAAACCGAAAGGGTTTATGGGTATCCCCAGAAAGCTTTGTTGTTATTAATTATAGAACCAACACAACTAAAGGCCGGCACACACTAGGCGACAAGTCGCAGCGACTTGTCCCCGCGACATGTCGCTTAGTGTACACTGGTTCAGCAATCCCAACCGGTTGGATTTCATGCGGCAAGTCGCAGCAACAAAATTCTGTCGCGGCGACAACAATTTTCGCCAAAAATGTTAGTACACACGGGAGGAAATTGTCGCTGCGACATGTCACGGGGACAAGTCGCTGCGACTTGTCGCCTAGTGTGTACCGGCCTTAAGTGTTCTCTTCATAGCAACATAATTTTGGGTTTTCGTGTGATTATTTTCACAATTTTTCGCGTTCGGTCACGTTTGCTTGCACGTACGCTCTTCGGCTGTTACAAGGTGAAGAATTTTGACCGTCTTAAAGCACTGGCTATCACGATAAACAATTGTTCCAGGAATGAATGACATTTTACTGACAGCAAACATAGTTGAAAAACTAGCAATGCCGCATAATATGTGTCAACAATGCATAGAATTACTTTATAATGACTCCACAAAGTATACCTTTCTCTAGATTATACTCCATGCCAGCAAATCAGTTTTCCGCATTTTTTATCCTCCCAGACACGGATCTAGATGGGAGGGGGGGGGGGTGTGATTAGGGTGACACCCCCTTTCCATTTCGAAAATTTAAAAAAGTCTGAGTCGAAAAAATACAAAAACTCTTATCGAAATTAAGATTAGAAAATTAGATAAAACTGAAAATAAAAATAAAGATAAAATTCATATTTGTTTTGATGTAACCAAGTGTTACTCCAAATCGATTGCAATTCCTTATGAACTTTGTTACCACGTAAAACGGTCACCCCCTTCACAAAATCCTGGATCCGCGCCTGCCTCCCATCAGGATTCCTTTCTACGACAAATATATAGAAAATTTAATTTTAGGAAAAAAATGAGGAGCCCAGAAATGTGCCACCGTGTAGGTGTGTAACGGGTGGATTTTATTTTGAAATGTCTTCCTATTTTGTTAAGCGAATCACACTTTTTTCAGTTTGAAATGTTCGAAAAGTGTTCTATTCAAGAGTTTGCTAATTCTTTGAAAATCACGCTACGCAGTTTATGCAATATATATAAAGGCTCATTTTGTCATTTCAGTTTTGAATGCGAACATAAAGGTACACGAAAACTCTTGTAAATACGTATGTGACAGCTTTTTAAATAGTGGCATCATAGTACCTACTCGACTTCCTTTTTGTTCAAATGTTATGTCGATACAGGACTAGCCCAATGATCAATAACACAGCTGCAACTCAATGAAACATGGACGCGCGCAATCTTTGGCAGTTTTTTCAAGGCACTTAATTTGGAAGAAAGGGTTGCAATTTGTAGAGAATGTATGCTTTTGGTGTTATTACAAAGACAACAATTTTACTATCTAGTGATTATTGCTTATACAATGCTGGTGCAAGAGTGTATTGTATTCAATAATTGGCAATGCATGTATTTTATCACTTTTCCAATGTTTTTCATCTTTGTAAAATTAGTTCTTTTTTTCAGTACAATGCCAGATTTGCAACTTCGAGTTGGGCCTACTCTCAAACTATTATGTTAACCCCCGTGGCACCAAATTGTTATTTCTATAAATTTTGTTATTTGATAACTAGGAACTATATCTTTCCTTATGTTTGAACTATGTTAAAGTCATTATATTTTTCGTCCAACAATATTCGGCTATACAGTTAGTAAATAATATATACTATATGAGCGGTCGATCGATATATTTCCCACGCAGATTGGTTCAGTTGCGAATATTGTATATTACTAATCAAACTCCCAACAGAGCACAAGTGTTGTATGAAAGAAAATTAAACAAAATCTTCATTTCATTTTGAGAAAATGAATGTTACACTTTATGCATATCAGGACGAATATGTATCCCATTTACAGATGCCTATATGGGTTGTGATTTCCATTGTTTTTGCCTTATGAATTAATAATGAGCTTTTTAAACCTCATTATTCAGTTACAAATAAGACATTAAAATGTCTTATGTGTACCTGAAATAAAGCCTGAATTGGAAATAAGTTGCCCTGATCTAAGGACATTTTTAGACAATGCTCAATAAATTGCCTAGCAGCAGGGACAAAACTTTTGTTCGAACCTTTTAACATAGGATGTATCTCTACTAACTAACGTGAAAATTTCAAAGTTCATTTGCTAGGACAATGTTGCTGCGTTTACAGGTAAAACGGCACTATCAAAGTATATAGGGTATATTTGTGATATGTGAGCTTGCTTGTTCTTCCTGTTTGCATAACATTTTCAAGATCAAACAAAACTAAAAGTAAACAGAAGTAGAACCACTTAAATTGCTTGTTCTTGATAGATAAAGCTCGATGTTTGTGCAGTTCCTGATTCGAATTGCATGACCCGAATAACAACTAGCTATATAATAGATTATAAGTAAGGCGATGGACTCTCAACATGATTAAGCTTTTAATATAACTTACCGTAATCAAAAAAATGGCACAGAAATAAGTGAAATAAAGATTGGAAAATATCGAAAACCACGAGTAGTCACCGGAGGATCATGGGACTCAGCCACAAGCCGGTTTTTATAAAATGCTTGTACTTTATAAAAGTATTGGATATGTTTTGGTCGGACATTTTGTAATGTAATAAAGAACGGCTAGGCAAATTTTCACCCCTTAGAATATACCAATCAGAAATGCGAAAACTGTTTTAATACGTTCAATAGCAGCATAAGTTAAATACAACTAGCGCTTTCAATGGTTCTTTTATAATCGTAATGCCAAAATACAAGCTCGTAGTCACTTACAGTACCGTTTAAGATACTAAACTAGTTTTTAAAGCGTAAACCAGCACTTCCGATACTCCCCCACTCTCCCCGGGAAGATTAGAAAACCCCAACTGTAGTTTCAAACATGAAAACGATGACCGGTTCACTCCGTAGAATTTCTTTAGGATTTGTACACTGGATAGGGATGACATATGTAACTTTTGATATTCAGAATATACCACTGAACATCGGTTCAATAGTGGCTGAGATATTACCAGCTGAATATATAAATTACGCCATACATTTCTCTGTATTTTCGCCTTGGTTTTAAAAGTTTGGGACAGAGCTAAAAATACAGAGAAATTTATGGATTAATCATATATTCCACTAGCTACTGAACCGATTTTGATAAAACCTCGACTTTGAACCATTTTCAAGACTTCCATGAGATCAAAATTTAATAAATCATGAAATTATTATTTATGATTTCATCTCTTCCGTACTTCAATAATCCAATTATAAAAAAGATATCATATAACATAAATATTAAATTTCGAAAGCTGCATAAATACTCTATTATTACTAAAAGTTTGAAATGAAAATGCTTATTTCCAAAGGAGACAAAAGCCCTTACAAAGACCCCAAAATAGCCAGTGCGACTACCTTAAAATAACTCTAAGTAAACAAGAAGAGCTGATATCCGCATTCTTGTTAACCCATACATAAAACCAACATCGAGATGCAACATGGTATAAATACCACCGAACACCCTTCTTCATTCGTACTTATTATTAATCATGTGATTCTTGGATTCTTTAATTTGATATCGCAGCATTTTAACAGTGATCTCAGTGCAATGTCGTATGATGTCATTCCTGCTGTTATAAAATTAGTTTGATGTCATACCACTCTGCTTGTCTGAGCTTGTAGCAAACTCAAGTAATGTCATGATATTAGAATAGCCCATTTTTTGACATTCTTAAGTTTAATTCAATTGCCATTTTGAGCTTTACATAGCAAGTAAACTTTTCAACAACACAATCTGCAGCTATTATGGCAATTTTGATTTGAAAATATACTCCGTTAAAGTAACAAAATCACTACGTCATAACATCGGTGCGTAATCAGGAATTTGAAACTATTCCAGTATTATAATATTTTCTAAATCGCGATATCTAGCTGATACACCCCAGTGAGATGTTAAACGACCACAATATCGTGCATGCACGCTTGGGGTGGGGGGTGGGTTCGGTTGTTTATCGTATGACTGACTAACTGACTGACCATCAGTCTCCTGCAAAGCTGAACGAAGAAATGAAAAGTAGGTGGATACTAGATTGAACTGTGTTTGTGTTTCTATTGAAACGGTTGTAAAATATAAAGATAAATTGTACACCATAAAGAATTGCAAAACTGACGTTTCGGACGTCCGTCGAAGTAATATCAGTGACAATGTTGGACATAAAAATACTTCAAAAATCAGGTATTTTTGAGAACAATTTTTAAATCTATTGTTGTTTTTGTGGATTTAAAATCACTACCAAAAGATCAATATACAATGTGCTGCACTGGCGTCCATGCAGTTTGTAATTGAAAACAAGATGCATGGTTCCTTAGCTAATTATGGACACTAATTCACCATTCCATGCCCCTTCCATCATGCACGGCCAACTGTACAACCCAACCCAACCCTGCTCTTGTACTGTTGAATCCCGGGGAATGGGGCTCCCACGATAGTCGCATTTGTCACCATAAAAGGCATTTGTTTTTTTTTTAATTTATTTTTTTTACCTGGATACGTACCGAAATCGACAATTGTTTAATTTTTGACCCTAAGATATACGACGAGCATCCTCACTGATAGCTTAACCAGGTTTTGAGGATGCAAGCCGCAAGCGAGAAATTCTATAGACACTTTTGTCTGAAAGTCTTAAAAGGTTAATATCCCAGGGCAGGGTATGCTTTTGTTGTACTTCAGACCATCTTACACGTAGATTATGCAGAGTTTGTGCCAGCGCATGTCTGCCACATCTTTCCCAATTGACATCGATTTACACAATAATAGCACTCTCACGTGAGGAGTGATACATGCATCACCCATATGTAGTATTGTCGGATAAGAGTGTCTTTATCACCTAAACATCTCCTTACCACCACCCCCTTTGTATTTCTCCGTAAAGCGGTGCCTCTGAAATATTACAAGAGAGACGGACTCATATGTTATCATACAAATTAAAAATATATATATTTCACAATTTTAAAAACGCATAACTGCGTGAACCGTGGGCTTCTCCTTGACCCGCGCATGTCTTTTACTTATGTTACCGAAGAAATTGTTGAAATCATGCATTTAAAACTTTCGATAAGTATAGATGCAGAAGTAATGTTGTAAGATAAAAGTAATGTTATTAATGTAAACTTTGTAGCATCAAGTTGTTATCATTTTTTCGATGACTCCGTTTTGCTGAAATTTTAAAGCACGATTTCAGAGGGATTCGAGATTTGAATTGAATTTGAAATGATTTGTTACATTTCTCGTACGAGCCTTAGAATAATTATTGGTAATCATCAGCAAAATTGCGACGAAAACTAGTTAAAAAAAGCCCAAATTATTCCTCTGGCATCCTTCGGAAGCCCAAGTAGGTAAAGTCAATTTACACTGATTTTCAAAATTTTCAGTGCCCAAGATTAATTGACAATATACTGGCGCAATTTTAGTTCGTGGGCGCGCACAGAGAGGATATTATTTCATAACCCGTGTGGACTTGTGTATTTGTCAGTTTACTTCATAAATAATATCTTGTGTGACCAACAGCGGGATTCGTTTAAACTGGATGATCTCTATTTATGATTATGCTGTAAAAAAACGGGGAGGATATCGCATTTTTGATGTAAAAATAGCATGTTTTTCATAGTCCGTAAAAATATTTTAAAGATAGAAAAGACGCAACGATATGTTTACAGAGAGGACACTCGAATCGTAAACACTTTGTGCTTTTTGACACTTTTTAACATGCATCCTTTGAATGAATCGATTTGAAAACATTTGCATTTAAATAACTTAGCGAATTTGAGTTCAGCCCTACTTATTTACAGTATTCGAAGCAGTAGAAAGCTCAGAAAATAAAAAGCTAAATAAAGACAAGTGATCATGGTTTGAGCCGTACTCACTGTAATTTATGATATATATAGATTTTATACAAAAAAATAAATTAATTAATATATAACAGTACAGCTTTTACTGATTATTGAAAGACTGACAGAAAGAGAAAGTTCGAGAGAGAGAGAGTCATAAAGATCTACTTGCAAGCCTGGCAAGTGACGTTCAGAAATATGTCAATATCTGTAATCATATTCAGTTAAAATAATGTCTAACATTCTTAATCACTGCATCATTTTTTTTTTTTTTTTTTTTTTTTTGCATCAATTGCGTTACACTCCTCTACCCCCAGGGTTTTTTTTGATATTACACTTAAAGTCTAAATAAAAGTAATTGCTCGTAATTGTAAACTTCTAAGAAGAATAGGAAACCAGTGATATCGCTTCTGTGTATGACCACTTCTATTCAAATTGCTGATTCCGCATTGATGCGATATTTTAATAATTAACATTATAGAAACCAATTAATCACTGAGTACGTAGGTCGTATTGTTTGTCTCGCGTGACCACTTCGACACTGCCCCAGTATTAGCCAGTTCGCTGGTGCACCAGACCAACAACTGAATCGAACTGTGAAACTGCGTGATTTTATTTTAAAACTGCGATAACGCTGACGATGGCTTTACAATACACAATTCCGATGAATGTCTAGTAATACTAAGGTAAGTCACTGATGTGCAATGCTTCAATAAATATACCAATGTAGCGATTTGATTAATCATTCCATTCGGTGTATGCAGACTAGTGAGTTACTATTTTTAACATCAATACAAAGTCACAATTGTATTTATTGGCTGAAATGATATCTATCTACGTAGCATTTCCAGATATTGGACATTGAGATGTAGATGAATTAGAAAGATTTTTTTGATCATGGTGTGTGTATATATATCGAGTTTCTAATATAGCTGGAGGCAGGACTGGGTCGGTCTAGGATGTGTTGAGTCTTGTTATCACTATGACGTAATCTAAACTCTATTATTATCATTTGATTTTGCGTTAAAGCGAGTTTAAGAGAGTTTAAGCAGAGGATTTCATGTATTTCACAACAAATCCAGAAGAAATACACGAACTGATATAAATATAAGTATTCGATAAGATCGCGTTATACTCATTAATATTTCGTTAATTTTATCCATATCCGATAAAACACATTTGTATCAATAGATGAACTGTGATAATTATTGACAATAAAGATAGATAAACACTAAATGTGTGCGACAGTTGTCACTATTTAGTAGTAAATAGCGCTAATTTAACGAAACAAAACACTATAGAATTAGCACAAAATAGCACTAGATTAATACTTAATTGTGTAATGTACGTTTTTGCAAACAACTTTTAGGGTCTATCGTTTTTTTGTTGTCTTATTCATTCATTCATTCATTCATTCATTCATTCATTCATTCATTCATTCATTCATTCATTCATTCATTCATCCATTCATTCATCCATTCATTTATTTATTCATTCGCATTCAACCATTTATTGAATAATTCATTCACTCGCTCATTCATTCATTCATTCATTCATTCATTCATTCATTCATTCATTCATCTATCTTATCATTCATTCATTCATTCATTCATGCATTTATTTATTAATTAATTAATTTATTTATTCATTAATTCATTTCCTCAATAGTTAGTTCGCTCCATGATTCAGTACTCATGCATCCATTCAATCATTCTCTCATTCATTCCGTCATATATTCATTCTGTCTTGTAATCAATGTTACTGGTTGAACGCCTCACTAGTTTTCTAAATATTTTGTATGTAGTTCTAAGACTCATGAATAATTGATGTGTGATTTTAAAAGCAAATCAATACGAGTTCTTTGAACCACTGATATAGAATAATCCTTATTTAGATAAAATTAAAACTCTATTTTCTCCCAAAAACATTGAAAAATGTTCGGGTTTTTGTATGGAAAAATATTAACTTACATTTGGAGTTTTAAAAGCAATTTATAAAATTTGAATTTGTGGTTTATCAGCACCTAAAGATAGTCTACGTGGCTTCGCCTGTTAACTATATCTGCCGATATAACACTCATGATCACTTTATAAATACTTCTTACAAAACTACTTGTAAATATTTCGACAATAATGGAACAGCAAGCGATGTAGCGTTTTGCTCAATTCCCAAAATAAAATATTACCAGTTGCAATTGAATTGGTTATTAATAAATCAGTAAATATTAAAAGTATGATAAATTTTAACCTCATTTATTTTTCATACTTTTGAACTATATAGATTGAATTTATAAAAAAATCAAAACATATAGAGTGCAAACAATTAATCCGTGAAACTTTAGTAATACTAAATAGTGCTATTTTATGCAAATTCTATTGTTTTCTTTTGTTTAGTTAGCACTATTTTGTACTATTTAGTAATTAGTGTTTCAGGGATATATTGTTTGCACTCTATTCAAATTATTATTTTATTTATTTTAAAGAAGACTATTAAATATAAACAAAGTATATGTTTATTTTGTTATTGTTGAGGTAATCAGTAAGCCTGAATTTTTCAATAGCTCGAAAGCAATCAGCCGAAATCACACACAAATGCAACATAGATACAAATTATGAAGGTTGTTATTTGATTCTTTTTCAAAAGAAATAGTTACTAGTATCGAAAGGCCGGCCTTTCTGACAAGTAAACATACCCTATTATTCTGGACGAGCCGTTGTTCGAAACTTAAATATGTTTTTTTTTTGTGTGTGGATAGAGTGCACGCACTAAAAGTGTGCAACAGCTGTCACTATTTAGTAGTAAATAGCACTAATTAAACAAAAGAAAACAATAGAATTAGAGTGCAAACAATTAATCCGTGAAACTTTAGTAATACTAAATAGTGCTATTTTATGCAAATTCTATTGTTTTCTTTTGTTTAATTAGCACTATTTTGTACTATTTAGTAATTAGTGTTTCAGGGATATATTGATTGCACTCTAGCATAAAATAGCACTATTTAGTGGTATTTATATTGCACCCTTTTAGTACTTGCACTGTAGAGTGCAAACAATAAATCCGTGAAACACTAATTACTAAATAGTACAAAATAGTGCTAATTGAACAAAAGAAAACAATAGAATTACCATAAAATTTTACTATTTAGTATTACTAAAGTTTCACGGATTAATTGTTTGCACTCTAATATAAATTCTTATGTATTTTCTTTTTCTTTTTCATTCCTTGGATTTCCGCTTTTTCTTTTTTCTCTGTTTGTTTGCTGCTCTTTATCATCATCATCGTCTCGTTCTTGTTCTTGTTTTTGTTTTTCTTCTTAATATGCTTCGTCTTCTTGTTCTATTTATTTTTTCTTTCTTCTTCTCTTTCTTTTCCTCTTTCATCTTCTTTTCTTCGTTTCTTTCTTTTTATTTTCGTTTCTCTTTTGAATTGAAATGTTATTGTGTCAAAAAAGTGTCAAAATAGAATACATTGAATGGCAAGCTGTTTACCAAGTTAAGCATGAAATGAAAACAAAAACATTTCTTGATCGGCAAATTCAAAACAAGCATGTCAAATTTTCGTGCAGTAGTTTGTCAACAATTTGTGAACAATCATTACTTTTATTTGCTCTGTTTTGAGTCGCTACTAATTCGATTCTGAACTGTTTTCCACTTTTACGGAAACGATTCTAAGTCCATTTGCTAGTTCACGGTTCCATCTGTTGTAGTTTATTGAAATCAAGCTTTACAGCGTTGCAATTAATCTTGGCACTGAATTGTTTTGAAATGCGCAGCAAAGTGTGATGGCTCCAGTCCTGAAACAGCGGCGTGTCAGCCTGGTACAGACATATAGTCACGCATGATTGGAAAATATTTTATTAATTTGTTACTAACAATAAATAAGCGATAAATAAACATCAAAAACTATCGACAAAAAGTAATAAACTAGTTTGGTATCGAAACTAAAAGCACCGTGGTTATTTTATACCCTTCTTATTCTAAGTATTCGCTCCATTAATCGGTCATGTCGCAAAAGATCTCCGTATTGAAATCAATGACAATAAGATAGCGTAACAAAATAACTAAAATCTAGTACATTGCAAAAAAAATACTCTTTTCAATAGTATTAAAACTTAAAGTCTTTGTACTTTTTGTAGTAATCAGTTCTGATTTGCATTGGTCCAGATTAAAACAGGAAGTTATTAGGTAATCCTTCGGGGTTTTCCCTGTATTCTTAGTATTGTTAGTAACGTTTAAGCGGGGATGTTATATGTTGTGACCTTATACAATGCTTTGCATTCCAAGCAATGGCCCCAAGAGACCTTAGACCATTATCAGATCTTAAAGCTCTTACTGAACTAAATCTGTTTAGGTCCTTAGCACGGTATTTTTATTGCTGCAGAAATAACATTTTTACTGGTTTAAGTCACTTTGTGTAGTTTTATTTTGTAACTAATAAAGTTTTATTGCTTTGTTTCATCGTTGTCAACGTCATGTCAAATTATGAGTGTGTTGTTTGACGTATTGCCCTGGGACAAAATGCGGAAGTCCGATGTTATTATGACATCATTGTAATTAAATCAATAGCTAGCTTTATAACCCAGACACGATATTGCATATATGTAATATGACTAGCCAGCAAGCTCTGCGCACAGCATACTAAGACAGCTTTGCTGATATTTAAACACAAATTACTTCAGTGGGAAACAGTCAGCCATTGATTTGCAATAACCTCTACTAGACTATACACATTTGCAACTTGCTCGATCAATGCCAATATGTGCACAGTTTTGGATCAAGTTTGGAATCCTTTGGAAAATTCTACAAGTGATCTGAGGGATTGCAGTATAGAGGTGAGGCACCACATCGTGCAGTTTTAAGTCGTGCATATAATCTTTACAGCTCGTAGTGCATTGCCGCACATTCGCTTTCGATTGTTTTAGTTGCGCGGTTTCGGTCTGTGTGGGTTGTTTTTTAATGTTTCACTTTTATGTTTGTTAGACGTGTGCTTAGACCCAAACTTTCAATCTCGCTGACAATACTTTACTACTTTAAAACATCAATCATAGCTAAGATTACAGCGAAGATTTAGTGTTTTAAAAGTCCAATAACTGTTCGATCGATTTTTAACTAACTCAAGATCTCACAACGAAAGAGCTATTTAGACCTATTTAGCGTGAATGAAGAGGCTCTTTTTGTGAACTAACACGCTATCTTAACCAATGGTCAGTAGCCCGATAAACTACTACAAAATCGCAACCGGCACAACTTTATGTAAGTATTTATTTGTATGGTAAATAATTTTAATATCTACAAGAATACAAATCCATCCGAGAAACTTTCAAACAATAATTCTGATTGCATTATCGAGTCGCTCTTCTAGCTAAGACGGGACTTAATTGGTATGTACATCAAAGTCTGAAATATTTCTTGATACATTTATCTTGGAAACTTTGACCTTTTAGGAATCACAAAAAAATTGTAACTTTTCAACACATTTTTGGAGACTGACTGTTATTTGTATGTATTCTTGTTTTCTTATGCTTCGACATGGTTGAAAGCTTTCACTTCCGAAATAATCATAAAACAAACGATTGGATGCAAGTGCGATCATCGCTCTTCTATCAAAAAAGTTTCTTACAAATTCAAAATCATCTGTTTGTATCAAGATCTTTATTTGTCATTTTTCATGCTTTCTACGGAGATATTTGTCTTGTGTGTAAAACAACTTTTTTGCATCGACTTAACATTTTCTCGAGAATCGAACAAAAAAAGCGATTTGAAGATCACAATTTAGTCCAAAAGAAAACACTTCTAGTTTGAGCGAGGTAGCTTAATAAGAGATTTTGTTTTGTCTGACCATAGCATACCAAATGAGGGATTTTTCGATAAAAACATAGGTTGAACACAATTTTGAGCTTGATGGGAAGCCCAAGTTTCAAAAGTGATTTCACCGAATTGATAAAGAACCACAATTGTAAAATAACAATTCTGCTCAAAGAAGTCAAAATGTCAAGAGATTTGAAATGCCTGAATATACTGATAAAAATATAAGTCACTGAATATTACCAATATCAGTGCGCACTTGAATTTTACTTTCTATCTTCTCTTTTACAAATCGCAGTGATTTTTCCCAAAGTAATTCAAAAATAGAGGAATTAACGAAATATTGTTCAATAATCTTAGATGGATAAGTTTAACAATGTTGAATATTTCACTTACTATAAATTAAATAATTACAAAGAAAAACTATTTTGTGTTACTAAAAGTAGTCGGGTTTACGAAACTGAAATATAGTGACTGTAAATTGACTGAACTATGGGCAGCTAGTTTAATTCGTTTTCTTTTTTTTACAATCAAAAATAAACAAAGCTTGGTTGTGTAAAATCTTAAATTAAAGATCGAAACCAAATATATCGAGCATGAATAAGCTGGTAGCTTAGTTTTTCTTTTAGTTTTTTTTTAAAACAATTTTCAAAGCAAATAAATCAAATTACTACCATTTTAACCAAAAAGAGTACTTCATGACCAGCACATCAGTAACTAAAAAGTTTGAAACTGAAGACGGCTTAACACATTTAGGTTTTGATCTACATTTTGTATGATGCAAAAAAAACTGCTATGAACACAAAACAAATAGGTCTGAAAGTGAAAGACAACCTTCAGACATTCAAATGCAAATTTACTCTCAAAAGCTAACAGTGTTTGTTGAGTAAGTCGACGTTTGCGTCATTTATGCCATAAAGTGGCATTATCAAGACTTTTGTCTCAAAATCAAAAGAAAATTCTTTTAAGATTTCATAACTGAGTTGAAATCAGTAATGCCGGCAATTATGTCACTTAACCAAAAATCATCAATCATGTGATGTGAACGCGATGTTTAATTGGATAATTGTGCGTGACGTCATTGATAGTCTTAATAAACTGTTTATTTTGCCGTATTTTTTTAATTAAAGTTCATGTAATCACATGAAGTAACAACATGCATCAGCTTTGGCATCAATTTCGCTTGTTTTTCAGTTGTAAACAGAGGGGAGGAGAGGGTTAAATAAGCTTTATTAGCATGAGATTATCATACAGGTATTGCAATAGCGTGGAACATTAACAAATAGAGAAGGACTGGGGAGGAGAGGATAGAGATGGGAGGTTTGAATAAGTTTTATTAGCACACAAAGTTTACAGGCCACCTGGGTTCAAAAAGTACTAATTAAAAGTAACAATAAAGATGTTTTCGTGTTTGACGCCTGAGAAGATTTAGAAACATAAATTCCTAGGAGTTACCCACTGTGAATTTCAAAAACTTTGATTGCGGTTGTCCGTTCTTAAAATAGTAACCATGATAGCACTGAAAGACTGGTTATGTGGGAAATCTTTTCTTACTTGGTAAACAAAGTTTTGCATGTTTACAACTGACGGATCATTCAGCCGTGAGCTAGCACGTAGTATGTCTATTTATACAGTTGTTTTTAATCTTTCCATACGTTCAATCAATCAGACATTCGTAATTGTAAATGTAAAACGTTTCGACGAAGGACTAACGTCCGAAACGTCAGTTAACACTACTACCATTCAACGGTGTTCAACTTATTATTACATTTACAACTGTTTCTCTAGAAACACCGACGCAGTCCTACCTAGTATTTTTTTACTATTTTTTACCTAGATATTCGTAGTTTTGAGGTTTTCATGTTCCATTTCAGTGACAATTTTGTATACTAATCGTGCTCCAAACCGAAAAATACGTCTATGTAATCAGACATTAATTCATTTATTCATCAATCCATCTATTTATCCATCCACTTTTTTATAATCCATTGATTTATTCATTCATTTGTTTGTTCGTTCATTTGAAGTTTCAACTAAGTATTTTCTATTTGTGTACATCTTATATGTCCATCCATCCATTTTTTACCTATTTATTTGTTAGTGGATTTTTACTACGTATACCACCTACGAATAATATTTTGTGTTGCTCGTTTAGTTATATCCAAAACAAAACAGTATTTAATTTAAACAATTTGGATATTGTTTTTTAACATTTTTACATAGTTTTGCGTTAACTTAGATATCATGAGAGCTATATTTAAGGAATTATTACGGTAAAATTTTTTAAATAAATTTACAGTGTGATATCAAAAGCGCTGTTTTGATCTTTGGCAATTTAAGTTAAGAGAATGCGATTAGAAGAATTTGTTTTTCTTATGAGTAGACTACAGTCTGAAAATTTGCCCATGCTAATATTGGAGTGATTGTGTGTTAGAATTGTTATTTTCATAAAAGCAACCAATCAAGGAAGACTTATAAGTTTTGTCTGCAGACAATTTCAAAACATCATAATGTTAAATTGTGACGAATTTATATTGGAATATTTCATTTCGCTCGACTTTAGTTACATCAGTTTATGAATCACCTGCAAGTCTTTATTAGTGGGGGTCAAGATGTGGACAAATCGCTTCGAGGCTTCTGTTAGTTCTTTCTTTCATTTTAATATATAATTTCGGGTTCATAGCGAAGTTTTTTTCTTTTTATTCTGCTTTTTTAAATTCAGTTTGCAATTGTTGACTATTTCATGCGCATGCGTTCATAACAAATATTCGGCTCTGTTACAGAGCGATGCACGCTACTTGCCTTGTCGTGGTTGTCAACAGGCCATATTGAAACACACTTTTCAGACTATTTGCAGAAAAGGAATATTTTTTTAAGCAAACTCTAAGTCCGAATGTTAACCATAAACCATCTGTGCCCAATTCAACAGAAGGACCTAGAAGAGTATTAAAAATGTTTAAAGACATTAAAAATCTTTGTCTGTTGGCAACTTTTCCAGCTCCTCTTGCATCAAAACCTATGCCATCAAACAATATGACAAGTTGAGTACACTTTTCAAAATAGCCTTAATTGACAAGACTGTTAAGTTTTCTATGACAAATTAACAATTGAATTTGGTGTCTCTAAACTGACTATTTCTGTGCTGACTCTATTCCTGTAATTCCTAAGCACTATGAAAACCAAGACACTATTTCACAGCTATTTCAAATGATTTCCATGCATGCCAGGATTTGACCTATGGAGTGCATCATGGTTGATAATGTGGACTATATCAGCTATGAATGCATTTATATCATTCGTTTATTTCATAGTGCAATGAAAAAAACCGTATGAAATACCTGCAGTAGCAGTGCTGTTGTAGCCGGGATGGTTTGATGTATAGATTCATTCATTCGTTCGTTTGTTCATTTGTTCGTTTGTTCATTTGTTCGTTCATTCATTGATCCCTTCATTCCTTCATTCATTCATTCATTCATTCATTCATTCATTCATTCATTCATTCATTCATTCATTCATTCATTCATTCATTCAGTCATTCATTCATTCAGAGACACATTTATTTTAGCACTTTACATTTACATATTTTTAAGATAGTAATATTTTGACATATTTTCAAGTACATGCTATCCACAATAACTATCCATAAGTTACTTAACCTACAATTGTAGGTGGATAGCCAAAGTTTTTATTTCTGTTAAGTGGGACAACTTATTTCGAGGCATGTAAAATCTATCCCATAACGTTAATGATTTGATGTTTATATTTTCAGGAAGAGTTTGATATCATGGCCTCAGTTGCAGACTACTCTCACTACCAACACCAAGAAATGTCCTTCTACCCATTTGCAGTCAATCATCAGACAGGGATATTTACTGGTAGTTTCCCTGACGACAGTGACATCATCGATAAGTATTTAATGAATACAGTCCAGGACACTTTTATCAATTGTGAAGGAGATAGTTCGGAGAGTCTGTCATCGTGCGGATCTGATAAAGATGTTAGTATATATGGCTGTGAAGAGTACTACAGTGATATCGACAACGCATTGAAGGAAGCAGTCATGGTCCTACAAAGAGAGAGAAGAGGTATTACAAATGATCTATTTGTTAATGATTATTTTTTGTCAAATAGTCCATCCAGCATCATCATAAATAAAACCTGTGGAACCTGTGGAATGTAATCTACACGATCATCATTACAATGATCACATATTATGGACTATACCGCCGCTCCGTTGGCTCAGTTGGTTGAGCGCCAGCTGCTGTGCGGAAGGTCACGGGTTCGATTCCCCTGGCCGGACCAACACTCAGAAAGTGCCGCCACTGTAATCACATTTTCAATTAAATGGTTAGAACTTTGTGCCTTCTTGGATAAGGACAATAAACCGGAAGTCCCAGGGCCCACTGTAATTGGTGAAAGCTGTTGTGGTGTCCCTGCCTTCCTGCCATCCTTTGAAGGAAAATCTAATCAACTATTTGTTCACAGGTCCACCGCCTCCATACCCAGACTCTTTCAACAGCTACTCGGTTAAACCACCGCTGACCAGCAATAGTTACTCTATTCATTCAAATACCACGACAACAAGCAATAACCTTATCCCAGGTAGCTTTGCCAAAACATTCTCAAGCAGTTTCCATAACAACAGAAGTACTGACGAGTTGTCATCAACTGTCAAAGTAAAACAGGAAGCTGTCCCACTGGAAACTGAAACCGATGATGATAGAAAAGGTGTGTGACGTCATTTCCTTTAGTATACCGAAAGCCCTGATTCTGCTTTCATGTCAGTCGGCTAATGGGGAGGGGAATTGGGAAAGAGCTCTTTGGGCGAATTGTAAAATACTGTGGTACATGACTCTTTTAGGGGAGCGAATAGTAGAAAAGGGAATGGGTCGACCAGCAGAAAAGGGATGTTTAACATTTTTTTCTTTGGAAACTTTAATTTTATTTATTCATTCATTCATTTACTTTTTTGATTAGGTCGTCCTCCGCGTCCCCGCGAATGTAAATCAACTTATGCAAAAACAAACATGGATTTCAAGAATGGAAAGAAAGTCCATAAGCCAAGAGGTATTCATTAATTGGTCACAAATTCTCTCCTTCTCCTTCTCCTTCTCCTTCTCCTTCTCCTTCTCCTTCTCCTTCAAAAAGTATTTATATTTATCAAATTATTCATTTGTATTTTTAGTCAAGAAAACCATCCATTTATGGGAATTCCTTGAAGAAATCGTGGACAACAAAGAATACAGCCCCAAATACATCACTTGGGTGTCGCGTGAGGACGGCGTCTTCCGATTGGTTGATTCCAAAGCAGTCGCAAAACTATGGGGCAAGCGCAAAAACCGACTGGATATGACGTATGAGAAGATGAGCCGCGCGATTCGTTATTATTATGAGAGAGGAATTATCCGTCACGTGATGGGCCAGAAGCTCATTTATCAGTTTGGAGAAGAAATTAATGAGAAAAGGCGAAGTAAACTGTCGAAGGCTTCGTCGAACACTGAGACGAAAACGCCTGACATGACATTGTAATTTACTTATAAATTGTAATATACTATATTCTTTTATACTCATGAATCAAACTTTAATACATAAGACATAGAAAATCGATTTTACATGGAACGCTTAATTGATGAATATACATTTTACTCCATATAAATAGTTTGGCCAATGTTTTTACCTTTTTAGAACAGCATTTACTCTGTGTAATGCCTCTAAAAAGATGCGCTTTTTGAATATCCTCGAATGTTTTGTAGAAATCTATAATTTTGTTTTTCATTTCCGGGCTTCAATAAATGTCTGACAACTAGTGAAAATATTTTTTATTGGAAAATTGTCGAGACAATTGATTTAAAAGCGTAAATAATAAAAGGAGACTGATATACCATCAAAGAGAAATCTAACAACACCTGGCTGCTTGTTAGAGTAAGCACTTTTTGCAATTACATAGTGTAGTTGCTATTTATCATATTATTATTTTGAATTATATTTGTTTTATTTTGATTACTTTATGCTATATTTCAAGCTGCGTTTTAGCAGTTACAAAATTGTTTGTTGCTTTTAAAAAGAATTTTACGCCTTAAATTAAATTAATTTGGTTGATTTGTCTATTATTTTTACGACCAGCAGTTATTTCGGCACAAAATTGAATCTAAATACTGTGAGTGCGCGCGCCCGTTGAAAATGGCGGGAAGCTTAGTGTGAGCATATAATCACTTTCTGGGAAAAAGGCGTCCGAAAAAAGGCGTCCGAACAGAAAAAAAAAAAACACTTTTATTTGCTTGTAGCTTTACAGTTTTCCTACCTATTTCGAAAAAAGAAACCTTCCTACTTCTTTAAAAAACAAATTGTAAAAAGCAATGTATTGTAAATTTATAAATTACTTTTTAGGTTGAAATTAGATTTTAGCTTTTATAGTGAGTTGTTGTACAAAATTTACAAATACTTGTGATATGATGAATGTTTTATATGTTGTCAAATAAAAACGATTTTAACATATTCAAGGTCTTTAATTGTATGAATTATTTGCTTATTTTAGAGTATTTTTATTGTAAAATACAGGGGTGGATCCTGGATTGTTTCCAGGAGGGTGTGCATCATCTTTAGGGGGAGGGGGTGCACTACCCAATAAACTTGAAATAGGGAGGTTATTTTGGAAATATATTTGATAAAACAAAGACTCGAAATCCTTGCAGGAGAGGTGCGTACTCCCTGTACCCCTGGCCTAGATCCACATAGATCCTATAGCTTAGCATATTCAAGCACTGTGAAGCGCGACATGAACCAAGCCACTTGTGCAGTTATCAATTTGCGTATTTACTGTAAATGTATGGCGTTTATTACCAACTATCCTTTTACTGTGCCTTTAATTTACAGAAACTTTTATATGTATAGAATCATAAGGAATCGAACTCGGGAAATCTCGCACAGAAGTCCTCGCTCACCAACTACACCATCCTTGCTCTTAAAGTACTATCCCCAATTAATTGTATCTCCAGCGGACTGGTTGTACAACCCCGCCTTGCTGATAATTGCATAATCAGCTGTTCCTGGAATCTTGCCTTGCCTCTGCACACATATAGGTGTATGGCGTTATGGTTTACCGCCAATTTTTAAGGTTTACTTTGTATTGATATGCCTGATGTTTTTTTTTTTTTTGCTCCCCTCTCTAGCTCCTCTTTTCTCCCTAACATATTCTTCCACAGGAATCCCACAAGGGTTGGATTTCAAAGTGCAAAGAAAACCTTTGTACAAGGATCAAAGATAAAACAGAAATTGCGAAAAATAGAATACATTGCGAAAAAAAAAATCATGTCAAGCTTTTCCTATTAGAATGTTGTCAAGCCTCGCGTATTCTCTTAAAAGGATTGTGCCCACCATATTTGGCCATTGGAGTAAATCAGCAATGCGAAAAAATCGATTTTTCTCGCAAAATCACTCAATTGTTTTAAAGTTTTTTTATTGAAAGCATACACAACAAGTCAGCCATTTTGTTTTTGGCTGAAAAGAAACTATTGAACCTAATATAAAAATTAGGTAAACCTAATAGCGGAGCTCCAACAATATGGCTAAAATCAATATAATTATTCGGATAATTTTAATTGGTGCGAGCACAATGTTATATAATTTAATATGTTTTTGCGGCAAAACAAAAATGCTTCCTTTGCAGCAACTTTTATGTTAAGTGCTTTACAGAAATATGACCTGAACACCTACCCCTATTTCAGCTATTAACCCCCCTCCCCTTTCCTTTCTGCACAAAAATGAATTAATGCACCCTATCACTTTGATAGCCTTTGCTTATCAGAACACCAGCAAATATGGATGACATTTGTAGTCTTTATTGTCTACAACAATTAATACAGCTACAACAAATCAGTAAAGTAAAGATTATAATTAAATCTATAATTATAATTTAAATTATTTACAAGTGCCTGGCTGATATGAACAACCGGCGATAAATAAATAGCCTGGAAAAACAACAACTATGTTGAAACATAGTGCCCATCCATTGCAAACACATTTCACTCTGTGGTACGTTGAGAGCAGTAAAACATGTATCAACAAAACTCAAATTAGGTTGATCATATTATTATAGATATAGCTGTTCTTGATATGGTTGTCTTGTTGAAATACTGATTTAGTAAATCGCAAAGTCATTTGCATATTTCATGATTTTTATTTTTTAAGAAATGATGAGTCAAAATTTATAAAATAACTTCTTCACATAATTATAATAACTACGTAACTATATAATATGTGCTGCTTTGTATTAAAAACAAGAAAATTAAAAAACTTGATGTATGCAAATGATATTGTTATTTACTAAATCAGTATTTCAACTCGACAACCTTTTTAAGAACAGCTGTATGCTGATGTTCAATAATATTTTAAATTCAGTTAAAATTGTACATTGTTTTGAAACCTGTTTTAAGCGATCATTATTTCTTATATCTTTATTATACAATTGTATAATAAAGATATAAGAGATAAAAATATCAATTTGTATGTTTGTGGTCTTTAATAATGAACAAATGCCCAGTGTGTCTTCAGGAAAATTGCCATTTCTACCTGTGAAGAATCAAACAAACAAAATGACTTAGCACACATTATTGACTTTGTGAAATGCAATGAAAATTGGAAGACCTCTAAATTCACTTTGTGTCAGAATTCAAAATTTATACTATGAAATTCCACCATTTAAGAACAATTAATGAAACTACCATGTACATATTTGACCATTTGGGGTTATTTCCTCTGCCTCTCTTATCAGATACATGCAGCATTTTTTCATTTATTCGTCAATATCAAATATAACTGTTAAAGTCTCTGATAAAAAAATACTAAACAAACACAGATAAGCTGCAAAACACTGATATGGAGATTACAGCTAACAAATAAACAAACAAAAATCTAATTTAACATAAAAAAACTGAGCAAATAAAAAAATGAGAAAACAATTCAATGTTCAATTTAATGTCAAAAAGAGAAATGATTTTAAAACAATGCAGTGGTCAAATGGGATTTGAGACAAATTAGCCTCCACTGTTTAAAAACATTGGTTTTAAGCTAATATTGCCATATTGTATCTTTATTTTGTTGATATGCAAATCTAAAAGCTCAAAAAATTGCAAAATCTTAACTCGTAAGACTTGTAACTTGTAAAATATCTGCTCATACAATGGGAAAATCACAAACCAAATATAGCTAGTAATTTTAGTTAAGATAAACATTGTTGCTGTAGTGGTTGGTTATGTCCATGAAATATGACAGAATTTGGATTCTTTTCATTCATTTGTTTAATTGGAATTGATGGAAATTATATTTGTGTACTAAAGATTAATTTTAGTTAAAAATATGTTTATGTAAAAACAATAAATCTGTCAAAGATTAGCAATGCCAAATAGTACAATTTTATGCTAACTGCATTGTTTTCCATTGTTGGACCAGCACTATTGTTCTAAAACGTAAATAGTATCTATCAATGTCATTTATCCATGAATGTAATGCATTATATTTTCTTGGCGATATATATTTCAAGGCAATTCTTAAACATAATTTCTCAACTACAGAAAAACTGGAAAAGTGGGTGTTGAGCAATTTTGTTTTCA